>VDFB02281492.1:683222666-683427825 GCA_007258455.2 Sequoia sempervirens
CTCTAACTACAATATGGAGAAAATTAAGGAAGATCCTGAAAAGACTAAAACTCCATTAAATGATCTTAGTAGTCTTCCCCAACAAACAAGAGCACTCCAAAGGAAAATCAAGGAAATACAAGGGGGCAAAACTACGAAGTCCTTTGACAGAAATATGAATGTAACCTCTTCTCCTCCAAAAGCAACATCATCCAAATTCAATGTTTTTGAATTTTTGCAAAGGTTACATAAGAAGCCCAAATCTAAGCCATCAAATAAAATTGACCAATCCTATCATGTTATGCATTTATCTTCATCCCCCATAATTCAAAATGAACCTCACGATTCTTTCACTCAAGATAACGATTCCATTCAATCATCTTCTTATATCATGTCCTTTACATCCAATGATTCTACACATATCGATCAAAACATTCTACAAACCCTTCCTATCTTTGATCAAGATCCCATCTCTCAAGGACCATATGATGATCCCCTCCTTTCATTATTCACCCATGATAATCCTCTTCCATCTCAAGAGACAAGTATTCCTCCAAGTTCTTCTTCCACATCATCTAATCAATCCATACCATCCCATGATTCTATTGCATCACAAGAGCATGATATTTCTTTCGTCCTATCTAATGATGTCTTACTAATTGATGATCAAGATATGATTTCTACAAAATTTCACAATTCCCTTCCTCATCAAGATCAATATATGCTTCCATTCAAGGATACCCTTTCATCCCATGAAGTTGATTATCCTTCTCATGATCAAGATATTCCTTTCATACCACTTCATAATCCTTTTCCAAGTCAAGATAAAAATGCCCCATCATCCCCATGTCAAGAGCCTATCACATCTATTCAAGTTATCCATGAACCCCACACCTATAAATTGGGATTCTCCACCTTTATCCATTCTGGTTTACTTCCAAAACCTATCCTCTCATCCATATCATATCCTCCCCAAAATGGACTCGCATCTTGTTTCACAAACAATACATATCCCATTGGTAAACGAATGTGTGAAATTATGAATTACAAAGGAAAAGGTTTAGGCCTTCATGAGCAAGGTATCCTAAAACCCCTTTCTATCCAAGCACATCCATATTCTCATGGCCTTGGTTATACACCTCATTGTCAGCCTAAGTATCCTAGTCCATGTGGGACAAAAACTAGTAGAGTTCGGGAAGTATAAAATAGTGGTATACGCTACAAAAGATGGGTTTGCAGCAAAAAGGTGTGAGTTGGTTATTCAAAAGATTCCAGTGTATCAGGTCATGTCCATGTTTCATGAGAATCTAGTGTGAGTATGCAAGGCATACCCATAGAGCCTGATGGCTTGACACACTATTAAAGCTATGCAAGGACACCTTTCAACTTGGTAGCATACTATCAGTGGTTGACTTTGCAGAGAACTACACTCTACATCCATAGTGTGAGGTGCAGTCACAGTATTACAACTCCACATAGTTTTCAATATTTGTGCACATAACATTCATACATGTCACTGAAAGTACAGAGGATGAAAGGAAGCTATTGAGTGAGTATCACTTTTATATTAGTGATGATCGCACACATTCTCTAGAGTTCGTGCAAGGTTTCTTCTAGATGTTCTACAATCATTTGGCTCAGAGGGGTATATATGGTCAGATAACTGTGCAGCATGGTTCAAGAACACATGCATGTTCTACGGGTTGTGCAGGATGCATCTCACTACAAGTGCATATGTGAAAATTTTGTGAGGCTAGACATGGAAAGGGGGAGCATGATGGTGCAAGAGCATGCATGAAAAGAGCATTATCATGAGAAGAGTTAAAGCATAAAGATAGTGCACAATTGATAAATGAAAGATCAATCATCGAGTGGTGTAATTGTTTGATGGGTCTAGGTAATGAAGGTACGTATTTGGTTCATAGATTTTTTTAGTTGATGGATGATACTAATATTGCACCATATGAGGATTGTTGTACACTAACAGGATCGAGTGAGTTGCACTCTTTCCTTAGCTCAAATGCAGGTTCATGGAGTATTGATACACGTAAGATGGCATGCTTTTGTTATTCATGTACAATGCAAGCCTGGAATGATTGTGAGTTAGGGGAGTGGGCTGAAAAATGGTTGACAAGTTATCTTCGCCCACTTCACACGTATCACCCTCTTATGGAATTGGAACTAACACAGATGGAATCATCGGTCAACTTTGACCATGTATCGAATCTAGTTCAACTAGGTTATATATCTACTTTCTTAGTATTTGAAATTCCATATTGTTATCTTACTTTGTACTGTATTTATAATGTTGACTAATTTCAAGAGATATCCTGCATATATAAATGTAGGGCATGTTTATGCAGTTATTGCAGATGAAGACAATGAAGAGGGTATAGACTATTACTTGTGTTGTTGTGTTGAGGCAAAAAAGAAATTGGAAGCGCCAATTATAGATGGAGAAAACATTGAATACCCTACAGGCTCAGTTGTTGTTACTGGAATGTGGCTGAGAAGGTACCCACGTAAGAGTGTTAAACATTGGTTGTTTGAGGAATTTGACATGCATCGTAAGATTCTTCATTACTCGAACCTTGTCGTGGCATCCAATGTTTGTTTGAACAAATATGGGAGTAGACCTTTGAACAAGACCTTATGGAAGGTCTGTGAGTCTAACCATGAGGCAATACCTGACACAATAAAGAGTAGATCAGACTCATATTTAAGTATATGCACAATGATTCTTATTAATTTATACTTGTATCCACATCAGTTTGGTTGATGTAATGCTATGTCTTGTGCTTTTGTATCACGTATGTAACGGAAAACATTGATTGGTGTCCCCTTGCTGTCAGTTGCCGACCCATCAAGAGAGTCTCAGCGAGAGAAAAGCAATGCAACATCCTTATTTTGATGATCTTGACAAATCTCAATTATGATTTTAAGCCATTAAAAAAGTGCATGCGAAGCTTGATGAGGCAATTTCAAGTTATTCATTTGAATTTAACCTTATCATGACCACCTATGAGGTAGACATTATAACAGCATCTTGAATTTCAATAAATTCTATTCATAAGAGCATAGACAAGGTAGTGAACTCTTTGAAAAAATTCCTTAAAGAAATGTGGTCTCATGGTGATGGAATGGCATGACGAATGCCATGACAAGAAAACTGTTGTGGATTGTCATGGAATTCCATCACCAATGAGACCACATTTCTTTGAGGCTTTCACTAGTAGAATTTGGAAAATAAATGACTATGTGACTAAAACTTTGTCACATTACTAACACTAGTAGAATTTGGCAAATAAATGACTAATTTGGTCATCAGGGAAAATCACAACTAAATGACTAATATCAGACAAATAAAAATAACTAAATAATTGACTAAATTAATGACTAAATAAATGACTATTACTCTATTATTTTTTCTTTCAAATTTGTTCATAATACATAGAGCTTAAGCCCCTCTCATGGGACCCCTACCTAAGCATGCCATTTGGCTGCCTAGGTTGCCTAATGCACCAGAAATACCTATTGTGTAGAAGGCATTGGCTCTCGGTGCAGTCTTAAGGCCTTCACATATTTTATAAAAAAAATTAACATTTACATTCTTTAACTTTTATTACCCATTATGTTAATGAATCATTAATGTTTTTAACTATGATTTGAAGCCAATTTGATTTTCCTATTGTGTTAGAATGTCAAATGTATCAAATAGCAATTGTGGTCAATTTCACTAATAAAATATGATTTAAACAATCCAATTGCATTTTGAGGGCTATCTTTCATTTCAAAACACAAATAAAGATGACTAAATAATTAGTCACACATAAAAATTAGACAATATGACATTAAAGTGGTTAATTAAAAAAAATTGAATTGAGGGAGTGTATTGTATTATAATATAGTATAATAATAATATATTATATTACAATACAATATATTATAATAATAAATTATAATATAATATGATATTATATAATATATATTATTATATAATATTATATTAAATACTAATATTATATAATAATATTATATTATATTATTATTATATATATAATATATTATATAATAATATAATAGAATTGTTATATTATAATATAAATGTAATATTATAATATATTTAAAAGCGATAGATTTAATTTTGAAATCAAAATCAAATAAAGTAAAGAAATGAAGTAAAAAAGTGGGAAAGTGGGCAATGGTATTTGATTTTTCTAATAAAAATCATAAAAATGTACCTATTTTCTTTAATACAATGTGAAAAATCAACCATTCGGCCTAAGGTAATGAAAAAATAATAAATCAAAAAGAAACTGAGCCCTAATCTCATTTCATTTTTCACTTGTATTTTTGGAGAAGAAAATCATTCCATTTTTCACTTGTATTTTTAGAGAAAACTCAACATTGCCATGCCTGGGTAGGGTTTGAGAGTGGAATGGTGACTCATTCTGTTGTTTCTGATGATTTTACTGGAAAAAAAATCTTGCAGAGGTAAGTCTTTGGTTTTGAAATTGAAAAGTGTTCTCCATTTTGAAGCATTTTATTGAGCTCACTTGGTCGCAACTGAGTATTTTCTGTTGTATTTCCTTTTCTTACCATTTTTTGATATCTCTCCTCTTTGTTTGACTACCATTGGCGTATCTTTGAGGCTCATTTTTGAAGACTTTGGAGGGTGTCTCCTTTACAACAATCTTGTGTAAGTTTCATTATTCCTATCTCTTAAATCTATATGAGAATAGGCTCGATTTGAGCTTAGTAGAGGAAATATGATAAAAACCCTTGTATCTCCCTGCACAAATCTTAATGGGTTTCTTTCTTTCTATAGAAAATGTAAAACTTTGCACTCTCAACTTACTATTTTCATTATTTTGAGGGCTTTTTGTGTTCTAATGACGATGACCTTCATAGCATTCTGGGTATTTTTCTTTCTCTTCATTTTCTCTTCCTCATGGGTGTGTGGTAGAGACCCAATACTCAATAAAACAAACTTTTGTATACTTGAAATTTCCATAAAGGAAACTCCAAAAATTATATAAATGGCATGCCCTAAAATTCTTTCTTTAATTTTCTTTAATGCTTTTCATCCAAGTAAAGTGTCTGATTGTGAATGGGATGAATGACAGATTTGACAGAAGCAGCCAAAGTGTGTCTGAATTCCTAGAGAGCACCTTCATAACTGAGAGAATTATTATATTTATTGGAAATATTGATTTAATAGAGGGCTTTGTTTCAGCTTCTTTCCACTTAATATCACAACTTTTGGCATTTCCTGAAATCTCTGGCATATTTTCATTCATTTTCAGATTTTATTCTTGAAGTAGATTTTGTAAATAATCTAGGCTTGTATTCTTGAACCCATTTTATTCTCACAATGCTTTCAATAATTTATTTTGAGCACATTCACAGCTTCATAGTGTATCTTCCATTCATGGTTGTAGTCACTGCTGATAATATACATTTAAGTTTTTTTGAAGGTTTTAGTTTTTCTTAAATAATTTTATTACTAGCTTAGTTTTTTTGAAGCAATCTTTTTTTTTAGTTTTTCTTTTTCATTAGAAAAGAAAAATTAAAAAAGAAAGGTTGCTTTTATATCTAAATTAGTAATTGTTAAATTAGAAATTAGAATTTAATTTAAATTTAGAATGAAATTTATGTTTTTTAGTTTTTCTTAAATAATTTTATTACAATAGAATTTTAGTTATCAAGAGACATTCTAATATTTTTTTTAGTTTTTCTTAAATAATTTTATTACTAGCTTATTTTTTTGAGGCAATCTTTCTTTTTTAGTTTTTCTTTTTCATTAGAAAAGAAAAACTAAAAAAGAAATGTTGCTTTTATATCTAAATTAGTAATTGTTAAATTAGAAATTAGAAATTAATTTAAATTTAGAATTTAAGTTAAATTTAGAATGAAATTTAAGTTTAGAATGAAATTAAAGTTTTAGTTTTTCTTAAATAATTTTATTACAATAGAATTTTAGTTATAAAGAGACATTCTAATAATTTTTTTAGTTTATCTTAAATAATTTTATTACTAGCTTAGCTTTTTTGAAGCAATCTTTCTTTTTTAGTTTTTCTTTTTCATTAGAAAATAAAAAATAAAAAAGAAAGGTTGCTATTATATCTAAATTAGTAATTGTTAAATTAGAAATTAGAATTTAATTTAAATTTAGAATGAAATTTAAGTTTTCAAGATATTGTGGTGATTTGATTTAAAGAATAATACAATAATTGAATACAAAATATAAAAAGTAGAGATTATTTCTTTTGCAAATAAATTTCTTTTGCAATATCACTAATTCTATGCATTTTTAATTTATTAGACTTACTTTGATAATCTAGTAATATATTTAAGATATTACTTTGATATTTATTCTTTTGCAAATGCATTTCTTTTCCAATATCTTTAATTCTATGCATTTTTATTTATTAAACTTATTCTAATGCTTATGGTTATCTGCATTTAAGATATTCATTGTTTATAGCTATTTAGTAATATATTTATGGACAATACATAGCAAGGAGATATTGCTCTGATAAGCTAATAATATTTAAGATATTACTTTGATATTAATTATTTTGCAAATACATTTCTTTTGTAATATCATTAATTCTATGCATTTCTATTTATTAGACTCAATCTAATGCTTATGGGTATCTGCTTTTAAGATATTCATTATTTATGCTACCTAGTAATATGTTTTATTTTTGATTGTGGATAGGTACAAAGCAAGGATAAAATGAAAAACTAGTGCCTTACTGGATGCATTTACTACCCATCTCATGTGCAATTGTGGCATCACTGAAGACATATATTCACACCATTTAGTTTTAGTTTTTTCTCAATTTTAAAAGCACAATAAATCAGAAATTGGCATACTACAAAAGATTTTGTATTCAAAACTCTATATATAGAGTTCTTTGTAACATATTTTATTTACAGTTGGAATATATAGATAATTATTTTCCAATGTTGTTTCAATCCCAAATTTGTTGAAGTTTTAATAACATAAGAGCTTTAAAGTTTTATATTATTCAATCACAACAAAATTTTCTCTTGATTTTCAATTTCATAGACTAGTTATTGTAA
This sequence comes from Sequoia sempervirens, assembly GCA_007258455.2. Taxonomy (NCBI): domain Eukaryota; kingdom Viridiplantae; phylum Streptophyta; class Pinopsida; order Cupressales; family Cupressaceae; genus Sequoia; species Sequoia sempervirens. The sequence continues at coordinate 683,229,738 of VDFB02281492.1, forward strand.
TATCATTCTCCAAACATAAGAGTTTGTGTACACATCTGAAAGCATTAGTTCATAAATGACTAAATAAATGATTAACATGACTAAACCATGACTAAATAAATGACTATAATGACTACCATGACTAAATAAATGACCAGTTAACAATAATCAATGACTAAATTAATGACTAAATATATGACTAAATAAATCACTACCATGACTAAATAAATGACCAATTACCAACGATCAATGACTAAATTAATGACTAAATCAATGACTAAATAAATGACCAAATAAATGACCAAATCAATGACCAAATCAATGACTAAAATAGTTTAGTCATAAATTTGGTTGCGTTATAAATGACCGGAAATAAATTACTAATGGTCACGTGACTAAAATTAGTCATTTATATGCAATTTTTAGTAGTTTATTTAGTCATATATTGTTGTTTTTGTACTAGTGTTTTTTTCAAACAGTTTGCTGCCTTTTCTATGCTATTACTTATTAGTATGCTTTGATAGATTTTTTCCAAGCATCCATAGATTTTTTGGAAGCACCTATTTTAGGCTTTTAGCCATAGCAACAAGGAAGCAAACTATTTGATAGAATGCTTTGGTAAACATGTATGATAAATGTACTAGCATAAAGAAGGCAACAAACTGTTTGAATAAAATGCCTCAAAGAAATGTGGTCTCATGGTGATGGAATGCCATGAAAATTCACTACAATTTACTTGTCATGTGATGTAGAAGGGATGGGACTTTAGTCAAAACTCAATGTTTCAAGGATTACAATGATGCAATCTCAAACACTCTTCTAGGCACCCTAATGGACACAAGCCTCAATAGTGCACTTATAACTTAGATGCTTTCCTAATGGACCCAAACCCGTGGAGTGATCTCAAGGAACTCAAAAAATCTTGTCTTGAATGGTTTCAAATCCCCAAACCTCTATCTTAGACAAAACTCACTTTTTGCACCTTGACTAGGCTTTTAGCCCAACTAGGCTTCTAACAATGGTTTTTTGACTTTTCACTCAACTTCCCCAAAGGAATCCTCAATATAATGACTAATTAAAATGTTATTCATGATGATACACAACATATCAAATCATTTATGGCACTTTTTCTGGATCAAACCTACCAAAATCTTCTGTATCCTTAAATTTAAGGCCTAATTAGCCCACTTTTTCAAAGCAACCCCTATCTAAACTTATCCCCTGACTATGAAACTTTCAAAAGTGTTTTAAAATGTTCCCAAACTAAATATTTTCAAGGTATTAGTCTTCTTTGACACCCTCAACACCCTAAATCACAAAACCCTTAATAAATTACTCCAAAACTAGGGCCTCTTGAAAATTAGCTTTCCCAACACTTCTAGTACCTTCTCTTGGAATTTTCACCAATAAATCAACATATATAAAGACCTTCAACTCTGAAATATACCCCTTATTAAGGTAGATCTCTTGCTGCTACACTTTAGGCACCATTTTCATGCCCTTTTCCTTGCTAAAACTCGGTGTACACCCAAAAATCACTCTTTCCTGCACAATAACTTGTTATATATGTATAATAAAGATTATATATGATCCATTTCACAAGTTTTCAGTCACACTCTCCCATGAAATGGATCATTTATTCATGAAGACTCTCAAAACTAGTAAAAAATCTGTACTTTTTTAGGATAGTCAGCAATATAACACAAGAGACTGATTCCCAACATTATTCAGGTCATTCAAAAGGTTAGATGCTTGTAAATAAAAGTTATTAAACCATCCAAATGAGCATGACACCAAAAGGAATCAAAGATTCATAAAAAAAAATCAAGAAAATGTAAAAAGATTAAAGTTTTTATTGATTTTCTGTAGCAGTCCGTACAACACTTGCAATATCAGCCAACCCTTCATAAAAATGCTTTCTACAGGCTTATAGACTCATCCTACAATTTTTCCAACCGATTAGAATTGATTTTATTACATTATTGTGATTAAAACTCCTAAAACTCACTTTTTGACCCAAAGTTGGATTTCAAAAATTTGAATTTCCAACATTGCAATTTATTAACTCCTATTAACTATAAAGCTTCCAAAACTATTACATATATCATCATTCAACCTTATTTAACCTAATTAAAACATCATATACCTATTTAAACTCCTAGAACATCATTGATCCATTTACAAGTCAATTTGGTCCTATGGTCCTTATCAGGACCCTTAGGACTTTTGATCTTCCTGTTACACTTATCCATGCCAAATGCTATTATAGGCTTCAAAATGCTATAATTGATGCTCTGGAAAGGTTTATAGGCCTTCAAGACCCCTGCCATCTCCTGACTCTCCAAATGATCCTCAAGGAGCTTGGGTGCTCCTGCACCATCATGGCATTCCACCACCATGAGACAACATTTCTTTGAGGCATTTTTTTCAAACAGTTCATTCCCTTGTCTATGCTATTGCTTACTATTATGCTATGACATATTTTTTCTAGGAATCCATAGCTTGTTCGAAAGCACCTATTTTAGGCTTTTAGCCATAGCAGCAAGGCAATTAACTGTTTGGCTAAATGCTTTGATAGACATGTATGAAAAATGTGTTAGCATAGACAAGGATGTGAACTCTTTCAAAAAATGCCTCAAAGAAATGAGGTCTCATGGTGATGGGATGGCATGACGAATGCCATGACAAGAAAATTACTATGGATTGTCATGGCATTCCATCACCATTGAGACCACATTTCTTTGAGGCTTTTTTTCAAATAGTTTACTGCCTTTTCTATGCTATTGCTTATTAGTATGCTTTGATATATTTTTTCCACAAGCATCCATAGCTTTTCTGGAAGCAACTATTTTAGGATTTTAGCCATAGCAACAAGGAAGTGAACTGTTTGATAAAATTATTTTGTAAACATGTATGATAAATGTAGTAGCATAGATAAGGCAACATATTGTTTGAAAAAATTCCTCAAAGAAATGTGGTCTCATGGTGATGGAATGCCATGACAATCCACAAAAATTTGCTTGTCATGGCATTCCACCACCATGAGACCACATTTCTTTGAGGCATTTTTTTCAAACAGTTCATTCCCTTGTCTATGCTATTGCTTACTATTATGCTATGATATATTTTTTCTAAGCATCCTTATCTTGTTTGAAAGTACCTGTTTTAGGCTTTTAGCCATAGCAGCAAGGCAATGAACTGTTTGGCTAAATTCTTTGATAGACATGTATGAAAAATGTGTTAGCATAGACAAGGTAGTGAACTCTTTGAAAACCAAAGAAATGAGGGTCTTGAGGTGAGGAACGCTGCTGACAATAAAAAAGCATTTGATTGTCATGTGGCATCTCCAAGGAGGTCAAGTGAGACCTCATTTCTTTTGAGGCATTTCAAAGAGTTCACTACCTTGTCTATGATATTGCTTACTATTATGCTTTTGATAGATTCTTTCCAAGCATGCATATCTTGTATGAAAGCACTTCTTTTAGGCTTTCAGCCATGGCAACAAGGCAACACTTGAACTATTTGACAAAATGCTTTGGTAGACATGTATGAAAAATGTGGTGGTATAGACAAGGCAGTGAACTGTTTGAAAAAATGCCTCAAAGAAATGTGGTCTCATAGAATTCCATGACAACAAAATGCAATTGGCAGCTGCTCCTAGTTATTTGTTATGCAATGTGAAGTAATTGCATAACCGCTTAGGGTTGACTTTGTAAAACTATATTGTAATTGAAATTTTGTCATCTATCAAAGATTCAGTTATTAGTTATGAAATGTGAAGCAATGCTTTCAGTTTGAAAGATGTGCAATGCAATGTAATCAACGTTATGAATATAAACTACAAAAATCTATTTTTACTAAGTTACTGGTTCAGTTTTGGGTTCGAGATTAGGTTTGAGAACCTGATTCACCGGTTCAGGAATTTTTCTTTTTGGGGTTGGGTTTTTTTTGGGTTCAGTCATACAAAAACATATAAAAATCAGAAATATATACATATTTGTAGCAGTAATCAAGTTTAGAATATACCACCATATTAATAGTCAAATAACATAGGAAAAATACACCACCACTTTCATAGTGAAATATTAAAATATTAGTGATCTACTCAAATGCCATGATACAAAATTATAAATTGAAGTTCAAACATAAAAATGTCAAGTGTTTACAATCAGCCATTATTGATCATTGATCAATCTGAAAAGTGTGAACATTTTTCTGTGTGGAAGGAAAACAAGAAAACAGTGTTACATAATTTTTTACATTGTGAGAGAGCCAAAACCCTTTTCTTGCAGATCATAGAAGAATCTCAATGATTTTTTGGGTGTCCTTGCCTTGGAACAAAACTATCTTGCACCATGAATGATTGACCAGAAACTGTGAGAAAGAAATAAGATAAATCAAATGCAACTTGTTGCAATTTCTTTCCTTGGGAAAAAGGGTAAATTTTTCTTTTCAGGGAGAATCTCCTTTAGAGTTTGAACGCATTGATAATTTTCAAGATAGACTTAGCCAAATATGTCATCTAAGTTTGAAGCTTTTAGGTAAAATGTTTGCTTCTTAAAATTTTGTTCAAAATTCAAGATGCAGGCTCTCCTCCCTTAGGGAAGAGAATTCCTATCAAACCTAACACTCTTATGCAACACTTCTTAAGTTCTTTTTGATGCAGTATTAGATGTGAAGTTTCAAAATAGACATGGTTATATAAATTCTCATCTCACGACTATCATTGCATCAAATTAATAATTTTCACTTCTTTATGGTCTAGACAAGAGAAGTATGGAGTAGTGTTCCAATGTTAAAGTCTTATTGTGAATCTCTTTGCTATGAGTGGTTCAAAAATGAGGAATCTATCTTCTGCACCAAATAAGAAATATTCACAAAATGTGCTAGGAAGGAATAAGTCCATAAGATCGAGTATGCAAGAACTGAGAATTGCAAAATTGGCTTACATTTGACTTCCAAACATAGAAATTTCACACTTTTCGATGTTCACACGTAAGTCAAAAAATATATGTGCGTAAGTTGTAAATTATACACTTGAATACACGTAACTCATATCTATTGAACCATGAATTTATAATTTGCAAATATGGACACCATCGATAAAAATATTTGTATTAAGCAAATAGCCATGTACACATACATCAATATATGTCGATATAAGTATAAAATATAGTTACAAAATAGCCATATAGTCTTACGAGAATGCCATATAGGCATTCAATGTCAAATATATCCAATACAAAATATGTACAAAATTGCCATGTAGGCATACAACAAAGGGCTCCATGCATTCAAAATTCATTTCTCTCCATGCTCTAGTTCAAATACACTTTTCTTTCCCTTTGTTGGGTGATCCGATGGTGATAAATTTGTCACCTGTTTCTACTGTGCTCGAGGAGTGCTCCTACTGCTCCTCCTAGTGTTTAGCTTCTGGTGAAGTTTCAACTGTTACAATAAGAATTAAAGTCATTAATATATAGAAATTACATCATAAAAATTAATATATTTAACAAAATAATCACTTACGGCTATCTCACGATCACTCTCCTTGATGGAAATATTTGCACACCAATGCTCAGGCATGCTCAAGCCCTGCATAAACCATCCAAATAGGAATTAAACTATGAATCAATAATGGTTTGATTTTTCACTAGAACTAGTTCATCTATAACAATGAATGTAAATTGAAATTTAGTAATTTTCCTCATACCTCCCCTATCAGAGCCATCGAGGATTGTATAGTGGAGGAAACACCAATATCCATTGCCCTGGTAACATTTGGCAGTGTTTCTATCACCAACATTTGAAGATAAAACAACAAATTATTCAATCACAAAAAAGTTACAATAGAGATCCATTTGATGACTTCTAATGTATGAGATCTAATGAACAAAATTTTGAGTACAAGTATTAAACATATATATTTCTGATTATTAGTTATCGAATTTGAAGTAATGCTTTGATTTTGAATGATCTGTGTAATGCAACGTAAGGTCAACAATATGAATATAAACTACACAAATCTATTAAACTTAGAATTCATTACTTAAGTTCTCTTTAAATTCTATATTACCGAATGTTTGATGAAATCTATCGGCACTGATGCTTCCTTGAAACCCAATAGTACCAATTAACATCCTAAAATCACATATTAAATACCATTCAGAAACAATGCTATTAACACATGTAATAAATTTATAATTGTTTACTAACTTACATACCCCACCGATAGGTGTATTGCAAAAATAAGTAGGTGGATGACTGGTGTATCTAGTCTCTACACTGTGACCCTGCAATTTTATTAAAATAATAAAACTAAATTAGTTAATCTTGCATTTCACAATCGAAATTTAATAAATTAAATTCAATGAACATGCTGAATTTTACCTGAGTGTCAATGCCATATGCATCATGCAAAATGTCATATGTTGTCTCCATCCCCATAGATGCATATGGATTAGGCTGTGTAGTAGCATATGGATCCTGCGTAGCACCCTCTTGAGTGTCGGTAGGGTCATATGAACAAGTCTCCCTACAAGATTGACACACATGGGTTCGAAGGCCACCACCTGAAGACTCCCCTAAATGGTGTTGTACAATAGGGCTAGTGTGATGGATGACACTCTGGGTCAAATTTTTGATCTCCTGCAATGTCTCTATGTCGACACTCTCCTTCGCAATGGTAGGCATCACAATCTACTCACAAGGCGACATAGCGAGAGGTCATCTGCCTTGCCGTGTAGGATCCAACTATGCACCGGGTCTATCCTGAGCTAACCCCCCACCTCTCCCCTGGAACTCCCTCATATCAAAATAATTTAGCATTCGATTCAATACAAACTCACTGTATAGTTTCCTAAGAAAATATTGGGGGATTTCACAATTATTGCATGGTGGGTAATCAAAGACCATATACCATCTTTCATAAAAATGGTTCTTAATCTCTTGGTGGTGGCACCAATGAATAGGAAACCTCTTTGCATTGAGGGTAAGATTTTGATTTGTTTTAGGGTCAATGAACAGAGAGCACAAATCACCTTTAGTAATTTTAAAATCTTTTACTTGTTTATATGATAATTTTTCTGCATAATATGCCCTAGCTGTCTGCCTCCTATCTTGCCATCTAGATATTTGTTGGGTGATTGCATCTACATTTTTTGAAATGTCTTTCAATGAATTTGATAGAAGCATTCTTTCTGTGGTTGAAGCATTTGGATCACTCAACCTACTGATAAGATCCTCAAGTTGTTTTCTATTGTTCTCAATTTCACTCCTCAAATTTTCTTGAGTGCCAGGAGGGAATTGAGAGAATGGTGGCAGAGGTTGATTTTGGTTGAGGATTTTGCTATTGAGGATTTACCTCCTCTTCTTGTTGAGGATTTGCAGGGATTTCCTACAAATTTTATAAAAAAAATCAAATCTAACCTAAAACAAACAAAATCAATTTCAAACTAACAAATTCAAAACAAATAGTAAACAATACTTACCTCCTGCATCTCTTCATTGTCATGGCACCATATTTGCAGAAAAAATCCAACTTTTCTTGATGAAATTTGCAGAAGTCCTTCCTCCTAGAATGCGAGCGCAAAAATGAGGGTTTTTGGCCATGGGTAGAGATGAGAAACAGTGAAAAGAAAATGATACACATTTCACTTTTTTCTTTTCTTTTAAAAGCACATAACGTGCTCGCGTTATAACGCGCTCACATTATAACACGCTCACATTATAATGCGAGTGTGTTATGTGTTTCCCCTTTTTTTCCCATTTGGCCACAAAAGTGTGACCAACTTCATGCACCCGCCCCATTATGATCTGGCATATTTTTCATTATTTCCATATATTCAACACACTCATGATGAAGTAATACCACTGCATATGTGGAAGAATTATATGGATAACACCATTTCCTCCCAATCAAAGCTTATTCGTAAAAAGGTTGATATCAATATTTTGAATGACACTTTGGAGAATTTATCTTTTATCATCAACTTTTTTGAGGATTTCGATAAAGAATCCAATTTTGTAATGCCAATGTATTCTCCATATAGGAAGAAGATGGATGAAATCATTGATTTTAATTGGCCATCTGATACTGAGTATGAGCAATGGAGGAGGATATTTTTTGATCGATTGGGCATGTAGGTGTAGAATAGGAAACATATATAATTGGTCAAGTATAACATAGGTCTAGCCTTTTAAAAGGGATACTTGTTCACTTTTTTTGGATTTTGTTATTTTTTCTTTTTCCCAATGGAACAAATGAGCTACAATGGTAAGAATATCATTCTTTTCAACATGTTCCTTTTAGAAGGCGAGGTTGTCTCTTGCAACAAATGAAAATAATCTTTGTCTCATGTGTATTCCCCCAAATTGAAGATGTAAATATAACTAAAATAGGGAATATTTATTGTAGTTGTCCAATTAGGATATGACATGTGTCCATTTGTCATGAAGCTTGTTTTTTCTCTCTTATTCTATTAAAGGGAATTCAGGGCCATTTATGTAGGTCTCTTGCTGAATTTTGGATCCAACTTAAGCAATTTGTAGACATAGAGAAAATATGTTTGAAATATTTTTAATTTAAGCTTAGATTCTAGTTAGTAATTTTTTTCAAATGTATGGTTCCTAAGCATATTTGACAAGTTTTTGGAGTCTATAGTCTCTCCAATTTTACTCAGTATCAAAATTATTAATGGAAAATCTGATCAAAGATCATTCCATTAATCTTCACAGTTGTTATGTTGTGATGTATGCTTTGATTTTAGCTCTGATCCAAAGAGTCGGTTAAAATACTTGGGTCAAATAATTAATTCATATATAGGTTAATTAGATATGATAAGTTGTCTTAAAATTTGATTATTTATTCATGAATTGCAAAGCAAGCTCATGTAGATCATGCATGTTTAGGATTACATTCACCTTGGATTTCCATTTACTTTGACTCCTAGCACATAGATATGGCACTAATTTCAATTATTATAAACATTCCTAATGGTTTTGGTCATCAAATTGGAGATCATCATTTATAAATAATCTTTGAATTGATCTCTAATTTTTTGTGGTTGGTGTTTTTTCATATTCTTAGTTTTAGGTGAGTAATTCTCTAAAGAAAATGTCAATTTCTTAAAGGAATTCATCTTCTTGGCCTTTGATAAGAATATATTTTCTTTATCATGCAATGCATCTATTAATTGTTTAAAAGAGTCATAGGATATACATTGTGGGATAAGCCTCCTAGGTTTTGCAAATCCTAAAGAGTAGGAGAAGAATTATTATTGTTGCATCTCATTTTTTGGCCAATAATCTCTCAGGTATTTGACAATTGGATTTCGAAAGCTCATAGGTACCTGGAAAGATTCTATTGGTTCATAAAATAAAACCAATATAGAGGACATAACACTACAATGTGCTCCCATTCGCACACCATCAAAAAAGTCACCCCACAACTCATAAATTGGCCATACTGATATGAAATTTTGTGTAATTGGAAATATAGTATGGCCAATAAGCAAGGCCCCCCATGCATAGATAGTCTCATGTCACATCATCCCAACTAACATCTCCCCCCATTCGATGGGAAATGCATGCCCTCAATGATCTAGAATAATAACTCTTACAATCAAGGTACATAGCATGTAGTCCCATCTCTTGTATCACTCCGCTAGCACCTCCCATTAAATATTGTATCCCTCCAACCTAAGCATTGCCACATCCTCATACACATAATGTCACTTGATAGCTTGATATCCCCGCTTAGGATAATACCTAACTCACTCTCCTTAGATCGATATCCTCATTATCCTGTCCACATCCTCGAGAGTCATGATTGACCCTCCTATTGGGAAGTGGAATGAACATGTCTCAAAGTGCCACCTCTCCACGAGTGCAGTCAACAAACCCTATTTTCCCTAAAAATGGACATGTATGTTACATGGTATAAGTTAGGATGCACCAACTAACACTTCTTAGTATCAAATAGTTGATCTCAAAGTTAAATTGTAGATGGTCATGTATCTCAAGTATAAATAAGGGTAGGAACAACTTGTAGTCATGAGAAAAGGTCATTGTATCAATATAAAACCCTAATTAGAGTTATAAGACCTAAATTGCATAATATATTTCATCCTGAACTAGGGCACAATTTTAACTAGTTAGTTGCACTGTTCTACTTAGTAAATGTTGTTAGAAATGTGAAATAGGCACAAAACCATGAGCCATAGGATCAAACACAAACAAAGACACCTTCCATTAAAGAGATCTGCAAACAAATATATGCAATTATCTTCAACAAGAAAAAGCTACAGAAGAGTGAAAACTTTCAAGAAGATATTAAAGCTACAAATATTCTCCCATTAATAATTACAATGAGATCAATCCTTATAAAAGGAGATCAAGAAACCCTAAAGTGAAACCTAAAAGTAACCCTAATAGGTAGACATTTAATAATTAATATAATTATTAAATATCACAATACGAAAACTAAAGTGAAATCTTAAGAGAGGAATAAAGGTAACTTAATTAACATAATTAAGTTAAAACCTATACTCTAGCACCCCACCTTAAGATGATAAAAAGTACAGCTACAAACATGTGCAAGAATGCAAAGGTAACTACAATGCATGAAAGCAAACAAGGGTCTCGACAACTAGGCATAATGAGGTACCTGAATACAACCAAATCTCTATAAAGTGGAGAAATAGAGAAAACCTCATGGGAAAAAATCTACTCCAAAAAGACATGAAAGACATGAAGAACATCACTAAAGTAGAAGAAGCTGTAAAAAATTATCAAAAGATGACTGCTATGGTGCAAAAGAAACTCCAAAGAAGCATTAGCATGAACAGTATAATACCCACCATAATGCTGACTGGGAGAGCCTGACAAATCCATTGAAATGTTGTGTAACACGCTCTAGTGCATGAAGGAGACGAAACAACATCTGAAATTGCACAAGAAAGCACCTGCAACTGAAAAAGTGGTGTAAATAACAAAGCATAAATGCATGAGGCTAGAATCATATGGAGATCCATTGTTGTCATGGAGGTACACTCACCAGACAAAGGTGTGATGGTAAAAATGAAGGCACTACACAACTCCCCAATGGCACTTTATAATATAGTGCAAGTACAAAATATGGTACAACCTTATGTGCAAAATCCCCAAAAATACATGTACAATAGTGTGGCACTTTATCTTAGCGCGTTTACATAGAATATTGCTTACAAATGATGCTCAAAATGTCATAAAAAGACACAAGATGAGAAATACATGAAGAACAACCAAAAACAAAGTAACCCATGCAAATCAGAAGTTCCTAAGAACTAATATGTCTAGGTAATTCACCAGAGTATGAAAACACAAAAAAACTAAATAAAAGGTACCTGGAGTGAAATCTAGAAAAGTTGCATGGATGGAACTGAAGAGCTCTGAAAGATGGTTCCAATGTTGCTGAGATCACAAAAAATTGAGAAACTGGTGAAAATTTATGAGCTCAGGATAGAAAATAGCTCATTTGACTTCAATAGGCTGTTGAATGCACCAACAGAAAAATAAAGTGATGAGATCCACACCACTAGAAACTTGGAGGAATCATCTTTCTGATAATATCTCGTTTTCTAGAAAATGATATCATATGAAAAAGTTACAGCCTATGGAAGAAAATAGCTCCAAAGGGAAAAACTAGAGCATGATTAAATTTGATGGCCAAGCGGCCATCATTGCATATGCACAATTGGGCTTATTCGAAAGAAATTTTTTTTTTTTTAATAAAAATAAATAAATAAAAAGAGTGGGGGGCACATGGGCCCACCCCCACAGTTCCCAATGTAGGGTACCTACGCAGGTCTATGCAGGTATGACCCATGTAGGCTGCATAGGTACGTCTTGCATAGTACTGCATAGGGTACCCTGCCTGTGTCAACCTTGAAAAAGGATTTTGTTTTTTTAAGAAAAAAGCTTTCTTTTTAAATTAAAAAAACCTACTTTTTAATATGTATTTTTTAATAAAATTTGAAAAATGAAATTTATAAAAGAAATATGCCAACTGCTTAAAAAAACTTGATTTTTTTCTCGGATCACATGTGCAAGGGTGGTACAAAGGCCATACGGGCAAAAATTTGTTTCCTCAGAAATCAACTAAACCAATATAAGTGAGTTTACAGTCAATCGTTAGGTTTTTGGCTACTCCAGACACAACGGTGAGGTTTGTTTGTGCTCAAAATCCTCTAAAAATTTGAGCACCCCCTAGATCTGACAAAAAAACCCTTTCTTCAAACCCTCACACATCTAACAAATGGAAGCCAAATTTGATGAAACAAAGGTCGATCTTGACTATTTCGGCACCTCTGAATTCAATGGAGATGTTTGATTTATGCCAAAATGCTTCTAAAACTTCCCTCCTCCAAAATTTGTAAAGAAAGTAAAGAGGATTCAAATCTGAAGCCTGCAACCCTTGTTGAAGAAGAAAACCTCATAAATCGAGAAGGGGTTCTGTAGTGCCTCTCATGTTACTGCTACTCTTATGATATTGATTATGTTTTGATGCATACTCAAGACCTCGTGGTGATTGTTTCACCTATTTGACTTGTGTGTTTTTTTTGGATGCACATGATACTATTTTATGATGTTGATGATATAGTGATGCATGGTGTTCATCTCTACCTGATTATGTGATATTGTGTGGTTACTTAAATTGATTAATGCTTACTTCATGATGTTTATTATGATGTGCTAATTGTTTGAGAGCCGGGTGAGAGGGACAGTGTTGCATCACTCATCAGTGAGCGCCCTGCTACACTGCAATTCTTTCTCACGGTGTGTTTGGCATGGAATATATATATGTTGTTTTGACACTTGGTCTTATGTAGGATTGCAGGTACAGGGCACCGACTCCACCTGCACCATTGGGTCTGAGTGTGCCCAACATACCCAATGGATATGATGTGATTTAAGGATTTGACAAGAAAGTATCCTCGTCCTAGTCCATTACCCCATCACTGTGTCTAACGTCGTCATCTGTTTGTGACCTTGTTCTTGTCTTGGTATTGTTTTGTTTTGTTTTGTTTGAGTTGTTCATTTTAATTGGTCATTTAATGTTGATCTATGTTGTCATTTGAATTAATTGGTTAATTAATGTGTTTCAATTATTTTGCATGGTCAAGATTCATTGTTGTCAGGTGTTGATTGGGTTATGTTGCTCATAGTACTAATGTGATTTAATTAAAATATTAAATCAAATTGTTAAATTATTAAGAGTATTTTATTAATTAATTATTAATTAATTAAAAGAGGATAATAATTTAATAGCTTATAATAATATTCCTTTATTAAAGATGAAAAATAAAATGTAAATAAAGCATAAATTTGTATTTTTTAAATAGTATTTAATTTTAATTTAATTGAGCTTATTTACAAATTTAAAATATTGAGATTAAAAAAAAGGGGGTAATAAATAAAATATCAAAATAGACTTAATGCATATATTATATTGGGAGGATAAATTTAAATAATAATAATAATAATAATTAAGGGAATTATGAAATAATTAATAATGTAAAGTATTAAAAAAAAAGGGTGAAAATTATTGTCCAAAGTTTTAAGCACAGTAACAGGTGGTAAAATAGGAAACAATCAAGTTGTCGGGTGCAGCCTCGAAAGCGTAAATAAATTTCAAAATTTTTCCATTTGTCCCTTAGTTGTCGCAAAAGCAAAGAGAGAGTTCCTTAATTTATTTGGGGAAATTTTTTGATAAACAGAAGGTGATAAAGATTGGAAAAGGAAAGAAAGAAAAGAAAAATTGAACTTGCAGTGTGCTTTGGTAAGAAGTGGAAGCGAGAAGGAAATATCACAGTCGGGAAGCATTTGAAAACAACCCAGCTATCCATCCCCTTTGGCAAGCGCCTAATTCAGGTTGGTAATTTATTATATTTTAAATAACTCCTTTATAATTATGTCACCTAGATTAATTATGAAAAATGAAATTTTGAAGTGAAAACCCTAGCGAAACAATTTTAGTAAATTTTTAATTTCCAGCTGTAGAAAAAGAAATTTTGGAAAACTCCATTCAACTATAAAAAATTTTTACGAAAAATATAATAAAATTAAAGTTTATTAAATTTTAAACTTTAGTAGATTTTGATTTATGGCTCTAGAAGAAAGAAAATTTGAAAAAATCCGTTGAACTGTAAATTTTTTTAGGAAAAATATAATAAAATTAAAGTTTAGTAAATTTTAAATTTTAGTAGATTTTGATTCATGGCTCTAGGGAAAAAAAAGGGGGGAAATTTGAAAAAACTCTGTTGAACTGTAGAAAACCTGTTGAACTGTAAAATACAGTAAAAATTCTTAAAATAAAATAAAATAAAATAGTACTATTCCCTCCATGTAAATTTTCTTTTAGGGGCATTCTTCCTTCTAACCTTATTATTTGATTTACTAGTCTAATAATCCCTAGTTGGTTTAATTTTTGCATCGCGTACGGGTATTTGTCCCTTATTTGGGTAATTAGCTAAATAATAGCTACTCATTTTCTTTTCCCGAATTGGTTATAGTACCCTATGTTGTCTAAATTTTAGTATAAATATAATTTTATTATGACCTTTTGTTTGGGAATGGTGATATATTGATACTCACAATAAGGTTGTATAATTACACTTAAATTAAATGGAAAGAATTTTAATAACTAAAACTAACCATTTTTATCTTTATCAAATATAATCTACAAATTGAAATCAAATATTACTAATGTGAGTAAAATATTTAATTAGTTAATTTGGAGAATGTCTTTATTTTAATTTTTACATATATTTCGGTTCTCAATAAACAAAAGATTTATAAACCTTATTTTTAATCTGTAAAACATTTTTATTTTAATTTATACATATATTTAGTTTCTTAGTAATTTATTTACTTATGTGAGCAGAAGAAATTTGTAAACCTTATTTTAAATCAATTAATCTATAAAAATGTTTTTAATTTATTTTATTTTAATATTTAGTTTCTGAGTAATTTAATTACTGATATGAGCAAAATATTTGTAAACCTTATTTTAAGTTAGTAAATTTTTTTTTATTTTAATATTTAGTTTCTGAGTAATTTGATTACTGATATGAGCAAAATATTTGTAAACCTTATTTTAAGTTAGTAAAAATGTTTTTATTTTAATATTTAGTTTCTGAGTAATTTAATTACTGATATGAGAAAAATATTTGTAAACCTTATTTTAGATTAGTTAATCTGTAAAAAAATGTCTTTGATTTATTTTATTTTAATATTTAATTACTAAGTAATTTAATTACTGATATGAGCGCAAAATATTTGTAAACCTTATTTTTAATCTGTAAACATTTATTTCAATTTTTACATATATTTTTGTCCTCAGTAAGCAACAGATTTGTAAACCTTAGATTAAGTAAATCTTATTTTTAACCTGTAAAACATTTTTATTTTATACATATATTTAGTGTCTCAGTAATTTATTTATTTATGTGAGAAAAAGAAATTTGGAAACCCCATTTTAAATTAGTTAATATGTAAAAACATTTTTATTTTAGTTTATGCATATACTTCAGTTTCAGATTAAGTCTTGATTGTGTATGTGTATATGAATTGCATAATCCCTTAGTTGTCCTATTAGTATTCAATTGTGTATACAAAGAGTTGTAGCCATTAATATTTTTTTGTTACATGGAATGTGTCAGTAGATTAATAAGTTAATTTTATTTATGCCCCATGATCGGTTTCATCTTTCATTTGCATTATTTTCATTTGGAATAGATTATGTGTTTGGACTTATTATGAGATCATGTTCGGAACCCATGTCATTGTGTTACTCTTATGGGAGTGTAAGGGTAGATTGTCCTATAGGCTTCCATTGGCTAAGGAAAGTCTTGTTCCATGTTCAACTTCCACAGTTTAATCATTATAATAAGCTTGATCTTACTATTGATTTTGAGTTTCATGTGTGGGTCAAACCTTGTATCAGGATTGTCTTTGTAAATAGTTTTGGTGAGATGGTCCATGCCTCACAGGTACACTGGTTTTGTGGTTTTAGTGCTCTTTCTATTTTGGTACACCCCTTGATGACTTGGATTTGTTTTAGGGCTATTAGGGAGAGTCGCTCTCCATGGGGGCCGGTGCACAAAGGGGCGGCCTAGATAACCCATTGAAGAGTTGGTTAAATAAGTGAAAACCTAACAAAATATACTAGTGGGTTTTGGTAGGATACATAAACTAAAGATAAATAAGATACCTCACCCTCGCCATTAATGCTTCCATAGACTAAGGGTGGGCTGAGAAGGCCATGGTCGGCAAGATCGCTACCTCATCCTCATGAGAGGCTAGTGGTCCTACACGAGTCACCCTATGGGGTCGGCGCCTAGTGCAAGGCAGCCAGGATAACAATAGATGAGGGCTGATGCTTGTTGAGAAGTAGACAGGATAACCCATGATAGGACTATGTGATGAAACTCTCCCATAGTATCCCTTGAGTTTCCCTATGTATGCCTCTAAAAGAAATCACCTTGTAATTAGTCATTGAGAGTGTTGTTTGTTATGTTGGTTTCTCTTGTGGTGTGGTCTTGTGGTCATTCAGCTTGTTTGTCTTGGTCGTGGGTCTTTCTTGTCACTTCTAGCACGGGGGGTGGACCTTCGGGTCCACGTGGTCAGGTGGAACGTGCTATGCACCCATTGGGTTCCTAGTTTGTGTCCGTGATACGAAAGCGAACGTAGAATTTCCTAAGCTTCACTTGGTTGAAGACTATTCTATGCCTTGTACCTTATTCTAAATTGATGTAATAATTCTTGTACTTGACGTACTCTTCTTTTTGTTATAAGGGAAGCATTATGTAATGTCGTAATATATTCCTAATGTATTATATCCGTGGAAAATTTCTCCACAATTGTAATATTAAAGCTATGAATTAAATTGTAATAAAATGATGTATACATATTTTTCATCACTATTGATATGGATGGTTGTATGATTATGTTATCTTGTGAATGCATGCTTCTTTTGTTAACTTACGAGCTTTATCTTTAACGATGTTTTGGTTGGGGAGATTTTCCTATAATGCAACCCTGTAACCCCAATGGACTAGTTAAGTTTTGTCATACAATGCATATTATGATCATCTTATACAATGTATGTTCACAATAATCTTATGTAATGTTTATCTTTCAAAAAAAAATTGTGCGGTATTTTTTTGTCCTTTGGGGTTAACACGGCGGGGCGTTATAGGTTTGCTGAATCCATGCTCTGATACCATGTTAGAATTGTGAAACAAGCACAAAACCATGAGCCACATGATTAAACACAAACAAGGACACCTTCCATGCAAGAGATCTGCAAACAAATATATGCAATTATCTTCAACAAGACAAAGCTACAAAAGAGTGAAAATTTTCAAGAAGATATGAAAGCTAGATATATTCTCCCATTAATAATTACAATGAGATCAATCCTTATAAAAAGAGATCAAGAAACCCTAAAGTGAAACCTAAAAGTAACCCTAATAGGTAGACATTTAATAATTAATATAATTATTAAATGTCACAATATCCAAACTAAAGTGAAATCTTAAGAGAGGAATAAAGGTAACTTAATTAACATAATTAAGTTAAAACCTTTCCTCTAACAAATGTGTCACACAAAACATCACTATTTCTACATATGCAATGCAAAATGGCACTTGTGTTGCATGCCTCAACAATTGCATTGTCGGGGTCACTTGTGGTCAACCCCCAATTAGTTGTATTACACTCTTGTACATGCATCATTTCCCTAAACAAATGCAATTCACCTTGTTGAATGTGCCATTTCCATCCATGTGTGCAGTGTAGGAAGCAAATATGACACACTTTTCAATTGCACCAAATCGCATTCAATTTTCTATACTACCCTATAAATTATGGTGCCCTATGACAACTATGATGAATCATAGTCACTTGTGTCACTCGCAATTCCAGTTTTGGTGAATGGAATTCACCACATCTTCGTGCTAAATTTATAAGTGATAAATATGCATGAAAAATGAAAAGTGACAAAGTAGGCAAGGACTACTTATTGGTTTCTCTATTCCCTTTTTCCATCAAAAGGTGCAAACTCAAAATCCATGGTGATCGGTGTGCATAATGGGTGACATCTTGGCAGCTAGTCTCTCAAAGCTATTATCAGAACCCTAGTTCTCCCTGAGCTAATTTTGCAACTTTTGGTTTGATGCTTTTATGTGTTTTGAAGTTTTTTTTAAATCTTTACTATATAATGCATGAAATTTATAAAACAAGGAAATGCTTAAGCAAAAATATAATATTATATCAAGGTTGTGAAATTAAATTGAAAGCATTCATACTTGGAAACAATATTTTGATCCTGAAAAGATGATGAAACCCTTATTTTGAATCTCTCCTATAAATATGATGAAGCACAATGTTGACTCTTAGATGAAGCCAATTAGTTAAGCATATTTAGTTGATAGTTTCACAACCTCAAAATGTAGTTGGAATCAAGTAGCTATGCTCTCCAATGCTGATATGCTCTGGATGTGTAAAAATCTTGGGTTTCTCTTCTCCAAATTCCAAATAGAAAACAAAAGACAAATATCCAATACTCAATGAATCCCCAAGTTCATAGTTGGCTCCTTATATAATTCCTCAATAGGTCTATACCCTCCAATTTTCCTTTTTAAAATCATTTTAAAATAATATATTGTTTGTAGTTTAAGGATATTAAAATGTGTCCTTATAACTGGCATTCCAATAATTACTTGAAATGGCCTCCTTTTTAATGATTTAGGACCCGAGTATATGCAGGATCATCATGGAAAAAATAGGCCCTTAAGTGGCAAAGGAATCAGAAAAATCAGAGTTAGGTAACTTGACGTAAAAAATTGAATAAGTTATCTATATTATTTCAAAAATATGGAAGAATAGAATTTGTAGCAAATTGAATTTAGTTTCTAAACTACTAGGTTTGTTTTAAAAAAATAAAATCTATTTGGTGAAAATTTGAAATTTCAATGCAGTAGTACTTAAATTTCAAAGAAAAAATAAGTAGGTGTCTGTCTGACCACCTTAACCACAATAAAATGATAATATTTTTTTATAATATTTTAGATATAAGTAGATGACTCATGTCCTGATGTGATGCATATTTTTTTGTAATTTTTTTCCAAGTAAATAATTAATTATGATTTTTTTATTACAACTTTAAAAAAATATAAAAAACTCGTATGTCTGACCACCTTAACTTGTTCAAAACTTCATGAAATTCAAATTTTCTTCTTTTAATCCTATAGTATGTGAAGCATAGAATGTGACACATGTTTTGGATTCAAAAATTTTGATACCGTTTGAAAGCTATAAATGTTTTTTAATGAGTCTATCAATCAAGACTTTAGTTGTAATTCAAATAGAAAATGACTAATAATTATTTATTAAGTATAAAGTAAAGCATAATTTATATTGGTGGAAAGATGAGAATATCCTTTAAAAACCATTTTCATTTCATCAATTTTGGGTAAAAAAGAAGTCATCAGCCACATACCCATCATATCGCCACTTTTTGGCCCATAATGATCCTGCAAATACCTGTATGGTGGCTAGATTTCAAGCTTCTCCAAAAAAAATTCATTTGAATGTTGCAAGAAGATTTTTTCAAATATTTTCAAGGTAGGGTTTCCTTGAGAACCTTTCTACCCTTATGTATGTGAACTTTGGGAACTATATAAATAGATACCCAAATCACTTCATGAAGGCCTTTGCACTATGTGATACCCTTCTCTCTAAATCTCCTCCCAAGAGTCATATTATGTGCATGATGAAGGAATCATTCACCCTCTTATATTTCATTTTGAAGTTTCCATATTGTAGTTGAGGGTAATAGTCATAAACTTTAAGCTCTCCTCTCTTTGTCCCTAATGGTCCTGCAGAGAAGAGTCCTTTATAGGGGAACTTCTCCACTAGGAGGTATACCAAATATGACATCATATAGAATTGGGAAGTTTTCTTCACTGTGATAAGTTGGGTATGAAGGTTGTCACTAATAATCTTAGCCCAATGGAACTTGGCCTCTCCTTGAATGATCTCTTCCATGAAATAGAATATCCACTCCTCAAAGAATGCAACAGTTGGTAGGCCCATTACTCTACTTAATAAAGTAACTAGATCCTAGTATTCTTCGAATAAATTTGTCCTGGACAACTCTTGGGGTACTTTGTTCATGCTTCTTGTCTTGTCCTTCAACCAATGTTGGTTAATTTTTCTTTTGCACCCAAGAGGGTCGTGTTTCCACATGTTTTTAGTGAACCTTTTTTCCTCCATTTTTTGAAATGTGGGGATGTTAAATGTTCAATAAACAGATTTAGTAGATAATTATTCCAATAGCCTTTGATCATTATCAATGATCTTGCTATTGGAATGATAACATTCCTAACAGGTCATAACCAACTTGGGGGCAATTAATGTGGGAGGAATACCAGTTGCCTTGTTGAGACCACTCGCCTTGATCTTTCGTGCATTTTTTGTGGTAGTGTTACCCATCACCCTTTTCCTAAACTCATCAATATTCATATGTCCTAGGTAGAGGAAAGCTTGGAGGTACACTCCACCCCATGGAACTGATACTTCATTTGTTCCTTTTCTTCCTCTCCTCTTGGCATGTGAGTAGGATTTTTCCCTTTCTTAGTTTTCTCAATAGGCCTCCTTGATGGATTTGTAGTAGGTTCCATAAATTCTACACACATGAAGTATAGTTAGTGTTTTTGCATACAATGAGGAAAAAATAAACTAGGTCCTAAAAAATCAAGTGTTAGATCCATTAATACATGATCAAAATATCATAAAATCCATCATTATAAATTATTTAGAGTTACTTCGGGTCATTCAGGAGAATGAAGGCTCAAGGGTGTGGGTTTCCCCTGGTTGGAAGCTGTCAGAAGTAACTAAGTAAGATGACACTAGGGTCACGAAATCCCATAAATGACTGCCCAAAGGAAGATTTCCACATTGTTTGTTTGAAAGGAAAATTCCCTAAGGAATGATTAGGCATGTGTGGAAATAGGTAACGATGTGCTTGGAGTATTTAGGCAAAGCTTGGATGCTATTATAGGTTTAGGGCAGGTAGGTGTCATAAGGTGAAAGGCATTACAACTCAATCACTAAGTAATGACATTTAGGGGATGTTGTCCCACATGCGGTGTTCCATATTGAGAGGCATGTGGGTGCTTTGGGTGTTGAGGGTTATGCCTTAGAGTTTCATCGATTTTGGTAGGTGTGGAAAATAACTTTCAGGTCACCGCCATGTGTTTAGCATTAAAAAATAGCCATGGGTGGACTGTGGTCAGTAGCTAGAAATTATGCAAACTATGGTCAAGCTTAGGTGAAGCACCAGGAGGCTTCAAAGTTTGATAGGAGGAAAGCATTCCCACAAGGTCTGCTACATGGGAAGACACGGGTAATTGGGTGTTAAGTAATAGTGGTGAAGTAGGGGCTACCCGCATGCAGCCACCCACAAGAATTTTCCCATGGGGACTTTGGCTTAGCATTTTTTCTCTTGAGAATGAATACGGAAATTAAAAACATGGGATTTGCACCATAGAATGGTGAGGTGACCTTTCTATAAAGCAACAGTAGCAGGATAGTGGTTGTTGGTTGGTAAAGACCCACATAGACTTTAGACTTAGTGAATTATTTAGGTGATGAGCTTGGTCCATTCTACGACAAAGATGGAAGTGGCTCCTACATTGTGGGGAGACATGATGGGTTGGCTGCCAAACAACGGTGATGGTATGTGGGCTTCCCACAAATGGAACCTTGCATAGGAATTCCCACAAGCGGCTAATTACTTTGCTAATTTCTCCAATTTTTCCAAATGTTAACAAGGACAACAAGAGAGATGGTGTGGGCCATAATGGTTTCCTTGTCATGCAACAAGTGTTGATAGCAGAATAAGATTCAACATAGGTGTGATTTCAAGACCTAGGCCTGATACCAAGAATTTTAAGTGTTGGGGAAATGAGTTACAATTGCGGGGTCGAAGATGAAAAAGGGTTTCATGTTTGATTTATGAATATTTTTAGTCATTTACAATACCTTAATTGTAAAAATAAATTTTGTAAAACATCCAATTGACACTAAGTAATCAATAACTTACCTTGAAATCATAGAATAATCTAAAGAAAACCATTTTTAAATTTTCCATGAAATCTTGTGCAAGCAGAAACTAGGTCTTCTCTATTTTCCTCTTCAAATTTCAAACATGTAGGGAAAAAATGGCATCTGGGCTAGCACATATATTTATAGTAATTTTGGCATTAATTGCATGTATTTAATGAAGGTACGAAGGAAAGTCAGTTGGTTAGATTGTAGAAACCTAAGTTGGTGTGGCCGCAGTCAAGAATTAGATGACAAAGGAAGATGCAAAATTGACAATGTGAGTGGATGTTGGGTTTTTTCCTCTACTTAGCGATGGAATGATAATGGTAGTCCATAACGGGAGACATGCAAATCCAAGCTTGTGGGGCTTAGCGGATGCAATGGAAAAGGACTAATAGAAACTAGTAGGTCCAAGTCCACAATGGAAAGATACTTAACAAACTATGGGTAGGTTATTTTGGTCAATTGGATTGTGACGACTTTACTACATGTGACCAAGTTAGGCTCAAAAATAGGGGCACATAAAATGAGGTGAAGGAAAAAACAACCTAATGAAGGTAAAAGGAAATAGGGGGTCCTTGGTATGAATGAGGCATGTGTGCTATGGGTACAACTAGTACCAAGATACATTTTACTATATCCAACATGGTATCATACCTACCGACTTAACACCAAATGAAAGAAATTTTTTATCCATAGAACATATTGATTCACCATCTTAGGAGATACCCTAGACAAATGAGGTCTAGACGGAACATTACTTTTATGTCTCAATGTGGAAGTAAAAACCACTTTACAAGAAGTGCATGAAGGTATTTATGGGTCTCACACTAGTGGACCTAATCTAGTACATAAATTTCTAAGAATATGGTATATTGGCCCTTAATGGAGTAGGAATCCATCTATTTCTTAAGAAGATTCTACCAATGTCAACAACATGGTGATACTTTACATGCACCAGAACATGAACTGAGACCTATAACAACACCATGGCCTTTTTTGTAGTGGGGATTGGACTTGATAGGTAAGATATCTCCCACTTCCTCTAGTGGGCACAAGTTCATTATCACTGCAACTAAATATTTCATAAAGTGGATAGAAGAAATTCCATTAACATACATCATAAGAAAACATATATCTAAGTTCATATCTAATTATCTAATCTATCAATATGGAATTCCTTAAGCTATCATAATGTAAAAAGGAACCCCATTCAAAAACCAATATTTTCATGATCTTTGATCCAAGTTTTCAATCCAACACCAATTCTCAACACCTTACTATCTCCAAGGAAAAGGTCAGGCTGATGCCTCCAATAAAACCATTCAAAAAATACTAAAAAATATTGTTAACGACATTGGCCATTATTAGCATTCACAACTAAACCCAACCCTATCATTTTATCAAACCAAAATTCATACACGTATAGGTTCCACACAATTTTCCTTAGTTTATGGATCTGAAGCAACCTTACCTATTCAACTTGAAATCCCCTCATTGTGGATATAACTGAAAGGCATGGTCAGCAATGAGGAATATCAGGTGTCCAGATTGAATGAATTGGAACTCTTAGATGAAAGATGTTTGAGCATGTTAAATCATCTCCAATTTAATTAGAATTATCTTAAACAAAGCTACAACAAAAAGATCAAAAAATAGAAAATTTCAAGTTGGTGACCTAGTACTAAGAGAGAATAAAAAGATCCAACTAAATCAGGATGGCAAGGGTAGTTTGAACCTAATTGGCTAGGTCCTTTCATCATCAAAACAAGCTATGGATTTGGAGCTTATCAATTGGGTACTCTTGAAGGATAACCTTTATCTAAACTTTTGAATAGAAACCATCTTAAAAAATTTATACTTGAACACATTAGAGTATCTGTAATGCCCTGCCATGCAACCCTAGAGGAAGTTACAATTTACTACACAAACGTGCTATTTTTTTTTTAAAGTAGAAATAACATGCAAGATCACTATCCATTGCAAAAGACCTCTAAGGCTACAAGACTGAGATTACTTAAAACCCAATCAAGAAACATGAATTAAAAAATAAAATTTAATTACTTAACAAATTAAATACTCATACATTCCATACATGATAAAATTACATCAAAGGAATAAGAGATACCACATGTTTCCCATAATATGATTTACAATAAGATTACAACACTCATTCCCCAAATGAGGTAAGTCCCATAAACAAGGTTACAAATTGCATCTTCCACCTCGATACAAAGAGGGGTAATAAATTACAATAATAACAAAAAAAAAAATCATGAAAGAACAGGATCCCACGGGCTCTCCAACTAGAAATCTCGAAATCGTAGGGCGCTCGCAAGCGAGTGATACAATCTTTACCCCTTCACCAATACATACTTTTAAACTAATGAGTCTAACATCAACAATGTAATAAAATCATAAGACATCTTTAATTAAATAACTGCTACACTAATTCAAAACATGCCATAATGATAACATCAGAGTAAAATTCCATCACATCAAAATATAATGTTTACATCGCTTAACAGTTAGCGGTCAAAAGTAACCAAGTACCAAAGTCACAGCATAACAGAAACACATAACCAAGAAAAACACTGTCGATCAAAAGATCCAAAATGGAGGGGTGTTACAATATCCAAGGAAAAAAAGGGTAAAAAATAAAAAAATAAAAAATCAAGAAAAATAGTAAAGAGAAATAAAAAATTCTTTAAGTGAAACCCACTTTGTGGCCCACTTCTAGTATAGGTACCATAATGAAAACCTTGTAAACAAGCATGACATTTGAATAAGACCTGCATGTTTATCTATCAACATTATATGAAGCATCCACCTATTCATCCCATAATAAAACATGTAACCAACCATGGCTTGATGACTGATCAGGTGTCGAACCTTACTGCACCATCAAAATCTATCTCCCCCAAGAAGGTAATCTCATCTCAAATAGGGGAAAAATTCCTAAAACTCATAGTGGATTGGATCCTTATACATCCCATCACAATCAAAAACTATAAAAATAAAAAACATCCAAAAAACAAAAAAAATCAAAACAAAATAAAAAACATCAAAATCCCAAAAAACATATTATGCTGTGAGTCAACACTAGTCAAATTACATGGTCTTTGCATGTATAATGTAGGAAAGAATAATATTTTATAAACCCACAAGGCCTTAGGTCAGTCCCCTTAGGTGTTTTCATGGTCTTTTAACTTAGTGAAAAATTCAATATTAAAAAATTATCAAAAAATAGAAAAGTCAAAAACATGTTCTAATCAAACAAGTGAATTAAAAGCCCCTACATGGATAATGTAGGATAGGTCATCATAACTTATTATTCCCCAAGGCCCTAGGATAGTCTCCCAAAACCAAAAAGAAAATATTCAAATATCTTATCAAAATACAAAAAAATCATAAAAAGTTAAGAAAACCCAAAAAAAAATGTCACTCAATATAATCAAACTACGATGTCTCTATGTCATTACATAGGAAAGGATAATTTCTAATCAACCCTCAAAGAACTAGGTCAATCCCTCCAGGTCCCCGTATTTGTTTCTAAATTTCCTAAAAATAACAAAAACAACATCAAATAATAATAAAAATACACAAGATCTAATCTCCATCGCCACTTGTCCACAATAAACTTTGCATTCACAATAAACAATCATCACCCTCACCCTTTGACAATGTAATCAACAAACGAAAAAAACATCAAAATTAAAAATTCCAAAGTGAAGATCAAAATGACTAGATAACTATCAAGTTAAAACAATGCCTAAGTATTGACTACCATACCTATTTGAAAATAATTATCAACAATCCTAAACTTGATTCTTAATAGATACAATGTTCCTAAAATAGACTTCATGAATTGATTTCATCATGAAACATCAAAACCACTATGACAAGAGATACTGCAGCATTTTTTTATCATTTTATAGTCTTATCCTTTTTATTTATCTTTTAATACCATATTCTTGACATCTCTCAAGGATGTCCATAAGGATTTAGAGAAGAATGAATGGGGGAATTAACTGTCAATTTGTGTTTATTCTACTTGTTATATGTTGTTGAGATACTACCATGGTGAATACTTACTTTGTTTTGTGTATGGATGTTCTTTTAAGCGAATTCATGTAGCAAGTGCATATTAGGTACTTCATATCAATTTATGTAATTGGTCTAAAGTGTTTTAAACACAACTCAACCATATACTCTAACATGGTTTTTTTATTTTTGGTACGAGAAAGAATATTATTTATGTTTTGTTTCAACATCCACACAATGGATGCAATGCCACCTTGGTTATAAATACCCTGGTGCATTGTATCTATTTGCTACATACAAAAGGATTGGTAAAAGATAGAAAGCCTCTATGAAAGTAAAAGAAAAACTCATCGGTAACTAACAACATCAAATTTCTATCCATATATATATATAATCAATACACTTCTTCTAACTAATAGCTCTATCCTGCATCACAATATCATTAGTACCACATATATCCTACATCCACAAAGTCATTAGTACATATCATGACCATATAATAAAATGATGAAACATCGCACATCATGTATAATCAGTCATCACATATGTAAGATATCAATATCCATCATATACATAATAAATGATCACTCATCACATAGATATACAAATCATCCATACATCCACTTCATATGCTTACATTAGAAAAGTACAAAACCTAAGCATGTATATATCATAGCCCATAATCATCTCATCACACCTAATAAAGAAAAATCAAAACATGGTATATCTCATATATCAACAAAACTAAGAATGTCATGCACATTGTCAAGTAACATGTGTGATATCATATCCAAGAAATACATATATACAAGGCCTCAACTGGGCTGATGATTGTATATACAAAATTCATGTATACACAACATCTAATGAACATCATAAAAGATCAAGGAAATAATTAGTCTTGTTGGCTATCCCGAGGTGGGAATCCTACCTACTCTTGGCTCTTATGGAAAGATGGCTATGGCATGACTAGAGGATGATCAAGTTTCCTAACTGAATGACCACCTAACTCCACACTTGTCTAAGTACTCATCTCTCCAAAACAAGGTCATCTTTGAGCTCTAGGAATGAAGGCCTGATAGAGCATCTAATAATATGTGCATCTCTATAATTATTGCTCTTACTCAACCTGATACCGAGCCATGAAAATAGACAAGGCTACTGAAATCTCTGAGGCTAATCTCTACTACAACTCTATAGTAAGCTCTTGCTTAAGCACATCGCTCTCCTATCAGAGGCCATCTCTCTTAGCATTCAATGCTACTACCTATTCCTTAGTATCCTTTCTCCATTCGATCTATGTATCCCTCTCTATTGTTAATTGGGAAATCCATGTTGCCACTATTGCATCCCTAGGTAGGGGAAGACCCTGTGCTACTAGTAGATCTTATTGCATCAGCTCAAGTTGTCATCTATCCTAATGATCCTATTGTGCATCATGTCCTTCTTTACCCAACATCTCAACAACAATCCTCAACCACTTTCACTCACTCCTATGATCGGTAACACCAACTCTCCCTATGGTTGGCCCAATAACACTTAAAATATTCTTGCAACATTCAAATGAAATTTCTTTGGAGAAGCTTGAAATCTAGCCACCATACAGGTGTTTGCAGGATCATTATGGGCCAAAAAGTGGCGATATGATGGGTATGTGGTTGATGACTTCTTTTTTACCCAAAATTGATGAAATGAAAATGGTTTTTAAAGGATATTCTCATCTTTCCACCAATATAAATTATGCTTTACCTTATACTTAATAAATAATTATTAGTCATTTTCTATTTGAATTACAACTAAAGTCTTGATTGATAGGCTGATTGAAAAAAATCTATAGCTTTCAAACAATATCACATTTTTTTGAATCCAAAACATCTATCACATTCTATGCTTCACATACTATAGGATTAATTATTTACTTGGAAAAAAATTACATAAGAATATGCATCACATCGGGACATGGGTCCTCTACTTATATCTAAAATATTATAAAAAACAATATCATTTTATTGTGGTTAGGGTGGTCAAACAGACACCTACTTCTTATTTTTTCCTTGAAATTTAAGTGCTATTGCATTGAAATTTCAAATTTTCCCCAAATAGATTTAAAAAAAATAAAATAAATCGAGTAGTTTACAAACTACATTCAATTTTCTTTAGATTCTATTGTTACATATTTTTGAAATAATATAGATAACTTATTCAAATTTTTATGTCAAGCTGCCTAACTTTGATTTTTCTAAAGTTTCATTGCCATTTAAGGGCTTGTTTTTTCCATGATGATCCTACACATACCCTAAAAATCCTAGATTTCAAAGAAAGTGTTATTATGCTGCTAGTGAAGGTGTGACAGATGATGAATTTGATAAAGGAAATGTAAGTGAGGATGAATGGGTATTTATTTCTATCAAGGAAAACGATTTGGTGTCTACTGAATCTGCTAGTTGTACAAGGGTATGTGTAGGATCATCATGGAAAAATAGGCCCTCAAGTGGCAAAATTTTTAGAAAAGTCAGAGTTAGGCAACTTGACGTAAAAATTTGAATAAGTTATCTATATTATTTCAAAAATATGTAAGAATAGAATCTATAGCAAATTGAATGCAGTTTGTAAACTACTAGGTTTGTTTAAAAAAAAATCTATTTGGTGAAAATTTGAAATTTCAATGTAGTGGTACTTAAATTTCAAGGAAAAATAAGTGGTTGTTTGTCTAACCACCTAACCACAATAAAATGATAATATTTTAGATAAAAAGTAGGACTCATGCCCCAATGTGATGCATATTTTTTTTGTAATTTTTCCAAGTAAATAATTAATTATGATTTTTTATTACAACTTTTAAAAATATAAAACTTGTATGTCTGACCACCTTAACTTGGCCAAAACTTCATGAAATTCAATTTTTATTTTTTAAATCCTATAGTATGCAAAGCATAGAATGTGATGCATGTTTTGGATTCAAAAAAATGACACCATTTGAAAGCTATAGATATTTTTCAATCAACCTATCAATTGGGACTTTAGTCATAATTTGAATAGAAAATGAATAATAATTACTTATTAAATTCAAAGTAAAGAATAATTTATATCAGTGGAAAGCTGATAATCTCCTTTAAAAACCCTTTTCATTTCATCAATTTTGGGTAAAAAAATAGTCGTTAGCCACATACCCATCATATTGCCACTTTTTGGCCTATCATGATCCTACAAATACCTATATGGTGGCTAGATTTCAAGCTTCTCCAAAGAAATTTCATTTGAATGTTGCAAGAATATTTTTTCAAATATTTTCAAGGTAGGGTTTCCTTGAGAACCTTTCTACCCTTATCTACTTATATCTAAAATCTTAATTTTTATTTTTTTTATCATTTTATTGTGGTTAGGGTGGTCAGACAGACACCTA
Source organism: Sequoia sempervirens (assembly GCA_007258455.2). Lineage (NCBI taxonomy): Eukaryota > Viridiplantae > Streptophyta > Pinopsida > Cupressales > Cupressaceae > Sequoia > Sequoia sempervirens. The sequence continues at coordinate 683,259,316 of VDFB02281492.1, forward strand.
ATTCTTATATTTTCCCTCAAATTTAAGTACTACTCCATTGAAATTTCAAATTTTTACCAAATAGATTTAAAATAAATAAATAAACCTAGTAGTTTAGAAACTACATTCAATTTTCTATGGATTCTATTCTTACATATTTTTGAAATAATATAGATAACTTATTCAATTTTTGACATCAAGTTACCTAACTCTATTTTTTTTTAATTTTTCGCCACTTAAGGGCCTATTTTTTTCATGATGATACTATACATACCCATATGCAAGGTGGACATATAACTAGAAATGTAAAATGCAACAATAAAGAATATTCAAGGGAGTCTTGTTTAATTCATGTAAGTTCTTTAACTTAGGGGACATTATGCTTAATGTCTCCAAGAGAGGACCAATCAAAGAATAAAATATTTGCAACTTAGGGGATGTAGTTTTTCATGTTGATCAAGCCACTAAGATGAATATAATAGGCTAAGAGATACATCACATAAAGTAGGAAGACTAACAATGAAACATGAAAAATGCAAAAAGGATAATGCAAATGTATGTCCCCACTTGAAAGAAATTGCTAAACACCAAGTTGTAAGCAATTACTTTAAAGTAGAAAATGATAAATCCTAACAATAAAGAGGACATGATATCTTATTTGGAAAGCCCTATGCCTAGTCATATGTTTCCAAATAAATCTACATCATGCAAAGGGGAGGTGTTTTCCCCAAAATGAAATTCCAAACATGCATAAGGGATCTATGGATTTGGGGTCAACATTTTCTTGGTACAATGTTTTTAGAGAGATTAGAACTGCCATCATTCCACAAATACTCATAGAACTAGAAGAATAACACAAAGAGAGAAAAAACACAAAGAAAAATTTCTTATCAACATGGAAGAGACATGAATGTCTTGATGCCTTGCATCATCCCCTAAAGCAAAACACAAGAAAAAATAAAAGAGAAAAAGAAAAGTAAAGGAAGAGCTTTTGGGTCAACATGGAAGAGACATGAATATCTTGACACCTTCTGTCATCCCCAAAAGAAAAATACAAGGAAAAAGAAAAGAGAAAAAGAAAAATAGAGGAAAATATTTTGAGTCAACATGGAAGAGACATGAATGTCTCGATGCCTTGCATTATCCCCAAACAGAAAACAAAAGACATCTGGAAAAGATAAAGAAAACAAATCTTTTGAAATATTTACAACATAGAGAAGAATGTAGGTACAAATAGAGGAATGTCACAAAGAGAGAGGGATACATCAAATATAACGTCACAGGGGATCACATTATGCACATACAATCACACAAAATAAAATGAAATAATGTAAAATACTAGTAAGGAACATGTGAGTCAACCTAAAGTAGGTCGTTTGCTCCCAATCTTATCCATTGTATAGTAAAGGAAAAAAACTAGTGAAAGGGACAATAAAAAATGATTTACTAGGACAAGGCTATCAAATTCATGCCCCCACTTAGTGCAAGGAAAGAATGAGCTAAGGTATGTGATGGGAAGGGTCATGTAATGGTGAGAATACAAAATTCTACAACCATTACATGACAAGGAGTAGAGGGGCTTGCTATGAAATCATTATATAACAATTATTGTTGTCTAAGTGATATTTGTTCAAGATTACTCTGAATGTGAGACACTCATCAGTACTATGTCCAATAGTTCTATGGTTTTGGAAATGTGAAACATCTTCATCTTTAGGATATATTCTTATCTTTTCGTTCATGGGTGGAAATAATATAAGTCCTTGGTTTATAATTATTTTTAATTTTCTTTCACTTTTAGGTGGAAAACAAGGGAATTGTAGTTTCTTTAATTTGTAAGGCTTTTTGTGCTTGCTAGATTCACCAGCTTCTCTAGGTGGAATTCAGGCGAGAGGAGCTATGATCTCCTTACCATTTTTTTCATTGTCATGAGGCATCAATTGTTCTTTAGGAAGGAGAATACTCATGTTAGGAGGGGGATCTTGATATCCTAACCCTTTGGTGTCTTCAATTGGTATTTTCTCTAGGATTTGATGAATTTCAAGTTCACTTGTTGTATCATATCCTTGTCTACTCAAGATCATGAATCCTTTTCCATATGTCTCTTCTAGGTTGATGGGAGTTTGCCACTTTTTTAACATAGAATGGTTGAGTGTTTTCTTGCTTAGAGGAACTAGGTTCAACTCATGTCTTAGTTTCAGGATGTAAATAACCAAACATATCATGTCTTGGTATTATAGGGGTGTTGGTTGTTCCATTGATGGGTAAAGGATGCATTAGCTTCAAGGTGGTTAAGGAAATTGATTAGGAACATATTCACGCTATGATAATCTTCTCCAATGATGTTAGCATCACAAGGAGGACAAGCATTAGGAGTTGATTAAGCATGAGTGAGTTCAATTTCATTAGGGTCACTTCAAAAAGCACAACTTGACACATCCACTAAGGACTTCATGTACATACAAAATTTACCAAAGCACATATCCATGATGAAATGTAATGTAAATTTAAGATTCTAAACAAGGTACACAATCTAGAATGAAATGTTCTAGATGCAATTTTAAATTTAAGCAATGCACAAGATTAACCAATTAGAACTAAATGTAATGAATTAAATGAAATAGAAAGTCTATAAATTGAAATATAATGTTAACCAAATAAAATAGGAATAGAGAGATAGAGTTTTATATTCTGGAAAATGTAGTTCAAGATCTTCATTGGGACTAAATCACCCAGATGGGCGTATGAGTGCCAGTGAGTTTTTCAAAAATTTCAAAAAAAATTAGGTGATTTTAATTCTTTTTTATGTTGTATTATCTATAACACAAGTGAAAATGTATATTTAATATGATTTTAATTTATATGAGATGCAAAATGCAACCTATATGCAGTTTCACTAATGCAAGAATTAGAAACCCTGGAATGCCAATTAACTAATGTAAGCTCAAATGCAATGTTAATGCAAGCAAGATATAGAATGATGATACACTCCAAATAAGAATTATGATGCTCTAAATTTAGGTTCAACAAAATAAAACAATGGAAAATGGGTTGATAATGCTTTCGTATGGTTTATAATATAAAGAAAAACCCACTTTCCAACTATTTCATTGAAGGGAAACTCTAGCGATCTTGCAATAGGGATGACATAAGGTCTAAATGTCAAGTAATGATGGGTTGACCACCAAGCTAGGGATTGGAAAAAAAAATGAAATGCAAGTTGCAATGCTTAAGACTTGATGCAGGAGCATCCAGTGGTGTAAGGGCAATCTTGCATCACCCAAAAATAGTTAAATTTCAAGTTTCTCAGTTTTTAGATATTTTTACATTTTTGGATACCCTTTTCATCATAATGAAATTCCCAATTTATGGTTTTTATTTTATATTCCTGGGTGGAAGGATATTGCAGTTTTAGTTCCCCAGATTTGCACCTAAAAATCTTCTGAGTTAGATTTGAGGCACTTAGAGTTCCCAGATAGGCCATGAAACTTGCCGAAATTGGCATAGCTGATTTTGAGTGCGTTACTGACTTTGAGACTTTTCCAACGGTTGAAACTGTTCATGAATTGGAGTCCGGATCAAAAGTTATGGCCCCAGGAAGTTGGTGCACTTTCTAGAAGATACAATTGCAAATGCTCTTTTGAAATTTGAACTTCATGTTGTAAATTTTTGGCACCAAACCACCTAAACTCAAATTTGAATGTTGTTTTGACTCCAAACTAATGAGGAGCTCTATTTATGGGCGGGTTTCTAATTTTTGGGTAGCTTTTTGGGGACAAGCTCGCATATTATGAAAGGGTTATTCTGTAGCTTTCTGTAACTTACATGTGTTGTAGAACTTGGGGATTGAGATCCTCTGCATGTAAGAAGCTCCATTTTGTGAATAATAAAATTATTTTCTTGTTTATAGGTTATTTTCTAAGTCTCGGGCTGCGCCCTCATCAAGTGGTATCAGAGTGGGTTTTCTTGAGCGTGTGGATAGATTGTCGATCATGAGGCAGTTCGCACCAGGACCGTGGTTGTGGGTGGAGGTCAAGAAAGATGCCTCCAAGAGTGATGCGTAGTAGGCGTGGTGGTGCCATAGGTGGTTGAGGCGGAAAAAATACTTGTGGCAGAGATGCACTGGCAGCCCTCCAGAGACAGATTGATGCATTACAAGAGCAGTTGAGAAGAGGGTTAAACCCAAGGGAGGAAAGTGAGGATGAAGGAGAGGAAGAAGGTTCAAATGTAGAAGAGGAAGAAGAAGCAATTGATCAAGACCAAATGTGGCTAATAAGGGCCATTTTGAAGATCGGGAAAAGAACCAGAGCAGAAGTCCCCAGTTATTCCAGAAGTCTGAACCCGAAAGAGTTGATGCACTGGATCAATGAGCTAGAAGAATATTTTGAGTATGAGGAAATGGAGGACCCAGATTGGGTTAAGTTTGTGAAAATGAAGCTAAAGGGCCATACCAGTATTTGGTTGAAAGAGGTCCAGTTGGAAAGAAATCAAAGAGGAAAAGGCAAGATCACCAGATGGGATTGCATGGTAGAGAAACTGAAGAAGCAGTTCATACCAGTGGACTATGAGTTAGATCTATTGAAGAAATTGCAAGGGTTGAAGCAAGGAAGCAGATCTATGAAAGAATATACTGAAGATTTTCATAAAATAATCATCAGAAGAAGTCACACAGAGGCCAATAAGGATAAGGTAGTCCAATATCTTAATGGGTTATGACCGAGCATTCAGGAAGAGTTAAGCCTAGTCAGAATTACCACCATTGAGGATGTGTATCAGTTTGCTCTGAAGGTGGAAGAGAAGCTGAACAAAAGATTTGATGGCAAGCAAAAAGGATGAGGAGGTCAAAGTGGAAGGGGTAATGGAAGACCTTCAAGAAGCCGAAATGATGATGAAAAGAAAAGTGAAGATGTGGGTACCAACCGAAGCCAAAGAAATGACAACTTCTACCACCCTCGTGATCAAAACAGTGGTGATCAAAGAGGTAGAGGACAAGGGAGATATGGACAAGGATCTGGAAGAGGTTGTTTTAAAGGAACGTGTTTCCAGTGGGGTGAATAAGGGCATCGAGCCTATGAATGTCCACAAAACTAAAGAAGGGCAGACAAAAGGCCAGAAGGTCGTGGAAGGGTTGCACATGTAGATGAGGAGGCCCAATTTGAACATTTAGATGATGCTAAAAGGGGAGAATCCCTAGTGATTAGGAGAACCCTGGTGACTAAGAAAAAGGAACCAGAACAAAGGAAGAATATGTTTTGCACAAGATGCAAGTGTGAAGGAAAATGTTGTGTTGTCATTATTGACGGTGGGAGCACCGATAATTTGGTGTCAGAAGAGATGGTCACAAAGTTGAAGCTGAAGAGGGAAAGGCACCCGCATCCATATTAGACTGCTTGGTTGTAGAAAGACCACAAAGTTTTGGTCAATGAGCAGTGCCTAGTAAAGTTCAAGATCAGGAGCTACCATGATGAGGTACTCTGTGATATCATCCCCATGGATGCATGTCATATGTTGTTGGGGAGGCTGTGGTAGTTCGATAGGCGAGCTATACATGATGGCCATGCAAACACTTATTCCTTGACAAAGGATGGCGTTCGTCACAAGTTCAAACTCTGAAGGAGACCGAAGAAAAGGTATGCAGTAGTGCTAGAATTTGTTATGTAGATGGAAGAAATTTTTTAGAAGGTATGAAACATGAGCATGTGTGTTATGCATTAATTCCTAGAGTGAGTAAGGAGGATAGTGAGAAGGTTCCAAAAGAAGTTTTTTGGGATATTGGATGAATTTGAGGATATTGCTTCTGATAATGTACCTTAGGGTTTACCACCAATAAGGAAGATCAGTCATCAGATTGACTTGATTCCTAGAGCCATTTTTCCAAATAATGTAGCTCATAGAATGACTCGAACAGAAAATGAGGAGTTGAACAAACAAGTTCAAGAGTTGTTGAGAAAGGGTTTGATATGGGAGAGTTTGAGTCCATGTGCAGTACCTGCAGTACTAGCACCACAGAAGGATGGGGAGTGGAGGATGTGTACAGATTCCCGAGCTATAAACAAGATAACAATCAAGTACAAATTTCCCCTGCCAAGGATGGATGACCTGATGGACTGTTTGATTGGAGCTCAGTACTTCAAAGATTGACTGAAGAGTGGATATCCAGATCTAGATTCGAGAGGGAGATGAATGGAAGACTACCTTCAAGACCAAAGAGGGCCATGCAGTGGTTAGTCATGCCTTTTGGGCTAACCAATGCACCGAGCACATTTATGCGGCTTATGAACGAGGTACTAAAAGAATTTCTGGGATGTTTTGTTATTGTGTATTTAGATGATATTTTTATTTTCAGTAAGACGTTGGATGAGCATCTGATGCATATTCAGAGAGCCTTTGAGAAGTTAAGAGAAGAGAAACTATTGATTAATCTGAAGAAGTGTAGTTTTGTGAAGTGGGAGTTAGTGTACTTGGGGTTCGTTGTCTCAGCAGAAGGTCTCAAAATGGACCCAGAGAAGGTGAAGGCTATTATGTAATGGCCTACCCCAAGAATTACTACGAGGTGAGATCTTTCCATGGTTTGGCTAGTTTTTATAGAAAGTTCATTAGAAACTTCAGTAGTATTTGTGGACCCCTGACTGAAACAATGAGAGGGGATAGAAAACAATTCAAGTGGAGCACTGGAGCGACAAAAAGTGTTGAATTGTTGAAGCAGAAGGTGACAGAGCAACCTATTCTAGCCCTCCCAGATTTTAACAAGGTGTTTCAGGTGGATTGTTATGCCAGTGGTTGTGACATTGGAGCAGTGTTGAGCCAAGAAGGTAAGCCCATTGCCTATTTTAGTGAAAAGTTAAATGATGCCAAGAGAAAGTATTATGTATATGATCAGGAATTTTATGTGATAGTTCAAGCATTAAAGAAATGGAGACATTATTTGTTGCCGAAGGAATTTGTTCTATATACTGATCATCAGGCCTTGCAGTACCTAAATAGTCAGGGAAAATTAAATCAGAGGCATATGAAATGGGTATATTTTTTGCAGAGTTATACCTATGTTTTGAAACATAGGAGTGGGATGTCAAATAGGGTTGCAGATGCCTTAAGTAGGAGGAATACATTGATGACAAAGATGCAGATTGAAGTGGTTGGGTTGAATGAACTCAAGACACTATATGCAGAAGATCCTGATTTTGTAGAGGCTTGGAAAGCTTGCAAGAAACCTGTTACAGTGGAAAGGACAAGGTGGCTAGATTTCATAATCTAGGATGACATGTTATTTAAGGGAAGTCAATTGTGTATCCCGAGGAGTTCCATGAGGGAGAATCTGATAAAGGAGAAGCATAGTGGAGGAATGGCAGGACATTTTGGTCAGAATAAGACCATTGCCATTATCAATGAGCATTATTATTGGCCTCAGTTGTCATAGGATGTGAAGAAGTTTGTACAAAGCTGCAGGGTATGTCATATGGCTAAAGGAGTGAGTCAGAATACAGGCTTATATCAGCCCTTACCTGTACCAGAGAGGCCATGGGAGGATATATGTATGGACTTTGTTCTTGGTTTGCCAAGGACATAATGAAGGAATGATTCAGTCTTTGTGGTGGTTGATAGGTTTTCGAAGATGGCACATTTCATTCCATGTAAGAAGACCCATGATGCAATCCACATTGTTGACTTGTTCTTCAAAGAGGTGGTGAGGCTACATGGTTTGCCAAAGAGTATTGTTTCAGATCATGACACCAAATTTGTGGGGTACTTTTGGAGGACCTTGTCGAAGAAGCTGAAGACAGAGTTGAAGTTTAGTTCTACACACCATCCACAAATAGATGGGAAGACAAAGGTTGTTAATAGGAGTTTGGATAACCTAGTGAGATGTTTGGTATGAGATAAACCCAAGGGATGGGACTTGTTCTTACCCCAAGCAAAATTTTCTTACAACAATTCTGTCAACAGAAGCACTGGTAGATCACCGTTCCAGATTGTGTATGGAGGTAGCCCCATAACAAATCCAAAATTGAGGAAGATGGACCAAGAGAAGAAAATAAGTGTTGAAGCCGAAGATTTTGCAGAACACATCAAGGATATACATGAGAAGGTAAGAGAACATATTAACAAGATGAATATTTAGTATAAGGCTAAGGCAGATCAAAAGAGTAGGTATAAGGGGTTTCAGACTGGCAATGAAGTAATGGTCCACTTGAGGAAAGAAAGGTTTCCCGTGGGAACCTATAACAAATTGAAGATGAAGAAATTCAGTCCCTGTAATATTTTGAAGAACCATGATTCAAGGAATGCATATGAGGTAGAGTTGCCTGATGGAATCAACATTTCCCCTGTGTTCAACATTTCAGATTTGATAGAGTATCATGAAGGTGGAACGGAGGAAGCACTAGCAATAGGGTAGAATGGCATTCCAACACCTACTTCAGAAAGGGAGGAGATTGAAGCAATCTTGGATAGTTGTGTGAGAAGGAGTACCAGAAATAGGTAGTATGAAGAATATCTGGTGAACTGGAGAGGAAGGCCTATGGAAGATTCATCTTGGCTATCTAAGATAGTGGTTGACCAGTTGGGTTTTCCTCAACCTCTGACACGTGATGGATCACTTCTCAAATTACCCTGGGTGTCTGATGCAGGAGCATCCAGTGGTGTAAGGGCAATCTTGCATCACCCAAAAATAGTTAAATTTCAAGTTTCTTAGTTTTTATATTTTTTTACATTTTTGGATACCCTTTTCATCATAATGAAATTCCCAATTTATGGTTTTTATTTTATGTTTCTGGGTGGAAAGATATTACAGTTTTAGTTTCCAAGATTTGCACCTAAAAATCTTCGGAGTTAGATTTGAGGCACTTCGATTTCCTATATCAGCCCCGAAACTTGCCAAAATCAGTGTAGCAAAATTTGAGCGTGTTATTGACTTCAAGACCTGTCCAATGGTTCAAACGGTTTGCGAATCGGAGTCCCGAATCAAAAGTTATGGCCCCGGGAAGTTGGCACACTTTCTAGAAGATAAAATTGCAAATGCTCTTTTAAAATTTGAACTTCATGTTGTAAATTTTTGGCGCCAAACTGCTTAAACTCAAATTTGAATGTTGTTTTGGCTCCAAACTAATGAGGAGCTCTATTTATGGGCGGGTTTCTAATTTTTGGTTAGCTTTTTGTTGACAAACTTGCATATTGCGAAAGGGTTATTTTGTAGCTTTCTGTAACTTGCATGTGTTGTAGAACTTGGGGATTGAGATCCTCTGCATGTAAGAAGCTCTATTTTCTGAATAATAAAATTATTTTCTTGTTTGTGGGTTACTTTCTAAGTCTCAGGTTGCGCCCTCATCAAGCTTAATGTAATGCAATCTGTAATACTCCCATGTTGATTTTCTCATTAGATACTTTTGATACTTTTATGGACACTCTGTGATGTTCTGTATGGTGGATTTCTATTTGATCATGTGTGGTTTCTTGGCTAATTTGTTTACTGCTCTTACATTATGTGTGTAGCAATTGATGATATAATATGCATAGATGATTTGATTTATTCTGTAATGATAAGTTCTTAAATTTATATGTGTTAATGGTATTATGTTTTCACTGACATGTTAGTATTTTAGGGTGGAAGGACGGAGTAGTACCACTCGCTTGCGAGTGCCCTACTACCCCACTATTTCCTTACACCATGTGTTTTGCAATGGAGATTATATGTTACTTGACGTTTAATTGTTTGCAGGGATTGCAGGATTAAAAGCCTCGACTCCACCTGCTTCGGCAGGACAGGGCGAGCACAAATTAAGCCCAACGGGTATGATGTGGTTAAAAGGAGTTGTAAGGAAGGGTTTCCCGACCCAAGTCCGTCATTTGTAGGGGTTTATTGAGTCATGTGTTGATCCGATTCTGTCTTAATATTTCAATCGTGTTAAGTTAGAGGATTTAATTAATTGATTATGTTGGTTAATTTAATTAATTAAGAATTAAAAGATTAAATCTAAGTTAATTATATTTTAAGTTAAAAGTTAATTGTTGCAAAAGTTTGTTTTAATTCAATCTAGAAATTAAGAGGAATTATTGGTTTAAAAGTTAATAAGTAAATAATTCAAGTTACTTTAATGGGAAGTTGAGCAGAGTAAATTTAAAATAAATAAGTAACCTATTACAAAAATGATTAAAAAAAGTAGGTAAGCTTGCGGGAGTAATTGGAAGAAGGAAATTAGTTACGTGTAAAAACCTTCCGCGAAAACGGAAAGAAAAGAGGTGGACGGTTGTAAAAGGAGAAAAGGTTAAAAGAGGAGAAAGGTTTTTGGAAGAGGGCTGGAAGTTTGATTTGGGGAAAAGAAGCCGGAAGAAAGAGGGCCAGCGTGTGAAGAAGGGAAAAGCGTTGTGGGGAGTTCATCTTCGGCCGTAGGACGTCAGGTTCTCTTGAAATTCCTTATCTATATTGTCATGCTTTTGTTTTATTGACTGTGTTGTTTGCACCTCTGTCTGTGATAAATGTCATGTGGGAAAACTCCCGTAAAGATTTTGCAAACTTAATATTTATAATCAAAGAAAATATGAGTTAAGTTTCATTAATGCAATTTAAATGTAAAAATATATATATATATATATCGTGACAAAGAAATTGTAAAATATTTTTGAAGTTTTTACCTAGGTTGGAAATTTCTTCTGTAAAAAAATATATATATATATACATTCAGGATTTGGGGAAAACCGTGAACCAGGGGTAAAATGGGTACCTTTGCCTATGTATTTCTACCTCTGTGATTCGCTATTATGTAAATATTTCCAGTAGATATAATTATTCTTTTAATTGTTGGAGGTATTTTAAATTGTAAAGTTGGGTAGATTTCTTTTTAAACATAGGGAAAAAGGGAGGGGGCTAATTTTACCCTGCGTATGAATACGGGGTGGTAAATCTGTGAGTTCCGTTGTTTTATTTTATGAATTTTCATTTCACATGTATAAATAAATATTGTTTACGATATCTAGGTTAATTGCTAATTATTCTTTTGTTCGGAGTTCAGTCTTGCGTATGCAGAATCTATATATCTAGATTGTAGTAGGGTTTGATTTGTATTTTTTTTGAATTTAATGAAGTTCAGTGTATTCGCGCAAAGTTGGTATTGTAGTGTTCCCTGGCAATATTTTGTTCTGGGGCATCTTTTGTTTTCTTTTAGTTAGGATGTGATGTAATTGCCAAGCTATTGGAAATCCGAGTTGAAATTATGCTCAGCATTTTTGCATGTTACAAAGTTATTGTTTGGAAACTGGAACGGTTGATTTCTTCATATCCCTGAGTGGCTATTATTTTGCACCCTAGACATTTATCACCCATCAAATTTCTGCGTGTATGAGAGGGGCGGGGTCGGCAGTGACCATACATTTCTGTTCTCCCCATTTCAACAATTTCTAGCGTAGACTTGTTTTTCCCCTTCCATCGCTTGTGTAGTGGGCCGTGAGTTCTAGCGTGAGTCTCTCATTTTGCCATCTGGTTTCTCCCTTTACCGCATTTATTGTGTCAATATCTGTGATCAACTTTGTCTTTTCTGTTACATTTCGGGGGCAAGATATATGGATATTAGTTGTCAGATATTTTATGCGCTTTCCCATTACCTCTGGTATGTTTTTACATGTTAGTTCAACCGGTATTAGGTATTAATTTGAATGGATACACTGCTATGTAGTAGTTTATGCACTGTGACCAAGTCGGAAATTAAACAAAACAATTCAAATGTTTTCTCTTATTTTCTTAATTTTCTTTTGCCGCCTTTTCTGTGCCGGGTGTTCGGTAGGTTGGATTCAGGGCACTCGTTGTGGTGAGTGCTGTTGCTGTTTGTATCTGATGATAGAAGTGCTTATTTGTTTTATTCGATGGTTTACTCTTGTATACGTATAGTGGTAATTAGTTGGCAGTCGGTGTTGGTTCCTCCATAAATTAATAGATACGTTCTCATTAAGTGTAATGATTTTTTGTATTTTATTCCTAAATATGCGTAATATATTTGGTTCATGGGACTTGAGTTCACCTTACGCTAGGGTTATTAGACTGCAAGCTGGTGATATGTATGCAGTTATAACATAATATATATATATGGTTCATTGTGAATTATGGAAATTCTTTACTTATGTTGTTTCTTTAAATATATATATATATATATATTTATATATATATTTTCATCGGGTCTAATTTAGTGTTTATATTAATATTGAAGTTAATGCTTTGTATATTTATGTGTGTGGGTGGATTATATATATATATATATGAATTGTACTTTGTTTCTAGGTTGGATTTAAATTGATAATAAATGGTAGGTTACAAGTAGTTTTATCCAATGTGTGATAAGTATTTTACTGAAGAATCTTAACGTTAAATTAATGTTTTAATTAAATGGAAATTTTTTTGTGCATTGAATCATGATTTGATGTGAATCATTCCGTGTAACAAATGTGTTTTATTGTATTACGGTTTATGAAATTCTTTGAACGAAAGGAATTGTCGTTATCGGGAAACCTTAGAAGTATTAACCGGTTTAGGAACACAAGTGATTCCAGAGGTGGGGAAATTGTGATTCTTTTGATTTTGTAGAAGTTGGAAACTGTGAAGCTTATGGTTCGGTTTTTATTGTACCAGAATATGGTAATACTTTCTTGTGGATTGTGAGATGATTATGCCTCACTTTTGATCGTCTTTTGATGTAGATCTTTTATGTGGTACAATCTTTGCTTTTATTGTGCTGTGGTTGAGTGATTAGAGGGAGTGGCTCTGAGTGGGTGGTCGGTGCACAAAGGGGCACCAGGATAGCCCTCGTCAGAGTAAATTTAATAAATGATAATTTAAATAATTAACTAGGTTGGGTAGTAACTCACTAAAAAAGATAATTATTGCCTCGTCCGCCTTTGAGTGCTATCACAGACTAAAGGGGATTGAGAAGGCCGTGGTTGGCATGTTTGTTTCCTTGTCTTCACGAAGGGTAATGGATCCGCATGAGCAACCCTATGGAGCGGCGCCTTGAGATAGGTAGCCTGGATAACCATAGATGGAGGCAGCTCCTAGCGCTCAAGTGCCTGGATAATCCGTCAGTAGATGGAGGCGACGCCTTGCGATAGGGATGCCTGGAGAATCCATGTTAAGCCATGCGATGACACTCCCCTCTAACATTCATGTTTATGTTGTCTTTTGGAAATCCTCTGGAATCGGTCATTTGCTTCACTTTGCTGTTCGAATTTGAATTCTTTTATGTGTTGTGTAATTTTGTTTAGTTGATGGTGAGTTGTTGTTTTGTTGGTCTTGGTCGGGAACCTCTTCCTTTGCAACTCCTAGCACGGGGGTGGTCGGGTGGTTCGTGTATCGCACCCCGTTGGGATTCTCTTCTTTTTATGCAGGTTCATCCTTCGGTGTTGAGTTGCTGTCTCAATGGATCCTTGTTCGTGGGTTCCAGATCTATGTAATTGTGTGATTCTTTTTATTGTTGTATTATTCCCACCTAGTTGGGATAGTCTTGTATAAATCTGCACATGGTGCTATTGTTATGTAATCTTATGATGATGTAATGTACTCTAATTGTAACCTCGGTTTTGAGGAGAATTCATAATGATGTTGTAACTTTGGTTATTCTTTTATCATGTTTCTTATTTTGTTGTTATTGATGTAATTACTTATATGAATGGATGAATTTATGGATCATGTATTGGTTAGTTAAGTAACGACCTCGTGTTCCTCAAAGGATTAAGTTATGCAATTTTATTTATGATTACGTTATATTAATTACTATTTTTTTTTAAAAAAATGGTTGCATTTTACTTAATTCCTTTGGGGTTGCGTGGCGGGGCGTTACACAATCTTTCACTAAAAGACCTAGAAAAGAATGCAAAATAGAATAGAAAATTACAAGATAAATGTGTGCACCAAGAAACCTGAGAGAGGATAAATGGAGGTCTAAAATAATGGAAATCATAATTTTAGGGCCTATTGGTACTCATGCACTAGTATAGGTGATTTAGTCCTAGATCTGGGTTTCTGTGCAAAAATTGAAATCTGGTAAATGGGTTTTTGAAATAAAAAAGAACCTAGAAAATGACCTAAAATGTGACTGATATGCGAGAACTAGCGTATTAATATAGTTAGGGTTTTTCATAGCTTCAAATTTTGATCCTGCTCTTCTCTATCTACTTTTTCCTTCCCAATTGATTCCCATATCTGAATCTTCGATTTGCAACCTGCACATGTTCTCTAAGGATCTTCAATGCAAGGTGACAACTTGGGCAACATTAAACACTTCAAAAAATTTCCCCAAACTTTCTCTCCAATCTGTATTGAACCAATATCTATAAATCACAAACTAAAGAGAAGGAAAAATGTTTTTTTGTTAGTAGAAAGGTGTTTTCCTTCGTCAAACCCCATTTTGGTAATCAAACCTTGAAATGAAATAAAATAGAAAAGGATAATGATGAATGAACAAAAAAGGATGTTGTAACTCACAAAACCCTTGCAATAAAGTGTTGCAAACATGCATGAAATGGCTACAATGGATGTAGATCTTAACTTGACTGGTAGCTTGAATCATAAAATTGGACATCACAATTGTTAGCTCAAAAACAAAAATGATGCATAAATACTTTGACATGATTCTTGATGGTTGAATAATTCTCTAAAACACTTGATAATAAACCCTTGAATGCTCTTGAATGCTTCCTTGAACACAAATTTTCTATAGTGCATCAATACTTGAAAACATGGGGTGTTAGGATGAAAATGAGTGAAAGAACCTTATATTTACACTTAATTATGCCAAATTTCCTAAAATTAAAACATTAGAAGCTAACATAAAATATAGGAGAATAAAATCCCACCAAGAATTTGAATTAATTTTATTTTTTTGCCACATGAGACTCATAAGCCAGTAGTGGCATATGAGTCCCATTAGGAATAATTTATTTGAAAATTTTAAAAAATTCTTAGAAATGTGTGAAATTGGGATCAGGACCCAAAACTCTAGGTGGGAATCATACACCCAAGGTGGCGTATGAATCCCAAATCACTAAATTTGGGCCACAACCTAGAAAAAAAATTATGATTAGATGTTGATTTATGTTAGGATTATCCTTAGAAATATGCATTAATTAAGGCTTGTGGATGCAAAATAAGGAAAATTAAAGCATAAATAATCCCAATTATTAAATAGAACCCTAGAAAAGTCTAAAAATGTGTTACAATACTTTACAACACTCTAATCAAGGTAACATTAAGGTATATTTTTGGTTGAGAAGAGGCTTATTAGGTGTAATTAAATTAATAAGACCTTAGAAAATTGGGAAATTGTGTTACAACACTTTACAACACCTTAGCAAGGTACCCTTTAAGTCTATTTAGTTCACAAGGGCCCAAGACCTAATGTGAATGTTCTAACACATTACAACACTAAATCAAGGCAACATTGAGTTCATTTTATTCTTAATTATCCAAAAATTAAGAAAGGAAAAGGGATAATTTTTCCATTTCCATAGAAATAAATAAAAGGAAGAATTCTCAAGGAATATAGATTAGAATAACATAAACCACCATAAAGCAAGAAATAATCATTTCCTAGTCTAAATAGATCTTTAGAACAACTAGAAAAGATGGATGTAAACAAGAAACACATACTCTTTATAAAGTATAAAAATCTTTATAGAGTATAAAATTGATGCCTCTAAACACATATTTTGGAGAATAAATGCAACCAAAGTTAATCTATGTATCCTTTATAATTTTGTAGGGACCTTATATAAAATGATTCCTTCAACCAGTTTATGAAAAACACCACAACATGATATGGAATGACAAGAAATAAAAAATGAAATTTAATCAAACTTTGGTAGCATTGGTAGGATAAGATAAATGGTTACACAAAATGGGAAACAATCAAATAATTTAGCTATAAATTTCAACTAGTAAGTACAATACAAGAACCTTTAATATATAAATTGAAAGATGTTTTTTACTTGAGATAGTACTAGATACAAAAATTATACTAGATGGAAGAACCTCAAATGATGCATATATGAATGTAAAACAATTAAAATGTAGAATAGAGGAATAACAATAGAGAATAAATAATAAGTATATATAAAGAAAATGAATTAGAAAACAAGAGACTAGATTTAGAATAAATAATTAGAGAAGGGTAAAAAAAATCTAATAATACTATCAATACAAAGGAACAAAATTTTGTGTACCCTACTATGTTAAAGAATGCAACTTGTTGGATTAATTCCTAATGATAAAGAATTTTTTTTTTTGATAAAATACTTCAACCTGATCTACAATCAACCCTTGGGAAGACAGAAGTAATATAATATGGATTTTGGGTTGAATGGGATGACAATGCGATATTTTTGTAGGTTAATAACTAGTTAGTTTATTGAGTAGGTTGAGACATAGTTACCACTCGAGTAGGGGAGAGGGACCCATAGTGGGTTAGGAACCTATACTAGGTATAGGAGTTGACCAAACTGGGCCCATTACATTTTAATAAGAGATCTTTTAAATATTTAATTTTTCTCTAAAAATAGGATATATGGGGACCAAACAATGTTCCCATCACATTTGTTTACTTTTTTAGTATTTTTTTATTAATATTAAGTGGAATACACAAATGATTAACAAGGATTTAAAAAAAAAAAAGAAATTGGCATTATTGTGAATGTATATAGAAGAGGATGCAACACAACCCAAAATGTCACATTAAAGCATTTATATGAATAAGTAAACATCTGTATCTTCCAAGTACATGACCAACCATCAACCTAATTTAATTTCCAAGTTGCATTATATTAAACAGTTTTAAACATTTTTTCATTACAACATATCCCATCCAACATGGCGATCCACCCCAATAAAAGTGCATATAATAAAAATTTGGAGTCCCAAGTAAAATGTAATAGTGCCTAAGTGCACTGAAAACAGTGATAAGTTCCCATCTATTGGTCACTTTTCCTTAATACCTGCAAAAACGACCACATATAACCATGTAAGGCTCACCAACTAGCTGTCAAAACAAGAGGACAACAATTTATGAAAATCTAGCACAAACAACATAAACAAGCATTCAACCAAATCAATCAACTCTCCATTAGTTCAACACCATCGATGGTTTAAGGCTCACCAATATAATTTTATTTAAAAAAAATGTAAATAATAAATTGATAAAAATAAAACTATGTTATATTACTTGGAATACATTCATAAATCAAAAAATATTGTATTATATATAATACATAATATATTTAAAAATTTAATTTAAATAATATTAATATATAAATAACAAATATATTAAATAATAATTATATTAGTATTGTGTAAATAGATTTATATGGCATGAAGTTATACATTTAAATACATTTATATGGTGTGAAGTTATAGGTACATTTAGTTTAGCAATAATTGTGAATATTCGACCAACGAGGAGAGGAGGAAAGTGATAAAGAAAGGAAGGAATGAAACTTGATAGGATCAAGACCTGAAAGGAAGCTACGAGGTGAAAATTGTAGGTCACATAGGTGATTCAAATAGAGGAAATTTGACAGCAGTGGCATGGAAATGTCTTCACAAATCACAGGAAAATAATAAAGTCATGACTATTGCTTCAGGCATGAACTCTTGACCGACGACTCTCAACTCAGAACTGAGACTATTCAACTTCCAAGCCCACACGGATTTTTATCAATCAAAAACTCGATGTGTGTATTTTGAGAATAGCAGACAAACATTTTACAAAGAAATATAATAAAAACCCAAAAAAATAAAATTGAAAACCCTACAAAAATATTTTAAAATATATATTTTAGTGAAAAAAAATTATAACTATTTCATGACATTTTACCGTACGAATTAAATGATTAATTTTAATGAAGTTTTTATTAATATTTGAAATTCGACAAAAAATGAATTTCATGGATAAAATTCACGGAATACAGTGACTTAAGATCTATCAACATTTAGGTAAGTAGAATACTCAAACACCACTGTAATTTTTGTTTCCACTTCAAAATGTTTGTTGTTTAAGTTTGAACTTTATTGCTATTTTGAATTATATATGTTTAGTCTCAATTTTAAACCAAACAACATAGATTTTAAACCAAACAATACAATTAAAACAAAAATATCTTTTAATGAAAGAGTGTTTGAAAATAGAGGTGGCGAGTTGTTGAGAAATAATGATGTTATGGATTAATCTGTATTGCCTTATTTATTTAGAATGTATTCAAAAAAACCACAATAATTTACATGTATTCATGTAACACATTTAACATTCATTCAAATTTAAGATATATGTATTCATATGTAAATTTCAAATGGGCTATAGAGGTATTTGTATTCATCTAAGATACCTAACTAGGTAAGTGTCAAATGTCCTATAAATTTCAATGGATTCATCTGTATTTCCTTATTTATTTAGAATGTATTCAAAACAACCATTGAAATGTAACAAAATTGCACTGATATTTAACAATCTAGGTTTCATTTGCTAGGTTTCATGAGAATTATTTACCAATGTAGGTTTTTTTCAGGTATTAGGCATGCACATCATAAAGTTCAGGATGTTTTTTATAATTGATAAGTTTCTTTCATTGGGTTCAAAACACCCTTAGGATTGAAATTTCACCTGTCTTATGAAATTGGTTAGGCGCTAATTGTGCTTCTTATATTGTTAAGGCTCAACACTAGTATTGTTGTCAGCAAGTTTGAACTTGAAAAGTTTTAATTTTTTCTGATCTCTTGTACTATTACATATTGTCAACTTAAACTTTAGTTGATTTGTTTAAAATTTTCACTTATTTTGACATTTATTAGCCTATCCTGTGACAACAAATCATTATCCTTCCCAAAGCCTATATAATTTTTTCTTCATTGAAGGCCAAAGACTATCTTTATAGGGATTTGGTGTAGAACAATTTGATGAGACAAATCCAATAGAGAGCACATATAAGTGCTCATTCATCAATGGGTAGATTTTTTTTTATTTGGTTTAGCTTTATCTAGTGAATTTTGATTGTGTACATTCAATAAAGTGTTAGGTGGGGTGAAGTTCAAGAAGGAAGCACAATGAAATGAAGAATAAATGGAAACTTTGAAAAAGTGAATGCTTGTAAAAACACTTGTAAGGTTTTATTGGGGTATTTGTAGGATCATCATGGAAAAAATAGGCCCTTAAGTGGCGAAAAATTCAAAAAAATCAGAGTTAGACAACTTGATGTAAAAATTTGAATAAGTTATCTATATTATTTAAAAAATATGTATGAATAGAATCTATAGCAAATTGAATGTAGTTTCTAAAATACTAGGTTTATTTATTTTTTTAAATCTATTTGGTGAAAATTTGAAATTTCAATGTAGCAAAGACTTAAATTGTGAAAAAATAAGGTGTCCCTAACCACCCTAACCACAATAAAATGATAATATTTTTGTAATATTTTAGATATAAGTAGAGGACTCATGTCTAGATGTGATGCATATTTTTTGTAATTTTTTCCAAGTAAATAATTAATTATGAATTTTTTATTAGAAATTTTAAAAAATATTAAAAACTCGTGTGTCTGACCAACTTAACTTGGTCAAAACTTTATGAAATTTATTTATTTTTAATCCCATAGTATTTGATGCATAGAATGTGACACATGTTTTAGATTCAAAAAATGTGATATTATTTGAAAGCTATAAATGTTTTTCAATCAACCTATCAATCAGGAATTTAGTCATAATTCAAATAGAAAATAAATAATAATAATTTATTAAATTCAAAATAAAGCATAATTTGTATTTGTGGAAAGTCTATAATCTCCTTTAAAAACCCTTTTTGTTTCATCAATTTTGGGTAAAAAAATTCATTAGCCACATACCCTACACATACCCATCATATCGCCACTTTTTGGCCTATCATGATCCTACACATACCCATTGATTGAAAAATAAAGAGACAAAAAAATTAGATGCATATGTTCTATTTTACCAACAAGTCATATGTGATTGGAAAAGATTTAGACAATGGAATGATGATTACTATAAAATTAATGATTATTTGATATTTGATATATAGATAAATTTTAGCAACATTTTCAAATGTCAAACCATAAAAAAACATATGCCATAGGAAATCATAACTACAAACAAATCATAAATTCAAAAATACAACGTAGAATAAAACATCAAAATATAAAACTATCCAAACAAACATAGAACATAAAAAATTAGAATGTGAAATAATCAAAACAAACATATAAAATCACACATCTTCTGTGCAAACCATCACTGTGAACTTGATGACTAAACTTACAAATTCAAATTACAAACTACAATTACAGAGATGAAGAAATTGGAATGTGACATGTTGTAATGTTTGTGATTAACATTAGTATAGTTGATTATTGGTCTATGTTGTTATCTTTCTTTACAGATATTAAACTGTCAACCTAACTACACACATGCCTAAGTATTCATATCTTTTCTACCCATCATCTACAATCCCAAGTAGTTCTTGATAGTTAGGTTGCACCACCCTGCAGGCCTCTCTACTAATCAACATAGGCAAGTGGGATGTCTAGTTCAATGCTTTAGGCTCTTTGTTTATTTAACAATAAAGATTCATTTCAATGAGAGTGGATGAAAAAGAGTTCATTTCCCACCAGATGAACAAAATAAAGTTGGTAATGAGAGCAATCCTCCACTAGCTAAGCCAGTTATTCAAGTAAATGCATTTGCTAGAAGCAAGAAATTTTCATTTCAATGAGAGTGGATGAAAGAGGACATGGATTCAACATTGAAAGATGTGGAGGATAATGGAATGTCAATAAGGAGCACAACCAAATATTGGGGAATCCCTATGATAATGCTCAACAATTGGTTAGGCAGTTCAACATCATTAAAAAAGGTCCTCCCATAGTATTGACAATAGTTGAAGAGGGTTTGATTGTGGAATGATGTCAAGAAATTGTAGCAGTGGGCCATGGGCTGGAGATTAATAATCTCAAATCAAAATTCATGCAAATATTCCAAAAATGACCAAACTCTTTTAAGGATGGGTTGCGTAGAAGTCCTGGTGGATTGGGTTTAAAAGGAATCATGTCTCGAAATGACATTGAGGACAATGGAAGGATTGGATAGAGAAGTAGCTCTAAACCTTAGGAATGATGTAGTTGTCAAATTTTATGACACATTGTCCAAAGCATATCAATCCAACCCATATAGACCACATAAAATTTGGAATTGTGATTAAACCAAAATTTAGGTTGGGAGAAATGGATCCATGTGGGTTTTGGCCGAAAGAGGTAGCAAAATTTTCTCATACATTATTCAAAAGAGGAGGGAATGGATAAATTTTTTATGTTATCTTAATGCTACTAGATAGAGCATACCAGGATTCTATCTTTTCAAAGGTAAAAAGTAGATAAAAAATACATTGTTGGCTTCAAACCAAGTGCATGCATGGATGCCCAAACCCACACCTGGATGATGAAACAGTTGTTTATGAACTGGATGGATCATTTTTCATGATCAGTTCTAGGTGGAGTATCACCGACAAATAGGAACTTGCTCATATTTGATGGCCATGGCAGCCACATAGTCGTGACAACTATCCAAGAAGCCAAGTCTTTGGGTATCAATTTTATTACACTACTAGCGTAAACATCACACAAATTGCAGCCATTGGATCTTAGTGTTTCCTCAACATTCAAGTCATATTTGAAATTAGAAAGAGCAGTGTGGCTGGCTAGATATCATAACATAGAAATAAAAAGAGTATAATTAACAGAATTAGGTAGGAATTCTTATAAAAAATCACTGCTAGTTTTCAAAGGATAGGTATATGGACCCTCAGTCCAGATGCTCTAATGGAGGACATGCACTCGAGTGAAAAAATTTAGTTCGGTGTGCACGATGATGCTTCTACAGTGTAGAACATCCTTAGTCTTTCTAGGGTAAATGTGTCAGATGTGGAAGTTACCAACACATTTTTGTTAGGGCTTGTCAATGTTGATTTAAATCCTAGAACAATAGAGACAATGGGAGAGGAAACAACTTTACATGATTCAGCTGAACCTACAGTGGGGGGTCAACCAGTTGATGACATGGCTAAAAGTCAATAAGAGACTAACATGGATTGACTTAGCCTTCCCTCTCCCCCAAGCCAACCATCATGGTTGGTGGAGGGAGCCATGAATTTAGGATATAACTTGCATCCATAGGAATAAGGTAGCACATTCTCTTTCCTCTCTCCACCACCCATGTTGAATGTGTATGAAATGGTACATTACTATGCCGAGTGTGGAGAAGGTGATACCTAAGATATTACAGATTTGAGCAAGGATACCGAGGAATTTTCCAATGAGGATGAACACAAAATTCATGGAGATTCCATCCAATCCTTGGGTTCCTAAGTAGACTCACATATCAACAAATTCCTCAAACTGCCAGTTCACATTGTGAAGGAAAAACCTGGGACAATAGAGGATAGAGGAATTTAGTTGAGTTGAAAGTCCCAATTATTAATAATAGATGAATCCATGAACCTATTAATGGAACAAGAGAAAAGGAAGAAGCAAATTCAAGAGCTAAAACTATGAAAGAGGGAGTAGATTCAAGAGAGAAAGGAAACATGTTTTTTTGCAAAGGAGTAGAAGGATCAAGCCAAACTAGATAGAGAGATTGCATGACAAACAAACAACATAAAAAGGAAAAAGAGCTCAAAAGGGAGCAAGATAGGATTAAAAAGGAACATGATAAAGAGGAAGAAGTGCTTGAAATGGAAAGTTTGGATCTATAGAGACAAAAGGTATTTGACTAACCCCTTAAATTCTTTTCCCAAAAATCATTCCTTGTTTAGTGAGATGGTCAACATTCATATCCCTAACTATCATACAGGTACAACAACCACTTAGTTTCCTTTAACTCTAACCCCACCCATTATGATCAGTACTCAATTTCCAAGTGTAAGCCTATCCATTGTGAGAAGTAGACAAAATCTAGGCCTAAATCCATCCCATTTGAACAACACTCTAAGTCCACCAGCAAGGGAATAAAATATGAATGTGAGTAATTTTTCAAGCATCTAGGAAACAATGACCTCTCCCACTTCGAGTCCACTAGGTTTTCTAGTATGGTTTGAATGAGATTGGTAGCAACCAATCATTCTACGCAAACAAACTTCAAATTGTAGCCTAGGGAGGAATTTTTTTATATTTTGTATTAGGGGGCATATAAAAAATAATTTACAAGGATTTGCAAAACATAATTGCAATTGGCATGGTTTATACGCATAGAAAGTTTAATAGATCATGGTTTTGTAGGAAATAATTGCAACTTCCTTAGAGGTGATCATAACATTTAATGCTATGTGGAATATGTATGATCCTCCTAGAAGGTGTAGTAAACTTACAATTGCTCATGCTTCTTTTTTAGAACAAAAAAAAGTAGTTGCTACTACATTAAAAATTAATTGTTTGAAAGGTTTTGACTAAATATGGGTCTATTGTTGGGTCATTCTTTGTTTATGGAAATTCTAAATTAGTTGTCCATGTGTTTTTATTATGTCTTTTCTAGATATATATGGAAGAAATTTATGGTGTCTTTGATGATGTACTTGGGATTA
Organism: Sequoia sempervirens; assembly: GCA_007258455.2. Classification (NCBI taxonomy): domain Eukaryota; kingdom Viridiplantae; phylum Streptophyta; class Pinopsida; order Cupressales; family Cupressaceae; genus Sequoia; species Sequoia sempervirens. The sequence goes on from VDFB02281492.1 coordinate 683,282,901, forward strand.
TTTGTTATTTAACATTAGAAAGAATTCTTCAATTTTTAGGTTACACCTTGATTATTAAATTAAACTATTGTGGTTTATTTGGAAAGAAATAAATGGTCAAGATTTAAGGGTGTGTTAGGACCCTTACTAGATTCAACAATGATGTTGTGATCTATATTCTTGCATTGCATGTTGAAATTTTACTAAGGGAATTCAAATCTTTGTTTGGCATGTCAATAATTTGTATTTAGTAAACACCTAATTGTCAACATAAAACTTGTTTGGATACAATGATATGTTGAGGGCATGAATGTGGTGCAACCTAACTATCAAGATCAACATGGGCTTCACATTCTTTAATGTTATAAATGGAATTTCTTTATTTTAGTCATATCCATTTATACTCAAACATGTGTGCAATAAGATGTACAACCTAAATATTTCATTTTAACGCGTTAGACATCGAATTTCCATGTGGATGACACATTTATTTGGTAGGGTCAAATTTCCAACCATTTTTTACTACCGACCGAAGGTTCGATACACCATAAAATTGTGATGGGAAGTGGATTCATGAGTTGTGCTCGCGATGTCATGTGGCATCCGAGCAACTCATCACCTTTTCATCGCACACTCTCGCATTAATGAGGAAGTCTAGTCACATTTACACTAACTTTAGATGAGTTCATTAACTCCTACTCCTTCCTTGTTTTGTTGCTTATCATGCCTTGGCTTTTCGCAACTATGTAGCATTCAATGCTCTCCTCGTCCACACTCAACAAACCCTTTGACACCATTATCGACTATTCTCTTTGTATTTGGTAGTTGCATATGATACCAAAATAGGGCCACATAGACTTTGGAGATGGCTCTACTTTCAAAGGAGTCTTGATAATGTAAAATCATTTTTAGTCTTGAGCTATGTTGTAGTAATCATCAAATTAGTTTGATTTGTAGACTGCAGCATATTCAAACCAAAAATTCCTTTGGGTAAGCAAGTCTCCCCAATGCACTTATCTAGGAGAATAGTTCTCTAGTAAATTTTTTTGTTCATGTAGAATAGTTCTCTACTAAAAGGTAGTACTAGTTGATAGGATTATCATGCATTTAGATAATGACTATAGGAGTTCACCATGGTGGGGTGAGCTATTATTTGTAACTGAATCAATTAATAGTAAAATGATTTACTTCATTATTATTTTATTATTCATATTAGGGGGAATACATAAATGATTTACAAGGATTTGCAAAACATAATTGCAACTAACATGGTTTATACACATAGAAAGTTTAATACATCATGGTTTTGTAGGAAATAATGGAGAAGTTGATTGACTTGGTTGAATGCTTGTGTGGTCTGAAATGTTAACTTATTTTCCCTTTTTTTTGATTGCTTGATTGGAGTTCCTTACACCTCTGAATGTGGATGGATATCCATATACAATAATATTCTTACAAGCATACATACACACAATCACAAGTATGTATATATACATACATATGGCATATAAATATATGCATACATATACATATGCATATATATATACATTAATAATGTAATATAAACATCCACATGCATATATAAACATACATATGTAGATGCATATATATATAAGTAATGTAATATATACATACATATGTAGATGTATATACATACATATGCATATGCATATGCATATATATACATATATATACACATTAATAATGTAATATACATTTACATATATGTGAGATTTTTTAATATGCTTGTAAATGGAAGGTTCTTTTTCATTTCCTATCTACTTGTAATCATGTGACTTCAATATTGAAATGGGGTTATTGTTTATCCATAAACAATCAAAATGTAATATAAACATACATATGCATATGCGTATACACATACTTATGGATATGCATAATATATGATTTATGTATTGAAATGGTATTATTATTTATCCATTGGTATTCAATTATTTTATATATTTTTTGTTTGTGAACCATTGATTTTTGGGTTCCTAAAGACATCTCTTTCTGTTCTAGGGTTTTTCACCAAAAAGGAGAGAGATAGGGCCAAAATATGCTAAGGGTTTATTCAAATTATGTTATGTATGATGTTTTCCAAGCTAAATGAAGTAATCTAAATGCAGATGAATGATTTAAATGAATGAATTTGAATGCAAACCTAAGATTTATGCTATGTTTGAAAACACACTATGATATGCAAAGAATGAACTAAATGATGAAATAATGTAGGAAAAAAGGAAATAGGATGAAGTAGAGTGCACCTGGACAATTTTTGATGAATCTAGAATGTTGTGAATGTTGACTGGAATTATTGAAATTTCACAGTTGGACTCATTCGCCTAGGGTGGTGACTTAGTCCTCCTACTAGTGAAAAAGTGTCAGAAATAGATTTCTGACTGTCGAGATCCAAAATCTCACAAAATTCAGATTTTTAGTCCTAAGGTGGGACTCATTTTCCATTGGTGGAAAATTAGTCCTCTCCCAAAATTCTAAAAAATTAGGAGACAACTCTACAACACCAAATCTAGAAATCTTTGATTGTGGGGTTACCGAAATCAATTATGAAAGAAACAGATAGAAATCTTTAACTCCAAGCTTGAAATATGAATGATTTTACTTGAAGCACCTAGTTGACTTGTTTACCAATATTCAATAGTAAATTTTTTGTTTAATCTGCACATAAAACTCTGCAAACACACATGCAATAGGAAAAATTGGTTGAGGGTTAGCAAATAGGGGTTTTCCTTGGTCAAACCCAGCTTTTGGTAATCAAAACCTTAATGAAACAATGAAAGAGGATGGCAAACTAATAACTTGCAATTGCTATCAACTTACCAAAACCTTGCTAATGCAATTCTAAATTAATGTCACTCCAAAGTGCTTGAATAATGCTTGAATTGATGATGTAGGATGCTTGAATGCTTGAATGAATAGGTGAATGAGTGAACTTGATGAATGGGGGTCAAAATGGATGTAAAACCACTTATTCATACAATCTTATGCCTTAGTTACCCGTTCATACCTCATCACAGGCCGACATCAAGTGTTTTTGAATAAAAATCCGAAAGAAAATTTAAAATATTTTGAATTTGGAACCAAGGGGGGATCATTCGCCACCCACATCCAATGGGTCCCACCTAGGACCTCAAAATGGGTGTTGTTAATTAAGTTGTATTTAATGTTGTTTGTTGGGTTAACATTCAAAAATACACTTAATTAAAGCTTATAAGGGCATAAAGGGTCAAATAAATTATAAGAAAGGGATAAATAGTGAAGTTGTTCCTAGAAAAATGTGAAAAATTGTTACAAGACTTTACAACACTTCAAAATAGGACATTTTTAGGTGAATTTTAATGAATCGTGTCTACAAGAGTGTAGAAATGTTTTACAACGCTTCACAACACCTTCACAAGATGTCATTATTTGAATTTTAGTACCTAAATATGCATGTTCAAGCCATGTTACAACATAAAATCAGAGAAAAATAAATAAAACACCATGAAAGAAGACCTTAAAGGCCATGAAAATGACAAGGGGCCATTTTTCTATGGTACATTTAGCCCCCACTTTAGTGAGAGGATGAATTTTCTTTAAACTCACACTAAAGTAACCATGAACATCTAGAAGAGGGTTCAAATGTACTTATGTTAACAAGATGGAATAAAAATGATCAAGAGGGATGATCAGGCCCCCAGAATGAAGATCGCATGACAAAATAAATATAAGAACAAAGGAACACAAAAGTGTAAGAGAGAATAGAATGAAGCTTCGATCATCAATCCAACTAGTTGTGGATTAGATCTAGGCTGATTGTGAGAAGAATAATGTGTACTCACTCTGGGGTGACACAACACATAATGGTCTGTCGGGTAAGAAGGCCCAAGTATACTCACTCTGTGGCCATGAAACTTTTATCCGCAAGCTGAGAAAGCCAAAAAGGTAAAATACTTACTCTAGTTGGTATGCACTCACAAATACAAAGGTCGCTATGAGGAAAAGTCATGCTGCTAGGTGGGCTTCCCGCTCAACCATATCAAATTTAGGCCTCCTAATAACTTTAACAAGGAACCACAAGGAAAAATGAAATGAACTAAAAGGAAGGTACCATAGTCATGCAAGTTGCATTATGCAAGGTGGAAAAGGGTGCAAAATGCAAAAATGTAAAATGTTAAGTGTAAAATGTGAAAGATGTTCAAAGGAGTCTTGTTAATTTTATGCAAGGCATGTCACTTAGGGAACATTGTGCCTAATGTCACCAAGAGAGTACTAGTCAAATAATAGTATATTCACAACTTAGGGGATGCAGTGTGTCGCATCAAACCACCACGAGCAATGTAATGTGCTAAGATAGATGGAACTAATGAAGGAAATTACACCCAATGTCATCCAAAAAGTTATGAACACACCATATAAACAACAAGGCTACACTAGGAACCAAGAATGCAAGTGAATTATGGTAATGTATGCCCCCCGCTTTAAAGGAATTGCTACACATCATTCTGCGAGAAATTACTTTAAAGTAGAGCTAGAAAGAAAAGGAAAAATAAAACAAGACATGAGAGCCAACTTAGAAAACCCTATGCCAAGTCATATTTTTCAAAGTTAGGCTACATCATGTCAAGGAAAATGAAAAAAAAAAGAGGGAGTTTCCCCCCAGAAAAGAGCACACCAAACACATAAGGGATCTATGGATTTGTGGTCAGTATGTTCATTGCTACAATGTGTTTATGAAAGAGCTTGAAACTATCACATTCCCCAAAGCACATAGAACTAGAAGAATGACACAAAGAGAATGAAATAAAAAGAAAAATAAAGTTTGTTTTAGGTCAACATGGAAGAGACATTGTAGTCTCAATGTTTTGCAATGTCCCCAAATGGAAAATAGAAGTGGAAAGGAAATGAATAGGAAAAAGAAAAGGGAAAATATTTTGGGTCAACATGAAGGAGACAAAGCAGTCTCAATGCCTTGTGTCATCCCCAAAAGGAAAACACAAGTAAAAGACAAAAAATGAAATGTGACAGATTGGGTCAACATGGAAGGGACATAGGGAATCTCTACACTTTGTGTCATCCCCAAAAACAAAACACAAGTGAAAAGAAAGAAAAATAAAAGGTGAAAGAAAAATCTTTTGGGTCAACATGGAGACATTTCGGTCTCGATGCCTTGCGTCATCCCCAAAAGGAAAAAAAAAAACAAAAAGGAAAAAGGAAAAGGACCTTCTGGGTCAACATGAAAAAGACATAGGGAATCTCTATGCTTTTCATCATCCACAAAAGGAAAACACAAAACAAAAATGAAAATGCAAGTATGGATAAAAGAAGTGTATAGAGAAAAGGAACATCAAACACATGTTACGGGGAAACATGATATGCACATGAAAGAAAAAAAAAGAAAAAAAAGAAGAGAAAAGTGAAAAAGCTAGTTAGGAAAATGCAAGTCAACCATCCAACAAGTCATCTGCCTCCCAATCATGTTCAGTGTAATGCAAGGTTGGTTGACTGTCCAAAGGAATAATTGCAAGCACCGAACTAGGAGTTGTAATGGGTTCTTCACTTGGGTGAGAGGATTTATCATGTGAGCTCATTGTAGATGAAAATAAATAATTTAGGTTGTTATTCACTTCTTCATCTATTTTTTCTATCGTCACATCATCATTATCATCATCAAGATTAATGACAACAAGAGGACAAAGCGTGATTTTTAAGGATGGATGTATCAAAATTTGTGGCTATTGGATTGGTTCATTTTGTTGTGATTGTTGCACTAGACTATCTTGTGGTAGTTTAGGAGAATAAGCCTAGAGGTCATCTATTACTTTTTTCAAAGGTGGAGGTTGATTTTCTTTATGTTCTACCATGTGAGATTTACAAGCAAGGAGATGACGACGATGCCTATGTTCCCTAGCATCATGTTTTCATTTAATTTGTTTTTGAAATTGTTAAGGTGTAAGATAGGATTGAGTAATCATAGGTTCTTCTACTTTCAAAGAGGGAGGAATAGAAGAAACCAAAGAAGACATGTCAACCACTTTCTCTTTTTCTTTATACACTTGTTTAATGCAAGGAGGTATGAAAAACTTTTTTCTAGTTTCCCTTGGTCATTTACACTATGGTAGGGAAGTGTCTAAGGGTGGTTGGTTATGAGATTGTATGGGTTGTGTGATGTCTATCTCAGGTTGAAGCATGGTTTCATCTATGATAGGAGGTGCAAAATTGGACAAGGACGTGCCACGAAGAGACAACTCAGTTAGCTTTTGGCTTTGAACTTTTGATAGGCTATGAAAAATAAGTCCTTTCAAGGTGTGATGGGTTCTATGGGTTTAGGCCAAAAGATTTCTAAGGAAAAATTGCCTCTAGAGGATAGGGGATTAAATCCACTATGGTGGACATTAAATATTCCATTGCCATGTGGAAACTTCAAACACTTGTGAACCACTGATATGACTGATTTCATTGAGCGAAGCCAAGGGTGGCCTAGCCACGAATGAAATTGGTTTGATTGTGGAATAATTGAAAATTTTACATCTGAAGTTTTAGGTCCTATATGTAAAGGGAGTACGATCAATCTAATCGTAGGGCATGAAAAACCATTATGTGTCTTAATCCATGCAATTGGTTTATTTTAATCATCTTGATATAACACATGTAATACTAGAAACTCCTTTGTGATCACATTCTCACCACAAGCGAGATCTATTAATATCCCATTAGTGGGCTTATCATAGATTCTCCCAGCTATGTAGAGAGGACCATTAGGAAGCTTTTGTAGTATGTCTTTAGCAAAAAAAGTGATATCAAGAGATTTATTGTTTTGGATCTTACAAGGGATAATGTTTATCACACCTATAAGTTTATTCATAAGACTCTCTTCAGTAATAGGTGGAGGTATATCATGTTGTTCATTGTTTCTATCAACAGTCACTACATCAGTGTTTGAAGGTTTGCTAGCCTTGACAAATGTAGTTTGTTTAGGAATATGATTGGTGAAAATTTGTAAGTTCTGGTTAGGGGGTGCTGGTTAGGGGGTGCAACAAACTTATTGCCTTGATCATTAGCACCCACAATGGACAAATGACCTAAATCAATGAGGTCTTGAACTAAATTTTTTAGACGATTGTAGTGTTTAGTGTTATTTCCATTTTGGCAATGAAAATGACAATAAGTCTTAGGTTTGAAGGTGGGTGGTAAGGGCTGATTTGGATCAAGTGGTCTAATGGGTGGAAAAGTGAGCATTCATTGTTGAATTAATTGGTTCATTATATTATGGAGGGTATCAGGTAAGGGTTTAACAACTGCCACTTGATTTTGAGTTTGTTGGGTTAGTTGCGGTTGTGATGGAGGAGGAAGATTAAACTATAGAAGTCCTATATTTGGTTTGTGAAAGTTTTGATTGCTATTTTTATTGTTGTGTTTAGGTTTTTCAGCTTGGTGAGAAGTGGATTTTGAATCACAACTTGAAATCGAGTTATGATAATCACACAAGTTTGTACATACGTGCATCAATGAAAAAAATTTCATCATAGTTAATTTATCCCAAAGGTTTGTGTGCAAGTTTATAATAAACATAGTTTGCAAACGTGCATCAAGAATCTTGACATCTATTTGAGGATATAAGGATTGGTAGCGTGAGATAAAATCAATTATTTTTTCATCTTTGTTTTATCTACATCTCATTAGGTCAACCATTTTTCTTTTTAGGTGTCATGTGAACTTGAAAGTTACTTATGAAAGCTTCCACAAGTTCATTGAAAGAGCAGATGGAATGATTGGGAAAGTTAGAAAACCATTCTAATGTAGTATCTTTCAAGGTCCTTGGAAATATTTTGGCTAAAAGTTTATCATCAAGGAAAAAATCACTACATAAAGCGGTATAAGCATTAACATGGTTGATAGGGTCTCCTTTACCTCCGTATTTCTCAAACCAAGGAATTTTTATCCCTTGTTGCATCATGGTACGCAATATTTCTAAGGATAAGGGGCTGCTACAGACATGATATGTGGGTGGATCTAGTTGACCTTGGCTAATGGTGGAAATTTGATGTTGCATGGAAGAAAAAATGTTAAGGAGTTGTGTAAGAATAGGGTCGGGGAATGTAGGTTGAGGCGGAAGAGAAAATAGGGATGGAGTGTATGTGATGTTAGGGGAAGTAAAAGGAATACTAAGGGGTGTGAAGGTGGTGGAGGGTACTTGTGATGCCATAAGAGAAGTAGAAATTCTAGGTGGAATCAGGAAATAATTAGCCTAGTGCATAGTTGTGTGGACTTGTGGATTGGTATAAGTTGGTATGGTTGCTATGGTTGAAGGGGGGGGGAACATGAGGTCCTCCTTGGCTTATAGGAATGTTTGTGGATTGTGTATTGGAAGAGGCATATTTATTGTAAATCTTAACAATTTTCTTCATCACTTGCAAGCCATCATCACTTTCAATCAAATGATGAAGTTTTTCAATGGTAGATATGGCAGTGGTGGAAATGTTTTCAAGTGAAAATTCTTGTTGTAAATGTACAAAATCCTCATGAATATTAATGACCTTTTATTTTGGGAGGGAATTGTTTTGGATGTCAACATTCATTGGATGGAAAGGCGAAGGAATAGAAGTGGTATTGTTAATTCCTAATGCACCATTTTCCATACTAGGAGTAGGAGCTTGTGAGATCCCAAGGCCCACAATGAAAGTGGTATTGTGGGAGGCCATGTGTCCAGAACTTCTTCTCACTAAAGTATTATCAACGGGGCAGCAAAAACTCATACAAGTACCACAAAGGAGGGGGTGAAATCAAATGTAGGGTAATCTAAGATGTCCAAATGAAAATATCAGAAATGCTGCTAACTATAATAGAGAACTGATTATAGAAAACAGAAATGCAGGAAAATGCAAGAAATGTTGTTTAAAAAGTGTAAAGGGACTGATTCACCTAGGGTGGAAAATGAGTCCCAGTATGATGTTTTTTTGTGTTTTTAAGAAATTTTAAGATGTTTTTAATGCTCTACTGAATGCAATCAAGGATGCAAAATGCATATTTTTAGTTTTTTCAATGAGATGCAATGCAAAAATGAAATCTAAATGAAGTTTTGACTAATGCAAAATGAAAAGTCCTATAATGCAAAAACAAAACAATGTCCTAATTGAATGTTGATGTAAATGTAAAATAAGATGCAATATATGAATGAAATCAGAAATGCAAAGTGTTCAAAATGCAGGTTCACCAAAATGAGCCATTGATTTTTGGGTTCCTATAGACTTATCTTGCTCTTCTAGGGCTTTTCACCTAAAAGGAGAGATATGGGGCCCAAAAATGCTAGGGGTTCATTCAAATTATGTTATCTATGATGTTTTCCAAGCTAAATGAAGTAATACAAATGCAAAAAAATGATTTACATGAATGAATTTGAATGCAAAACTATGAATTATGCTATGTTTGAAAACACACTATGATATGCACCTAGGTAATGTTTGATGAATTTGGAATATTGTGAATGTTGAATGGAATTATTGAAATTTCATAGCGGGACTCATTCTCCTAGGGTGGTGAATTAGTCCTCCTATTGCTGAAAATGTGTCAAAAATAGGTTTCTAACTGTCAAGATCTAGAATCTAACCAAATTTAGATTTTTAGTCCTAATGTGGGACTCATTCACCACCGGTGGTGAATCAGTCCTCTCCCAAAATTTTGGAAAATTAGGAGACAACTCTGCAACAATAAATTTGGAAATCTCTAATTATCGGGTTGTCGAAGTCAATTATGCAGGAAACATATAGAAAACCTTCTCCAAGCTTGAAATATGAATGAGTTGACTTAAAGCACCTAGTTGACTTGTTTACCAATATTAAACACCAAAAATACTGTTAAATCTACACAAAAACTTTGCAAATAGACATGCAATAGGGAAAAATGGTTGAGGGTTAGCAAATAGAGGTTTGCCTTTGTCAAACCCAACTTTTGTTAATCAAACCCTTAATGAAACACTAAAATCAAAGAGGATGATAAACTAATAACATGCAATTTCTATCAACTTACCAAACCCTCGATAATGCAAATCTGAAGTAATGTCAATGGATTCTCCAAAGTGCTTGAATAATGCTTGAATTGATGTTGTATGATGCTTGAATTATTTAATGAATAGGTGAATGAGTGAACATGATGAATGGGGGTAAACATGGATGTAAACACACTTATTTATACAATCTTGTGGCTTAGTAACTTGTTCATGCCTCATCAGAGACCGACATCAAGTTTTTTTGAATAAAAACCCGAAAGGAAATTTAAAATATTTTGAATTTGGAGCCAAGGGTGACTCATTCACCACCCATGGAAAATGGGTCCTACCTAGGACTTGAAAATGGGTGTTGGGAATTAAGTTGTATTTAATGATGTTTGTCAAGTTAACATTCAAAAATACACTTAATTAAAGCTTATAAGGGCATAAAAAGGTCAAATAAAGTATAAGAAAGGGACAAATAGTGAAGTTGTGCCTAGAAAAGTGTGAAATCTTGTTACAAGACTTTATGAAACTTCAAAATAGGACTTCATGATGAGTAAAAAGGTGATTTTTAGGTGAATTGTAGTTAATAGAGTGTATAAGAGTGTCGAAATGTTTTACAACACTTCACACCACCTTGACAAGATGTCATTATTTGAATTTTAGTACCTAAATATGCATGTTCAAGAAATGTTACAACATAAAATCAGAGCAAAATAAACAATACACCAAGAAACAAGACCTAAAAGGCCATGAAAATTACAAGGGGCCATTAAATTCTATGACACAGTTTGCAATGGTATTTTTTCCATCTATTACTATATGTAATCATAAATGGAAACTTCTTATGGTTTTATCATTGTTTGTAATTGTTGCATAGAAAAATGGATCTCTGGTCATTTTCACACTCATTTGAGTTCTTCTTGTGTATTTTGGCCTAGTTTTTCCTTGATTTATTGTTGTAATGTTGTTAACACACTCACATTACGTCTTGGGCCCTTGTGAACTAATAAGAATTTTATGGTACCTTACTTATGTGTTTTGAAGTGTTGTAACCAAATTTCACCTAAATAACCTCTTTTTATCATTTACCAAGCCTTATTTTGTGAGGCCTACCCCTATGATACACTTCATATTTAGACTATTTTGAGTTGTGGTTATTGATCTTGCTTAGAGATACTTTTGATGACATGATACTTAGACATTTGAGTTATTATGATGATTTGATTATGATGCTACATGCTTAGTTAGATGACTATTATGGTTGACCTAAATTATGCTAGTTACTATGGTTGTTCAATTTGAATTTTGAAATGATGAACAAATGAAATATGTGAAGATTAAGGTAAAAAGAATTGGATATGATATGTGATTAGTGTTTGTTCCAGTTATGATATGAGATATATATGCTATGTGAAAGTATGAAACTTGATTATATGAAATGATGATTTAATTGTTTTGATATATTATTTACTTGGATGGAAGCTTGTGTATATGAAATGGTGATTCAAATTTTTTGATATATGATTTATTGGATGGATTAACGTGTGCATCGAGTGTGCAGGTACACTTTCCATGACCAATGGAAATTGGAGGTAACCTTTGGGAACCCTGAGTGACTTTACCAGTGAAGCCGAGCTATAGTCCATATGAAGGGACTATAGTTCCATTTTGTAATGTAATTTTCTTTGTGATGTATTCGTGCATGTTTGTAAATTGGTTTTAATTCCCATGTCAGTTCATTAAGTGGTGAGTTGTCCACCCAAGTGGACAAACTCGGATTTGGTTTTTAGGGCACTTTTTGAGGGTTGAAAAGTTGAGTTTTTAAAGTGTTTTTATTGATTTAAGGTTCCTAGGTCAAGTACCTATGGGTTCTTTTCAACCTATAATTTTGAGTTAGTTCATGATTGGGCACCCTTTTTAAGGCCTTTAAAAAGTTTGGCGAAAATAAGGTTTTGAGAAGTGGGATGGGGACTAGTCCCTTTCCACTCCCACTTCTCTATGATGTCTTGGAAGTCCCCCAAGTTCTCACACATGTGAGAGCACACATGGGTGAATGTGCTTGGGAGGGTGAATGGGTGAGTGACAAGTGTCACTTCCCCATTCAAAGGAAATTCAAACTTGAAATTCTATAAGAAAAGCTAAGAACAAGGGTTTTGGGGATTCTCTTTTGCATTCTTTGGTTTTGGACTTGAAATTTTGGGGAGATCTTGAATTTGGCTTGGGGAGGTTGGAAAGCAAGCTTGGAGGAGGTGGAGTTGTGTTCATCTTCATCACTTTCTCCCAAAGCTTGGATTAAGGTAGGATTGACAAACCCTCTTGCTTCTTATGATGTTAAATTTGTATGCACTATGTACATGTGATTGTGTATCTGAAAAGTATTTCTCTTAAGTGTTGTTTTATTTTGTTTTCTTTGCTTTGTATGAGTGTTGGGAAGAAGGGTTGTAATGGGATAAGCTCACCCAAATTTGGGAAGATCATCCCAAGTTTTGGGAAGGTTGGAGTAGGAACCTCCATGGGGGCTAGTCATTCCTCCTTCAAAAGGAGAGGTTAATAAAAAGGGTATGAGTACCCATATGTTTTTGTGAAATGTGAAAGATGGTTGGGGTGGATAAGGAAATGAGAAGGAAGGGTTGTAATGAAGGGGTGGAAAGGTTTGGTGAATGTTATTCATGGTGTTTACTTTTGAGTCCCCAAAATGGAGTGCGTAGTCCACTTCCATTCCCCATTTTGGGTTCGTAATGAACCCTTTGTTATGTGAAAATTTCCTTGGGTGGGTGTGAATAAATTTGTGTGTATTTTGTGTGTTAAAAATATTTGGCTTGTATGATTGTATCTGGTTCCCAAGGTTCCTCCTAGCTCGGGGGCAGTTGGTTTTCCAACCAAAGGTTGGGAGGTGAGCGCCCATGGCCTATGAAAAAAGGAAAAAAAAGTTGTATATATTGTGTAGTTGCAGGTTGAGGAGTTTGCAGTTTTATGAGTACCTACGATGTATGGAGAAATGTTATTATTCTAGAGTTTCAAGAGGAACTTGCCTCTAGAATGGTTGTTGTTGTGTATAAGCCAATGAGAAGCATTGTAAATGTGTCTTGTAAGCAAGCAAAAGAAGTTTGTAGTTAAATGAAGAAAAATGGATATGTTATTATTTAATGTAAATTAGTTCACTCATTGTTGCCTTAAAGTTGTTGTAAGGAATAGCTAAAAAAAACCACTGTCCCAAAAGGAAGAGACACTTTGTTCTAATCTGTTTCAGAAAACAGTGTTATAGTGATAGTAAATGACATTAGATTATTTACGTTTCTGTAGTAAAATTTCTTTTTAGGTCCTTATGTTTGTGAAAATAATATATGATGATATTGGCTCTATGTGGTATTTTCTTTTCATTCAAGCAAATAAAATTTAATGAGCAAGGGTAAATTTTGTGTGGTATATTGTGAGAGAAAATATGTAGTTTTCCCTTTTAGAGCAATAAAATTTAAAAAAAAATTTAAAAAAAAATTGCACTTTAGTCCTATGTAGTTCAGCTTAAAGTTTAAAGGAATTACAGTACCATACTCTGTGCACGAGATAGGTGCAAAAAAAACTAGTTTCGTTACTGGGCTTACTTAACATAGAACTGTGTGTTTCGAGTTACTGCAAGTAGGAAATGGTAGAACAAAATGTTGCATTTTCTATCTTAATATGGGGTCCAATCATAACGTCTACTCAACAGAGAAAATAAGATTTCATGTGTAATATGTTTCTTGTAGTTATTGAAATACTTTCAGATATTATATAGTGTGAATCATGGTACCTTCTTCTTTTCTTGTTTGAAATCAGATACGACTTCTGTTTTAAAAGTAGCAGGGTAAACAGTAGTTGCATTCAACATTTTAGTAACCACCCATGTATATATATGTATATGTTGCAAACAAGGTTTGATAGTTTATCCCCTTTAGGTGATTGGTCTCTGCCTTATACAACTATCATCCTCATGGGAGGTAACTAGTATACCAATCTTTGACTCGATAGGAAAACAAATTTTATTAAGATATACACTGCAGGTGGGAGAAACTACAACACCATTGCAATCCATAACTAAATCTAAAACTGAATGTTTCATTTGCATATTATACCCTCACAGGGACCCATTCAGATTGTAGGGTTCTACTCGTATCATCTAATACAAAGTTGCTTGTTAGTAAAAATAAAAAAATTAAAAAATTATCCACATGCAAAATCATTCATTGCCAACTAAAAACTATGGCATGAACTATGGACAGTTGCTGGACTTAGAATCCTCACTTGTCGACTACCTATAGACATTCATTGTTGTTGATTTTTATTTAAAAATTTACTGACAAACGAAAAATATATAATAGTAATCTTACATTCTTTTATCAACCTGCTCATGTTAGGCAAATAGGTAGAGAGATATTTGAACCAGAGAGAAGTCGATGGTTGCAGATCCAACCGCCATCGCCATGCTCTTGCAAAGGAAGTGCAAATGAAAAAAAAAATGAGGGTTTGAAAACATAACAATTAGGTTGACATTCTAGGGTTTATGGAAGAGTCTGAGTTAAGAAAATAATAAAGAAACGATATTTTTTTTTTACCACCATGCAAGAGAGTGGCGCTTTATCTCCATTTTCAAAATGGATGCCACACAAACTTGCAATATCATTTATGGAATCAGTGAATTAGGTTGAATGTAATTCTAAGCAAAGCCCTCCAAAAATGAATAGTTTTAATATTGTTACTTTGACAACTGCAAAGTTGAGACGAGTGATTTTACTCATAACATTGTCGATGTCATAAATATACATTGGTATAAACAATTGACATATGTGCATAGCAGTGCTTACGGGAGAATGTAAGAGGTCTGTCCAATGTAGTTAGCATTATTTTCATGTCAACATTTTAATAATATGCTGACTCAAAATGCGTGCCCTCTAGTAAATATCGTCCACTTTGAGTGATAGTGTTTCACAAAATTTTAAGACTATGACATAAATAAATAAATAAATAAAAACAGCCATACAAGGCATCACACACTGGAGCTAGTGTTGAATGACATAGGAAACAAAATAAAAATAACACATTAAAAATCCCATCTAAGGCCCTACATCGACCCCACTTGAGAGGTCCCTTTAATATTTCGTGGGAAACTCTAAGTTTGAATATTCCTTCTATAAGGAAGGGGGAATGTATCCCCATACTCTTAGAAAAGGCCCAATTAAATTAAAAGTTACTATATCCATGAATAAAGGCTAACACTTCTAGGTATTCTAGTAAAATAAATACATTTCCTCTTTATGTGTTCCTCTTTCTTCCTTTTAAAAGAAATGAGCTATATGCATATAAAGAAAATTAATATGTAATTATTGATACATGTTTATTATTTATTTTATCTTGTAATTTTACTTTTCCCTTTCTTTCTTTTTAAAAAAAAAATCTATTTTCTTTAGGAAAATAAGAGTAAATATAAATATGATATTGTCTACTTATTTACTTATTTAGTTAAGTGTAAGTAATTAAATAAATTAATAATAATCATGAAATTAAATCAATAAATAAGGAAATTAATCGTTAGAGAACATTGTAAATATCTCATTCACTATAGTATTTGAGCTTCAAGGTGAAATGTTAAATGTAGCCTCCTTCGTTATCGTCAAGATGGCCTTAGGGAATAAGGTTTACAATTAAAAATAGGGTATCATTAAATAATCCATGTTTTATCTGGAAATTACTTATACTCATATATGTGACGACAACCCTTCTCATGATCGCTCGATGGTATGTGTGATGTCATCAAATATACTCGCTCAACTAAACACCAAACCCTCACCCACAAGAGACGTTACTTAATTGTACAATTCATGAACCATGCTCATGAATGGAATTAAATGTTAGCGTTTTGTAATATTGATTCAAAAACAAATTTGTTAGTAGCATTTTTTCCCTAGTGTAAATTATGGGCATTACATATTTCAATTTTTTGTAAAGTGTTGTTGCAAACTTTCACACTTTTCTAGGCTTGCCATTAATAATTGGACCTTCTTATGCTTGAATTGGCCCCATTTTACATCTACAGGCCTTACTTAAGTATATTTTTGAAAACAATCATGATAAATATCATTTAAAACATTAAAATACCAAAACCCACTTTAAATTCCTTAGGTGGGACCCATTTTCCATTATGAGTGAATGAGTCACCTTTGGCTCAAAAGTCAAACTCAATTCAAATTTTTGCCAGGTTTTTATTTTTTAAGATCTAAGGTCAGCCTTTGATGTTGTATTTTTGGGAATTATTGCATAATTGAGTATAAATATAAGGTTTTTCTATTCATTTCACCCCCAATCAATCACTCAAGCATTCTAGGAATTTCAATAATTTTTGTTCACAAGAGAATTCAAGCATTTTGGAGCCATCACTTACATGTTTGCAACATTCCATTTGAATTGTTTGGTGAGTTTTAGAATTTCCTTTTGTTCATTCATCATTCTATTTCCACGTTTAATTTCATTTCAAGGGTTTAATTACCAACAAAGGGGCTGACCAAGGAAAACCCCTATTCACTAACCCTACAACAAATTTTCCCTCTCTTTGTATGTGTTTTGCAGGTCTAAGTTGCATATTTTTCAAAGAGAAAGATTGGAAATTTTTTCATCAAGTTGTCAAAGCTATTCAAATTTTTCAAAGTTGCAAAGAAACCTTGAAGAAGACTTACAAGTTGAATTTGATAGTTTTGGACTTGGATCGGAACCACAAGCAGAAGAGTAGTCAGAAGGCTATAGTTTCTTGTTTTGAATTTCTAGAAATCCAAAGGTAGAATAATTCACCATTAGTGGTGAGTGAGTCCCAATTCCTAGGCTTAAACAAGCATTTTGCAGATCTAAGTACCCATTTGTCCAAAACTTGTTCTGGCACTGTTCACCTAAAGCAAGAATAAGTCACCCATCTTGGTGTATGAGTACCAATTGGAATCAAAAGTGAATTCTTCAGGATTCTAGAGCTCCATCCCACCTTCTTCAACTTCCCAAGTGTACATTTCCACTTTCATAAATTTCTGTTACATTCTACTTGCATTTCTAGGTCTTTTACATATCACATTGTGTTTTCAAACATCTTGCATTTTCCAAGTTTACACTTGGTGGTGAACCCCTCTTATTTTTTTTAGCCTTTAAGAAAAACCCCTTTCCTATATTTCAATCTCCTTCACATTGTAATCTCAAGGGTTTTTTCTTGAGTGAACCATTAAAGTTTTTTTATCTCTCTCCTTTTAGGTTCAAAACCCTAGAAGTGTAAGAGAGGCCCCCATACAAAAATATTTGGTTTAGTAATCATGAGGGTTCAGTATTAAAATGAAGTTATTATTTATCCATGGGTATTAAAATATTTTCTCTTTTTATTGTTTGCAATGGCTTAACTCATTTATCCTTCGACCATGGTAAGGATATTCTATGGACTTTCTTAGGCAATAATCTTTCTAGCGTGAAAAAAGAGAGGATTTATTTGGATTTTATTTTATTTTATGTCCTATGGTTTATGCATGCAATATGTTAATTGAATAAATGACTATATACTTGTCCTCTAAGTTCAGACTATATTTTTTATTGCATTTCATTTGAATGATTTGATGGATGTATATAAAATTGAATCTAGTATTAATTATGGGAGGTGATTGATTTGGTTGAATGCTTATTTGCTCAGAATTGGTTGATTTCCTTTAAAAAAAATTAGTGCTTGATTGGTGAGCCTTAAACCTTCTATGGTTTGAAATTAATGGAGAGTTGATTGATTTGGTTGAATGCTTGTTTGGGTTGTTTGTGCTAGATTTTAAAAACTTGTTGTCCTCTTGTGTGTGGATGATAGATTAAGGAATATATTTGACTACTAGGAAAAAGTGTGAATTTTTACAAAATGTGTAGTTATCTGAAAGTAGGAAAATCAAGTAGCAGAAGTAAGAAAATGAAGGGGCATAAAACATATCTTGGTTTGGTTTTTATTGTTTGTAATTGGGATATATTTTTGTATGGGTATGTGCAGGATCATCATGGAAAAAATAGGCCCTTAAGTGGCAAAAAATTTAGAAAAATCAGAGTTAGGCAACTTGACATTAAAATTTGAATAAGTTATCTATATTATTGCAAAAATATGTAAAAATATAATTTGTATAAAATTGAAAGTAGTTTCTAAAATACTAGGTTTGTTTAAAAAAAAAAAATCTATTTGATGAAAATTTGAAATTTCAATGCGTGGTACTTAAATTTCAGGGAAAAAATAAAGTAGGTGTCTATTTGACCACCCTAACCACAATAAAATGATAATATTTTTTATAATATTTTATATATAAGTAGAGGAATCATGCCCGATGTGATGCATATTTTTTGTGATTGTTTTCCATATAAATAATTAATTATGAATTTCTTATTACAAATTTTTTAAAATAAAAAATCATATGTCTGACCACCTTAACTTGGTCAAAGCTTCATAAAATCCTTTTTTTTTTTTTTAATCCTATAGTATGCAAAGCATAGAATGTGACACATGTTTTGGATTCAAAAAATGTGATACCATTTCAAAGATATAGATGTTTTTCAATCAGCCTATCAATCAGGACTTTAGTCGTAATGTGAATAGAAAATGAGTAAAAATTACTTATTAAATTCAAATTAAAGAATAATTTATATCGTTGGAAAGCTGAGAATTTCCTTTAAAAACCCTTTTCGTTTCATCAGTTTTGGGTAAAAAAATAGTCATCAGCCACATACCCATCATATTGCCACTTTTTGGCTCATCATGATCTTGCACGTACCCGTATGTTTTTCCTATAGTTTATGCATGCAATATTTTCACTAATTAAATAATATATTTCACTAAATAATGAATTATTTGATATGTGTGGACGAAAAATTAAAGAATATCTTTCACTACAAGGTCATAGTGTCAAATATTGCAAAATATCTTTCAATACTTGGACATAGTTTAAATGGAAGGTTTTCTTGGTTTTATGTGTACACAGACACACACATATATATATTTGTTTATATGTGTATACATAAAATAGACAAGACTTGTGAACAACATAACAAAATATTTAGGTTGTCCACATCATCAAATATAAAATAATTGAATACCCATGGATAAACACTAACCCAAAGAAGCAGGTGAAATTTTTATTTATTTTGGATAATGTGGTGCTCTAGTTGGAGGGGTAAAGTTAGGGTGACCCACTATAAGAAGAGAAAATCTTGTAGATTGAATTTTGAAGTAAACATGCTTTAAAATCTATTGAATATGATATCAATTATAAACTTAAAATTCACTTGCAAAAAAAAATTGCAACAATTTAAAACATTGGTCATTCCATTTTCTACAATTAGAAACTGTAAACTTAAATTTGTAACTTAAATTATAGATTGACAATGAATCAAACAAAATTTTGCAATTTCCAAAAGCAATAAATGTGTTATAAAACACAAAAATGACCAATAAGTTGTGTTGATAAACACTACTCATAAAGTAGATAAAGTGTTACAACAAACACAATTGAACACCAATTTTTCCATTTGAAATCTTTTGAATCTTTGCAGCACAAAGTTAAAGAAACAAAGAGCCTTAAGCACTGAACTAGACATTCCACCACAAAGAAACAAAAAAATATTCCATTAGTGACCACAGATAGAAAAATATAGAAGACAACAATTGCGAACCAAAAATAACAATCAATATACATGGATAAAGAATAATTCCATTACAAATAAAATTTTAAAAAATATAAAAAAAGTGAATACCTATAGATAAACAATAACCCCATTTTAGTACCAAACCCTCATAATTTGAAACAGTGAGAAAACAATAAGTAGCTTCTATTTATGATTACAAAGAACAATAGATAGAGAAAATACCATTGCAATCAAGAAAGTTCAAAAATAATTGAATACCCATGGATAAACAATAACCCCATTTTAATACCCAACCCTCATGAATTCAAATAGTGAAAAAACCATAAGAATTTTCCATTTATGATTACAACCAACAATAGATAGAGAAAATCCCATTGCAAACAAAAAAGTTCAAAAATAATTGAATACCAATGGATAAATAATAATCCCATTTTAATACCTAACCCGCATGAATTCAAATAGTGAGAAAACCATAAGAAACTTCCATTTACGATTACAAACAATAATAGATAGAAAAAATCCCATGGAAAACAAAAAAATACAATAAAATTGAATACCCATGGATAAATAATGACCCATTTTTTAATACCAAAGCCTCGTGATTACAAAAAATGATAAAATAGTAAGAAGATTCCATTTATGATTACAAACAACAATAGATGGAAAAAATCCCATAGCAAGCAAAATATATTAAAAAAATTGAATACCCATGATAGAAATAATAAATAATATCCTTACTAGGGTCGAAGGATAAATGAGCGAAGCCATTGCAAACAATAAAAATAGAAAATATTTTAATACCCATGGATAAACACTAACCCCATTTTAATATTGAATCCTTGTGATTACAAATAGTGAGAAAACCGTAATAAACTTTTATTTATGATTACAAACAATAATAGATGGAAAAAATTCCATTGCTAACCAAAAATAAATAAAAAATGAAAAACCCATTAGAATACCAAAGCATAATGATTTCATGCAGAAAAAAAATGAAAAGATCCTTCCATTTATGACCACTCACAGTAATATATATTGCATGCATAAACCATTGGGGATAGAGACAAAAAAAACCAAATAAATCCTCTTTTTTTGTCGAGCTAGAAAGATCATTGCCTTAGTAGGATAAGATATCCTTACCAAGGTCAAAGGATAATCGAAAGAAGCCATGAGCAGAAGAAGACACAACATTAAACAACCGAAAACCTATGTGAAAACCTAAAACCCTTTTGAAAACTGAAGCTTCAAAATACAAGCAGATGAAAAACCATAAGAATGTTAAATGTACGAGCATAGAAATCTTTTCAAACACACCAAAAAAAAAAATCCTTTTTTTTTTGAGCTAGAAAGATCATTTCCTTAGGAGGATAAGAAATCCTTAACAGGTTCAAAGGAAAAATGAGCGGAGTCAGCAGATGCAAGTTTCTTATCAGGGCTAGGGTGAACTAGTATGGGTGCCATCTGCAATGAGCAAACACAAAGAGTAGGGTCGGTAATGGTTTCAAAGGGTTTGCTGAGTGTGAAAGACGGGAGCATTGAACACTCCATAGCTGAAAAAGGGAAAGGCATGATAACCAATGAAACAAGGAGGAAGTAGGAGTTAATGAGTCTACAATTGGTGTAAATGTGACTAGACTTCCTTGTTAATGTGAGAGTGTGCAATGAAAATGTGGAAAGTTGCTCGGATGCCACTTCTTTCCATTGATGTATAGTGTGTGCAGTCTTCGGTTGGTGATAAAAAATGGCCAAAAATTTAACACCACCAATGAAAGATGTTGTCCACATGGAAAATCGATGTCTAGCATGTCAAAATGAAATATTTAGGTTGTCCACATCACCTTCTATGTCGAAAAGTTATTTTTTATTTTATTTGGATGATGTGCCATGCCAAGTGGAGGGGGGGAGTTAGGGTGACCCATCCCTCTCCCCTAGTTATAAATTTGAATGACCCTTTTTCCCCTCCATAATTCTGGAATTTGGTTCACTCAAGTTCATATATTTGTACCTCATATTCATTAATTCAATAGTCAATTGCATTCAATTATCTTTCGATTTTCTTGTTTCCATTTGTCTAGATTTCCTTACTAATTTCAAGTACCGGAGCCTATATGGTATGAAGTTGAGTTGGGCTTTGTAATGTTTTTATGAAATCTGGTTGATTTTTTCACTTTTTTTCAAATCAATCTTTGCTTTAAAAACTCTTGTTGGAATCTGGTCAATCTTTACAAAGTTCTTGAAATTATGTTGTGTTTACAAATTTTTGGTCATTCGTATTTGACAATTGGTGTACGGTTCTGATTTGTGTACGGTTTGAGTGCCATGGTTTGCAAATATTTGGATCTATTTAGTCAAATTTAGCTTCTAGCATCTAATATTTACATCTATTTATGGAAATTTATCTTTTCTTTACAACAAATTCACATCGATTTGGATCTATTTCATGAACTGTTGCTCACCTAGCAGAAAATATTGCTCGGTTTGCACATATTTTTGTAAGGTCATGCAAATTATATTAAAATATTGAAAGCATTACATGTAGACTATGGGGAAAATTTTCTAGCGTTTTAGTTGGAAGATTTAACAAAGGGACAAATTTTGTGGCATTTCAATTAAAAGATTCAGCATCAACACAAAGAAAGGCCTTTAGAGGCTTCAGCAGAAACACATTTGAATGCCATTTGAGTCCCAATTTTTAAGAGCAATACGGTACAATACTCATCAGCCTAATAGTGGAATAGCTTCCAAAAAACTTAAGCCCTCGGTCATATGGGTTTTCAAGCCCTTGGTTACATCAATTTAAGGGGCTAAACTTCACCTCCACTTCCAATAAATTTTCTCTCTGAATTTGAATAGCAATTAATTTTTAATATATGAAAAGCTATATAGGAAAAAAACATAAAATTAACATAACTTTCAATTGGCAGTTGAAGACATAGTGTCATTTTTTTGAGGGGTTAATTTTTAATGCCCGATTCATTGCACTTGATTCTACATTAAAATTACAAAGTGCCATCTTTTCTCCAAATTAGACTTGCCTATGCACAACACTTTAAAGTTTCATTTTATTTTAGTTGTTTCTTGTATACTTTCACACTTCCTTCTATATTTTGTACATGAGATTCTAACTGTTGAAATACTGAAGACTATACATGTATCTTGTTATTGTGAAGTAAGATAAAATTCCATTAGAAGGGTTCATCATGTCATGTAATCTTGTCACATCTACTTTAAAAAATCTAAATTTAACTAAAAAAAAATAGAAACCAATTTTTTTTAAAAAAAAAATTTATATCTTAAAAATAATATAGGTTTGCAACTATTCCTTAGAGAATTATGACAACATTAGTTGACACTTTTCTCCCTTTGGATGTTTTATCTAACACACCCATTGTCTTCATTGGTATACATGACAACTACCAATATGATCCTTACTTATGGAGCAGTGTCTAATAGTGAGGATAGAAGTAGTCCTTAGTGGGCCCCATAGTGGAGCACTTTAATATCCAATTGTAAAACACTTTTTATCCATAAAGTATGCAAAGTGACAAATCATGTGATCCCACATCAGCATGCCAATAAAATATGACTTAGTGCACCACTATCAGTCTCACTTTTTGTTGGGCCTTTTTGGATATCTTAGCAAAAAGCATGCTGATGTGGCATCATATTTGATGATGTGGCCCTAAAATGTAATATAGAAGCACATGAGTTCCCAAATAAACTATTGTACAAAATTGGGAGTGATTTGAAATTTCCACATGAGATTTTGAGAAAGGCAAAGTTAGGGTGCTCCACTATACCTGCCTCTCTCCTATATTACCAAAAAAAAATAATGTAATTTTTTTCTTTAAGTGGGCTAAATTACATGTGTAATTTTCTCATACACGCCCCACTAGAGGTGGGGACCCTCTTTTTTTCTTTTGCATCTCTGCCTTTTGGCTTGGTCAAATTTTGGTTTTTCTCTTCCTGGGAGGTTATTTTGAGATTAATTCTAGATTGGGTTTGATGAGGAAAATATTTTAAGGCTTTGGGGGAAATTCACCTATCTTGGAATTTAAAAATGGGGATTTTGAAGTGAATTTTCAATGTTATATAAAAATATTTTTTGCACCCATAGATACAGGATGAAAAATTTGGGTAGGTTGTTTTTTGAGCTTTTTAAAAATCCCTTCTAGAAAAAAAGGTTATGGAGTTTAGGGGATTTTAACGTTGCCCGAAAATGGGGGATTTCCGTTAGGGACAAAAATCCCCTAAATTATGATTTCCACGAAGGGGTGGAAATCCTGAAATTGTTCAAAAATGGAAATTTTCAGCATCATATGTAAATCATTTTTGTACATGAGGATAGAGGATGAAAAATTAAGCAAGCTTGTTTTTTGAATTTTTTTGAAAATTCCTTCTAGAAAAAAAGTTATGAGGTCTAGGGGATTTTGACCTTGCAGGGAATTCAAGTATTTTCGTCCCTTATGGAAATCCTTGAAATTTCCATTTTTGTAAATTCCTAAGAACCCCTCAAAGTCCCGAATATTTTTTAAAATGGAAAAATTTCCAAAATGAATATTTTTCCGAATGGAATTTTTCTTCAATACAATTTTTTCCAAAATGGAAAATTTCCAAAAGTGGATTTTTGAAATTTTAAAATGTTCCCAAAAATGAAATTCTTGAGTTGGAGAAAAAAAAATTGAATTTTTTTTTTCAAAAAATGGAAAATTTCTGAAAATTTTATTTAAGTTTAATTTGGATTGGATTTTTTTACATGTGAGCTACTAATGATGATATATTTTTTTAGGGATAAATAAATCAAAAGGGGAACTTGCATATGGATTCATGCCAAAAGGGAAATATGGAAGAGTTCAATTCAAATATAAAAGGTGGGGCATGCATAAGAATTCGTGCCCAAACTATCAATAGCTGGAAAGAGTTTTTGGAAGACATGTGAAGCTGGTTTCATCATCCAATTAGAATTTTCATTAATGACAAGCTGGCATATTATTTTTTCTCATTGTTCCATGATGTAACTACTTTTATGCACTTGGATGATGATGTATCATGAGCTCCCAAATTAAATGTAACAACTTGATGCTTCTAGAAGTGCAATTGTAGCCAATGGATGAATTAAATCCTGGCCATTGATTCAAAATATAATTTTCTATAAAAGGATAGTGCCTTCTCATTTGTAAGAGGTTAGACTAGGTTAGAATAGCTGGTTTGAGGCTATAAAAAGTCAGAATTGGATAAGTTAGAGAAGTCAATAGCTGTAGGAGAGGAGAGACTTGAAATTGTTATGTAATGCTGGAGAAGTTAATGCAATTGGACTATTGATTTGGAAAGCTTTATGTTACACTTTGACGGTTTATGGTTTTTTTCTCTTGATTCTCAAGTGTTAGATGTTAGTTTTCAGTTCTTTCATGATAATAATGAAATGTTAATGATGTTGATCTATCTCTAGTCCATATTTTTAGCAATTTTCTGATTGTAGATTGTTGTGTAAAGTTAGTCTGGGATTTATTTTGTGCTAAGTTCAACTATGGATGCTTTTTTACATTACGCCAGTTATTGGGTATGTGGATGAACATTCATAGTTTGAAAATTTTTAGTTTCCTTAAAAGATGGCACCATTTTTGTAGAGTTGTGAGCTTGTCCTTGATCAAGTAGAGATTGGTTTAATTGGAGATCTTTCCATTTGCAACATTCATCATTATTGTGATTGATCTTAGGTGTTAGTCTTAGAAATATCTCTCAACCCTTATCTCTTTTGTTGTTTATTTTCAATGAGGGTTAGTTTTAGGATTGAAGGCATCACCATATTGTTACATCTGATGAAAGTAAACTTCCAACATTGTTCATTTATAAGGCCCCTTGTGATTACGAGCATTTTCACATTTATCATTGAGTTGTTTATGTATTGTCAAGACGTAACATTACAGACCTTGGGGTTATCTCTTGAGGCTTGTTTTATAGAGATTTACCTTTCAAGAGAGATAGGATATCATATTCTGTTTGAGTTTTTCTTGTGCAGAAAACACCATCAACATTATGTTTCGTTAATACTAATGTAACATTAGGGTTTGGTATTTTATTCTATAACCTTCATGTTCCAATAAAACATGTGCAAGTATATAAATATAAATTAGTTTTAAGTTCTACCTTACAAAATAACATTAGCATCACATGATTCCAACATAAATAGTTTACTCTAATTATTTATATTGCAATGATAAATATCTATGATATGCTTAGTAGGCCAACGGTTAGCATCCAATCATCCGTAAATTGCATTAATAAATCATTAATCTATTAAAGAATATGAATGATAGTGAGGTTCAATTTTAATATTTTGACTTTTTAATGAAGAACTCTAATTATCCAATAATTTTTTCTAGTTTAAATAATAATTTAAAAGTATGCTCAAAACATTTTCTTTTATTGAACTTAAATAATAATTTAAGAACCCATGTCTTTACAATTTTACTCCTACATTCAAATAGGTGCAACTTAGTAGATGGTTGTTTAAGGAGTAAAATAGAAATGTATCTCGATATCAAATTATATTAAGAAAAAATACTAACTAAATAAAACCATTATCACAAGGTATACAGTTTTCCTATTAAAATTGTTAAGTATATAAAATAAATCAAGATGAGCTAAGTACCAATATCATTCAGAAAATTTAAATTGGGTTTGGTAATCATAATTTTGCATACACCATCTAGTATAATGAATAATTTTAGTGCACAAATTTGAAATGGAATTGAACATTTCAAATTAACTTTCCCTCTAAAAGAGAATTGGAATTATAATCCATAACAATTTAGATATTATTTCTTTTTGATGACAATGAAGTGTTCATCTATCCTTCACACATTTCTACTCAATGATTAAACAAAGGAATAATTCAACAATAAAAATAAAGGAAATAAATAAATAATAAAAAAGGAAATGAATATCCCAAATTTAAGGGTGGTGTTTGAAAGGAGATCCAAAGGTTCCTAGGAACCAAAGACTATTTTGTGTACTCTATCCTTATAACCCATACTCTTCTCACATAGCAGCATGTTTTGGCTACACAAAGGCAAAGGTGTTGAGAAGTGATCCATGAACCTCTCAGCCATTCAATTCATTGAATATTTCATCAGAAGTTATAAATAGAATATTAGTTTTAATAATTGTTTATAATTGCATATTATCTCCTACATGTAAGGAAAGCAACAGATGCATGTTTAAATTTACTATGTCTTCAGTCTATTATTGCATGCTTTGAAATTTATCTATGTATCCTATAATAATAGAGTTTTCAAAATGTAATACATCAAGGGAAGTTGAATAAAGATATATTTTTGTGTGTTAAAATTATTCTATGTTTTTGTTATTGTCAATATTTATTGTGTTTACCTAGGTTTCAAAAAACTATAATTCGTATCATAGCAAGTTAGATTAGAGGGTTGAAGATTTGTGAAAATTGTTAACGACCATTACAAGTTTCACTATAAATCAGCACAATTTGTACAAGGAGATCACTATGGATCAAAGAACTTAAAATATGATGATTGTCTTCAACTTGTAGCTTCCAATCTCCAATTTTCCATTAAATCAATCTTCAAAAATGGTCTCTAAAGAGCCTTGTTGATGCTATAACATCCTCAAACCTATAAAAAAATGCATTCCCTATCATCCTGAAGAAAAGCATGCCTCCCTCTTCTTCTTTAAAACTATGTCTTTTAATGACAACCCAAAAAATATCAATAGCACTTTTGCACTACTTTCTAAAAAAATCTGATTTTTTCCTCCTTTGAAAAGGATACACCCATGCAACTGAAAGGATTCTCCAATAATTAGAAAAGCATTAAATTCTCATTGATGTTGTTTTTTGACTTCAAAAAATTCATGCCAATTTTTCCCTTTTGGAATTTTCCTATTTAAATAACCTCCTCGATTATCTCCACTCCCAAAATTTGTAAAAAAATAATTAAAATAATACTTAATGTTTATTTAGGCCTAGTATTGCAATTTATTCTCAAACTATATAATTACCAAACCTCAAAAAACAATATTTGTTTTTGGTTGGTGTTGATTGCTAGTACCCCTAGATGCTCCTACATCACAAGATAAAGGAGTTTGGAAAATAAATATATGATTAGAGAAAGTGAAAAAAAATGAAGAGCTAGAAGAAATATTGAAGCTGGATGATGAGGTCAAGAAGAAGAGTGGATATTTGAAAGAAAAGGTATTGTTGTTGGAGAAAAAAATGAATGTATGAAGATAAAGCCACTAGTTTGTGATGTCCCATGTGATATGAATTAGTTGTGTTCTTCATTTAATATGGCTGATGTAGCTAAAGCTTTTTCAGAAAGAGAATGTGAAGTTGAAGATAAAGATGTTGAATCTATAGATTTTGCAGCTTGTGAAGCTAATAACAAAGCTTGGCGTGAAAAGAGTTTTGGTTTGTAAAACTATAATCTTTCCTTCTAATTAAAAGTATAATCTTTCCTTCTATATTAGTTACAATAAATAATTTCACCCCGTATTCTTTTATTAGAATAGGAATCATAACATGTTTTGTTCTTTACCTTCTATTTAGACTTGCATAGATCTATTTATATAGAACATATTTCTCACTTTTCATATAGAGGTAATATTTTATTTTTAAATTAAACTAATAATACTTATATACAATATATTTTTCTGATTGACAGTATTCTAAAATAACTTCCTTATTGCAGGTATCCTACAACTCTTTATTGATAAAAAGAGATAATAAACTTTTATTTAGTAGATCTATAAAGTTTAATGATTTTAGCAATGTAAACTAAGATGATTCCATATATCAAATTATATTCTTATAAAACAATAATGAGAAAAAGGAAAGGAATTCTCTTAACCCATCCTTGTTGACATCTGATATGTTGGAAAAGTCAAATCCTAGGACTTCACTTATGATTATTCACCTTTCACTAACATATCATTAGAATTACAAATTGGAAAGTGTATGAGATTGACTTACAACCTAAAAGGTGAGTCAATAAACTCTATATCTAAATTATTTTTAGCGTTTGGAATTTATTTTTGATGAAATGAAATGATGCAACTAGCTAACAATGAAAATATACTATTCTAATGAGAAAATAGACAATTTGGAAAGTGATAGAAAAATTCATTTATCAAAAATAGAATAAGTAGATTTGTGTGCACCTATGATTTAGATTTTGACTTTATTTCTTTGGAAAAGGACACCCAGTGAGCCTTTGGCTAGGTTACTAAACTTGCAATCTATCTTCACAACTTCCTTAGGTGCCTTTTC
This sequence comes from Sequoia sempervirens, assembly GCA_007258455.2. Taxonomy (NCBI): domain Eukaryota; kingdom Viridiplantae; phylum Streptophyta; class Pinopsida; order Cupressales; family Cupressaceae; genus Sequoia; species Sequoia sempervirens. The sequence goes on from VDFB02281492.1 coordinate 683,311,832, forward strand.
AGAGACTTATTCCTTCCAAATATCACTATCAGATTATTGTATGTTGTTGAGATAGTTGAGTTTTTATATCTTGTAAAGTTCTGGGGTTTAAATGCAACAATGGAAAAATAGTCTTCAATATTTCCTCCAATATTCTTTACATATATAATCTGCACATTCAAAGAGAGAGGAAGGGTTGTGCCATATAGAGGCTTGCCTTGGTCAAACCCCATGTTTGTGTTTCTACCTTCACAATGGAAAAATTAATGAAAGAGAGCTTATCCTCTTGATGTATAGAGTCTAAATAATAAATGAATGATGAATCAACAATTGGATGCAACTCACCACTCAAATCTAATTTCCTTTAAGGACTAAAGTCATGCAAATCTCCTCACAACTTGATTGTAATTTTTCTTGACTTTCTTTGAACACCTACAAGGGTTAGTCCTCACAAAAAAAATGTATGCATAAACATGAAAACACACATATAAGTCTTGACATTATGCTTTGACAATGAAATGTTGCAATAATCTTTCTCTTGACAAGTCTTGACTTGATAACAATTGTTTCCAAAAGTTCTTCATCACTAGTGGTTTCTAATAATTTTTTATTTCTTCTTTCAAATAGTGAAATCACTAGGTATTTATACATAATTAATCTAATTTTCCAAAAAATAAATCTTGATAGTCAAAATTTAACATTTCAAATTCAAATAATAAATTAACAATTCCAACATATTAAAATTTTGAGCAAAAATTGGGGGGCAATGTCACCAATAGAGCCCTTGTCCAAGCCCTATTTTTTGGGATGTCAAGTATCAAGGGAAAAAATTAAATTCCTACTTTAATTTTATACATTTGATTCCTTGATAAATGATTAAATGGGTCATGCAATGCATAACTTATGAAATTAGGAAAACTATTAGGTTCATGCATATTGGAGGAAGAAAAATCTAGTGTGAAATTGTCATAGCATATGAACTTATGCTCAAACTCACACTAAAATAAGAAATATTTCAAGAGAGGTTTTATTGTCCAAATGTTGAAGAGATAAGATGGTAATGAATCTAAGGGGAGTGTACAAGCCACCAAGATTCCATTGGGAAAATGTGTCTCAAACTTGCATTATATAAGGTATTGTTTATACATAAGTTATTATTGATACATCAATGCGGGAGGACATAGGGGGTACCCCCGCATGAGTGGTTCAAGTAGAACATCCCCTCGATGGGGTTCGAGGGCCATTTACCTCGACAAGGTCTTGTGGGAAGTGCCTTTGAAAAGAAAATTTAATGTATGTTGTATTATTGTAAATCTAGATAATTCATCATTAGGTCTCATATTTGATGGTGGATATTTTGTTGGCTTGACTTTCCCTAGAAGGAAAACCTATTTTATGAGGGAATTATATTATGGTTGTGTAATGTGATGCATTCAAAGATCTTGTTAATATTCTTGTTTCCTCTGGATCTTTGGTTGATGATACTCCTATGAGAATCTTTCTCTATAAGTATATTGTAATCTTCTTAGTTTTGAATAATATATTGGGTGAATTTTAGAATGTGGGGTTTTTCTCTTGAAAGAGTTTTCCCCACATTAATCATGGTGTTGTATGCATGATATTTATGTTTAAGTTTCTATTTCTAAATGGATCTATAATTTTTGCATTATTCTTCTCTCAAGATTAGTGTAGGAAGTTTTTTTGCTACCTCAGCTTCCTTACAGATTCAAGATCCCATGTAAAATGAACATAGAGGTAAAGGAAAACACATGAATGTAATACAACATGATAAAGAAAATAAAACATGACAAAAACATGTAACACAATGCAAAATAAAATGCAAAAGGAGGCTATGACAATCATGAACTAGCAAGCCCCATAGAAATCTCACTAGGATTCATAACCAAAGGTGTTTGTGACTCATGAGATAATGAAGTCTGATATTTTCTATGTGAATCATAAAGAAAAGGAACCAAATGCTAATGAATTCAGATATTCACTAGGTGATCCGTTCAAAAATAATAGTGAAATGAGAAACACACAAGGGCTAGTAAGGACTGATTTTCACTAGGTGTATACCTATGTCAACCATACCAATAATTATAGTCCCAATAGTTTAGATAAGGTAGTACAAAATTGATCAAAATTGTAATCCATTATATCACTAAATCCAACATATGTGAACAAACTGAAGAACATAATAGAATGCATGCCCCCATCTTAAAGTAATTGCTAAACACCGTGTTGTGAGAAATTGCTTCAATGTAGAAAAATGATAAATGAAATATGATAAGACCATGAGAAATTATTTGGGAAGCCCTATTCCAATTATATGTTTGAAAATAAAGCTAGTTTAAAATGAAGAGTTTCCCCCAATGTATTTCCATAAACAACATAAAGATGATCACATAAATTATCCACAGATCCAGGGTCAGGATACATATTTTCTACAATAATAGAAGTGAGCTCAAAATTGACATCATTACCCAAGATACTCGTGGAGCTATGAACATAATAGAAGAATGACACATAGATAGAAGAAAAAAATATTTGGTGAAAATGGAAGAGACCTAAATTTCTCTACACCTTGCATCATCCCAAAAAGGAAAACATAAGACAAAATGTTTGCAACATAGAGACAAATGGAGATACAACTATATGAATGTCACAATAGATTTTTTTCCTTTTTATCCTTGTTCCAATAGAGAAACAAGGGTCATCCAAAATAATCATGAACATAAAAACACATCAAGCAACATAATATTTGAGATCACACCACATGCAATAAAATACAAATAACATATAAATCTAACACAAAGGGTACTTGGTGCAGAGGCACCATGTTAAATCTTCTAAATAAGGTCTTAGGTCTTGATTTTTGGTGTGTTGAGTCTAAGTTTGATGGAATAAGGTCATAATAGACCATTTTATAATGTAATTAGTCTATTTTTTTGGTTGAGAGTCATTTTGTTAAAAAATTGCAAAAATATTGAAATATTGTCATGTTGCATTAACAACTTTTACAAAATTTGTCTTGTTTGGAAGACCAACTGTCAGGTAGTTTAAAAATTAGTTGGAATTGATGGATTTGGAGGAAAAAATTTAAAATAGGATCTAAGAACTTGATGTAAGGGTTCTGAAGTTTGTTGGAAGTGAATACAAAAAAAAAGCTCTATTTTTCCCCAATCCTCTATCCGTTTTCATCAAACTTTGTTCCTCAAAGTTATTGTACTTTCCCATACATAAGAATATTGGTCTAAAATTTATTGAAATAAATGGAGGCATGAAGTAACATCATTTTTGTTTTTATTATATTTAACTTCATAAAGTTTTAAGAGTTGTATTATCATTATACTGGTAATAGGTCTGAAAGCTCTTTTTTAAGGGTTTGTGGGTGCATAAAATGTATTAATGGCCCATTCCACTGGTATAATTTATTTTAACTTGGTGGAATGGTTCAATTTAGGTATTTTTAGATGTTATAATAGGTTTTAGGACCAGGGAAGGTGGTTTGGAGGAATTTGAATGATGCCCTAGTAGCCTATAGTCTTGTTTTGGGCCAAAAAATGGTGGCTAAGAATGGTAGTTTGATCAAATAGCTTTGGTAAAGTGTGGGAGTGTGTTTTGAAAGCATTTGAAAACTATATTTGATTATTTTAAGAAGTTGGTAAGGTGAGAAAAGGTTTGTAGATTGGAATTTCAATAAACCCTCTTCAAACTAGACTAAATGAGGGTTTTGTGATTAGATGACTTGGTGAGAATTCCTCTTGATAAAGGTTATTTTTTTTGGATATTTTTTCCTAGCAAAGGTTCTTCAATCAATTTTTGGGTTTGAAGAGTTTTTGGTTAGTAGTTGCTTTGAAAAAGAGGGCTAATTATAACCATTTTTAGAGTAGCAGTCCTTTTTAAGGGTTGATGTTCCAAAACAAGTGTATGTATAAATCTGATATGTTAAAGTAGAGGAAAATGGGTATCTAGAATGTTATTTGAGAAGTGGGTTTGAGGTTGGTTTTGGGAGATATGGTCAAAGAACACCGATTGGAGTACTACAAGGAAATTTGAATGAATGGTGAGTAGGATACCAAATTGAGGGTTTTGTGATTGAAAGATAGTTTGAATATCAAATTGTGATTGTTAGAGGTTTTCCTACCTACTTTGCATCAATTGGTATCAGAGCATAGGTATTCGATCTTTTGAAGGAGAAAAATTGAAGTTTGAGTAAAGGAAAGTTGTAGTTTGAGAGGACAAGATGCCTCCTAAAGGAAGTGGAGCCATTTGGTAGGGAAATAAGGTTATTAAAGGAATCACAAGAATCAATTTTAGCCATATTTTCAGCATGGGAGAGAAAACAAAGAAGAGGAAAGGATACTAAAGAGGAAAGTGACCGAGAGGAAGAGGAAGAGGGTGAGGATGAGAACCCTCCTAGTGGAATAGTACAAGATGATGAGTTGGAACTTGATGAGAGAAGGATGGTGAAATTTATTAAGGCTGTTAGAGGAGATGCTTCTAGTGAGAAAATAGATGTGCCAATGTATAATGGAAAGTTGGATGCTAGAGAGGTATTGGATTCGATAAATGTACTAGAAAATTACAAGTACAAGGAGGTTGTTGATGATCAAAAGGTAAAGTTTTCAAAGACTAAGTTGAAAGGTCCTACTCTTACCTAGTGGAATTATTTTCAAGAGGAAATAGTGAATAAGGGGAAAAAAAAATTAGTTCATGGGATAGGATGGTGTCAAAGATCAAGAGTCAATTCTTGCCAGGTGGTCATGCTATACAAACATTCAAGAAGTTGCAAAATTTAAAGTAGAAGGATAAAGATGTCATGGCATATATAGAATAATTTCAAAAATTAAGTATTAGGGTTGGTCATGTTGAAAATGAAGATTAAAATATTGCAAGGTTTATGTGTGGTTTGAGGTATCAAATTCAAGATGAATTGAGTTTGGCTACACATAGATTAGTTGAAGAACATTTTCAGTTGGCTGCTAGGGAAGAAGAGAAACTAAAAATAAGGAAAGAAAGACAAGGAAGAGGATCAAAGAAGTCCTATGAAGAACAAGAAGATGCAAGGAAAAACAAAGAATAAGTTGTTGATCAAAGAGGTGGTTTTAGAGGCTTTAGAGGAAGATTAGGTGGAGGTAGAAGTTCAGGTTAATTTTCAGGAAGGTGTTACCATTGAAATTAGTTTGGCCATCAAGCATGGAAGTGTCCAAATAGACAAGCTCATACTTCAAGTGGTGGTGATAAGAGAGTTCAATTGGTGCAAGAGGAAGATTGTGAGAGTGTCAACTCTCCTAACCAACTTGTTGCTCCAGAAGTTGGGGAATCATTGATGGTGAGAAGAACACTCCTCAAAGCATCCAAGGATAAAGAATCAACTTAGAGAATACTTTTAAATACCACCTACAAATTCAATAGAAAGGTATACAAAGTAATAATAGACTCTAGAAGCACTGATAAAATGGTGTCTATAGAAATGGTTGATAAACTGAAATTGGAAAATATTCCTCGTAAAAGACCTTATAAATTGTCTTGGTTGAATGACAATCAATCTATTTTGGTGAATGAGCAAGCTTTAGTTGAGTTTAACATTGGTGGATATAAGGACAAGATTCTTTGTGATGTGTTTCCTATGGATTTTTTCCATTTGTTTCTTAGAAGAACATGGCAGTTTTATAGGAATGAAATTTATGATGGAAAAGATAATAATTATTAGATTGAGAAAGATGGAAACACTTTCACTTTGACTCCATTACAAGATGTTAAGGAGCATACCAAAGCAACTAAGGTGATCATATTAGGAAGAAAGGAGTTTGTGAAGTTTGAGGAAGACAAATATGAGGAGATTATAGCCACTTCAAGGCTTGAAGATGTGAGGGAAGTAGATGGAAGAAAAGATGATGTGTTGATGTCAAAATCAGAGAAAGAGAAGGTCAAGGATGAATTACTTATGAAAACTCAAGATTGGTTGGAAATTCATGATGAGAATATGGTAGGGATAGTACTTTGTTTAGTGATTATAAAAGAGGCCAGTGGATAGTCAAATTCTATCAGTATAGAGCTTTGGGAACCTGATAATATAGTGGCATTAGGGGTAGAGAATTTGGTAAAAGAGATAGAAGGAAAGGATGGAATGAAACAAGGTTAATGCAAAGAACATGTAGATGATTTCAAGTATGTAACAAGAGTTAATAAAAGGGAAGTTCAAGATAAGGTTGATAAAGGTATGTTTTCAGGTTTGAAAGAAGGTTTAACATCATTTCCAAGTGAAGAGAAAGTGAGAAAACAACCATCAAGTGGATGACAGTCTTTTCAAAGAAGTAACTAATCAACGAAAGAGGCAATGCATGGTTCCAATACTTGACTAATTGGAAGGGGTCACAAGATGAAGATGAAGATTGGAAAGAATTAAATGATAATAGGTAACATGTTTTTGATGTAATACAACCCTCAAGGGGCTTGAGTTCTTTTTAGTCTGGGTGTATCGTGTAGGGGCACCATATTAAATCTTGTAAATAAGGTCTTAGGTCATGCTTTTTGGTGTGTTGAATCTAAGTTTGATGGAATAAGGTCATAATAGATAATTTTATAATGTAGTTAGTGTATATGGTAATTTTGGAGCTATTTTGTTAAAAAGTTGCAAATTTTTTGAAATGCTGTCATGTTGCATTAGAAACTTTTACAAATTTTGTCTTGTTTGGAAGACCAATGGTCATGCAATTTAAAAATTAGTTGGAATCGATGGGTTTGGCGGAAACAAGTTTAAATAGGATTTAAGAATTTTATGTAAGGCTTATGAAGTTTGTTGGAAGTGAATACAAAAAAAAAACTATATTTTTCCTGAATCTTCTGTGTGTTTTCATCAAACTTTGTTGCTCCAAGTTATTATACTTTCCCGTACAAAATAATATTGGTCTAAAATTTATTGAACTCAATGGAGGAATGAAGTAAAATTAGTTTGGTTTTTATTAGATTCAATTTCATAAAGGTTTAAGATTTTGATTGTCATTTTATAGGTAACAAGTCTGGAAGCTTTGTTTTAAGCGTTTGTGGGTGCATAAAATGTATTAACAGCCCATTCCACTGGTATAATTTCTTGTAACTTGGTTAGATAGGTCCATTTAGGTAAGCTTAAATGTTATAATAGGTTTTAGTAGTAGGGAAGGTGGTTTGGAGGAATTTGAATGATGCCCTAGTAGCCTACAGTCTTGTTTTGGGCCAAAAAATGGTAGCTAAGAATGGTAGTTTGATGAAATAGCATTGGTAAAGTGTGGGAATGATTTTGTAAAGCATGTGTAGATTATATTTGATGCGTTTAAGAAGTTGGTGAGGGGAGAAAATTTTTTAATATTGGAGTTTCAATAAACCCTCTTCAAATAAGACTAAATCAGGGTTTTGTGATTAGATGACTCGTGAGTGTTCCTCTTAATAAAGTTTTTTTTTTTCAGCTATTTGTATGCTAGTAAAAGTTTTGTAATCTATTTTTGTGGTTGGAAGAGTGTTTGGTTGATAGTTGCTTTGGAAAAGAGGGCTAATGGTAGCCATTTTCGGCATAGCAGTCCTTTTTAAGGGTTGATGTTCCAAAACAAGTGTATGTATAAATATGATATGTTAAAGTAGAGGAACATGGGTATCTGGAATGCTATTTGAGAAGAGGATTTGAGGTTGGTCTTGGGATAAATTGTCAGACAACACCGATCAGAGTACTACAAGGAAATGTGAATGAATGGTGAGTAGGATACCAAATTGAGGGTTTTGTGATTGAAAGATAGTTTGGATCTAATTAAATTGTGATTGTTAGAGTTTTTCATACATGCTCTACATCAGTACTACCTATGCAATTTGATCTAAAGTAGATCATGTATCCCAATCTAGCATCCCAACCTTTCTCATCATATATGGAAGGAAGACAACTAGCCAAAGGGACTACAAAATGTACCATACTAGGAGTAGCATTAGGTTCAACACATGGTGAATCACTCTCATCAAGAGGATCATCATGGTTTCCCCCATCTAAATCCATATATTTTGAAAACAACAAAGATAATTCATTATGAACTTGTTCATTAATCTTAGCATCTTCATCCTCATCATACAAAGTCATCACGATTGGTGGTTTGATGAAAATTTCAATTGTATGTTCTTGTTTCATTCTTTGTTTTTGCTTAGACATGTAAGGTTCAATTTCATGTTAAATGGTGAAGGTGGTAACTCATGATGGTTTGATGGGGTAGGTTTTTTATCATCACATAATGTCTTTTTAGCCAACTAACAAGAAATAGCACATTGTCTACATCTACAATCCTTAGCATTTCTACTTCTTCTCATTGAATTTTTAAATTTTGAAGGGGTAAGAGTGGATTTCTCTATCATTGGTCTCTTTTCTTCCCTTGGAGGATTAATTAAAGGGACCATTAGGGTTTGGGAAACCACTGTCTTCTTATGTCTATAAATTTGAGTCTCTTTCAAAGGAACAGAGGTAATCATGTCGTTGTCTCATGCCATTTTATATGATAATGGTGGAGGAACTATAACATAAGTTCCTTATGTATTTCAAAGGATATTTTGTTCAGACATGGGATTATCTACAACCATTGGGGTGGGATGAACAAGAATAGACCGATCATTCTCATGTGGGATATTGCTAAGGGATAATTTTGGTATGAACTTTTCCTTAAATTTTTGGTATGATCTGAAAAATAATTCCTCATGAGGGTAAAAAGGTTCCATAGGTTGCAGCTAAAAATAATCCAATTGAAAATTTCCATGGGAAGCCAAAGGTTTAAACCTAGTATGATGAACTATATATATTTGGTTCTCAAATGGGAAATTTAAACACTTGTGTATTACCAATGGGATGACATACATGGAGCATAACCATGGATATCCTAGCTTCACACATTTTTTTCCTAATGTCAAGATGATGGTTAATGATACATCTAGTTGTTTCATTCCAAGTTTAAGTGAAAGAGTTTTCAAACCTATCATAGGGCGAGCAAAGCCATCATGAGTGTTTAACAATAATTTCAATTATTCATAAGAATCTTGATAAAGTTCATTCATGTTTAGAAGAATTCTTTAGTGATCACATCCTCTAAACACATGGTATCAATGAGTATTCTTGTTGTAGGTTTGTCATAAATACTTTTGATGATATAGAGAGGACCATCTAGCGTATGTATAGATGTATCAATATGCGTGAAAGCAATGTTAGGAAAAAAAGTGGTTTGACCCTTACAAGGCTGGACATATATTGAATTAAAATAATTGGCTAGATCATAAGTATCATCATTCATATCATCACAATCTTGTACAATGTTGGATGTGTGAATTTACATTGTATTTGTAAAAGTTTGCAATTTTTTATTTGGTGGAGCAACAATTTTTTTTCCTTTATCATTAACATCAGCCAACTAAATGTGATTAGAATTAATGAATTCTTACACTTGATGTTTAAGATGCATTAATCATGCTCCTTATCATGTTTAGGTGTATAATGGTATTAACAAAATTATTTTGAGTTAAATTTTGAGGGAAAAGGTTTTATTTGTGTCCACCAGTCTAATCAAAGGTAATTGGATTAGGTTCTTTCTGAGCAACTCTAGCATGATTGCATGAAGAGAGTCAAGAAATTGGGTAAATTTAATATCTCTTGTCCTAAATTGATAAGGATTTAAACTTATGGCTGCAACTTGTAGTTTAATGTTGTTAATTTTTTGAGGTGTGTTTTTGTTGATGAAGTTCATGTTTTTCTTCTTCAGTAGTTATAAACTATTTTGAGGTATGAATTTATATTGCTTAGTAGGAGTTGATGAAGGTTTTCCTTCATATTGAGTAACCAATTTTTAATAATCATGAAGAGACATACAAAATTTTGTAAAGGAATGATACATCATCAATACTATCATATAACTAATGTTAGGTTGTAAATTTCCTATGAACACCCTCTAAACATTATCATCAAGAAGACTATAGGAAATTGAGTAGAATAATTGGTATCATCCTAATAATTGGTATCATCCTATAAGTTCTATTGATTTTTATTTACATCCTTGCTTGAAATGTACTAAATCAGCTAACATTACTTGAGGACCAATATTTTCTTGAAAATTTTGGAGAAATGCATCAAGTCCATTGAATGAAAGTATAGAGTTGTTCGATAATGAGAAAAACCATTTGAAGGCCATATATTTCAATGATTTAGGAAAGAGTTTATTTGGGACCGTATCTTCAAAAATGAAGTTTCTACACAATGTAGTAAAAGTTGATACTTGACTGTTGGGATCTCCTTTACCATTATAATTCTCAAATTGAGGTATTTTTATGTTTTGGGGGATGAGTTTTTTTATGATTTCAATTGAAAATGGGCTCCTCTTAAGATATTGCAATGGTTTTCATTTTTGTTTCAATTTAATATGAAGATTTGTTGCTAAAGTGATGTCACATTTTGCAAAACTTAGTTTATGATTGAATCATTGATTGACATGTTTTGAGAGATTTGAGAATATGGTGGAATTGTGTAAATGTTTGGTGCACTACTATGTTCCATATTTGTGACAGGTGACCAATATTGAGATGTTAGGTGTGATGCGACATAACTATAAGTATTCCCATTAGGAAACCCTAAGCTTGGAGTTAATCCGTTGGTGTGTTGTATTGTTGAAGCTAAGGTTTGTAGTGTAAATGTAGGAATTAAAGGTATAGTTTTAGGGAGAGAGACATATTTTCCTCCTTGGTTTTGATCATTTACTAAGGCTTAGGCACAACTAGCTACCATAGGGATGTTAACATATACTATATTAGCTAAACTATGCAAAACCTCTATTCCTTGAGCATCATTGATCAATTTCCTAAGGTTATCCACTATATGTACCGTTTGTCCAAATAATAATTCAGTAATTAAGTATTCTTGCAATCCCTCTAAATATTTGACAAATTGTTTTAATTTCTCATTGTGCACATGGACAACAATAGTCTCAATGTCTATAAAGGTGTTTGATTATGAAGTTGTCATGATTATTATGGGACTAGGGATGGAGTCCAAAATGCACTAGATATCTTCAATATGTTGCATGAAAGAGTTGAAGGACTCAAGATCAACAAAAGTGTAATAACAACATGGGATGCCATAAATTTACAACTATTTCTCACTAGATTATTAGAAATAGGAAACCAAGTCGATCATAAAATTCATATGGGTTTCAAAACACTTAGGTGTTCCCACTATCAACACTAAGCTATAGAACAATCATAATAAGACACAAAATATTAATAATCGTAAAGAAGAAAGACACTAAAAAAATAGAGACATAGGTCTAGTGAAAATTTGAGCCAAAACTAGCTAGAAAAGGCTTCCTAAGGTTCCTTATCTAGAAAAGTTTTCTTCTAAAATCAATGTTTGAATATCTGTAGTACTATCTAATGGTTTTGTTGTGTGAAATCATAGGTCTAAGAATGAATATTTCTCTAGAATTGGTTCATTTTATGATTATATAATATAAAATGTAAGTGTACAAATAATTTTCAAAATGTTCAAGAAATAAAATGCAATTTTAAATACAATTTTCAAACCTAAAATACAATAATTGATTGATCCTAGTGTGCAAAATATGAAAATAATGATGTTTCAACAAAATGTATAATTTTGAACCTTTTTTACTATATGCAAAATTCCTAAATGAATGTAGTGAATACTTTTAACTTTGAATACACTATTGCAACTTATGATCACTATTGCAACTTTCTATTATTTTTGCAACTGATAACCCTATTGCAACTTATGATGCAATATGATATACAATTCATTTATTTTTATGCTTTTCTTGATGTAATAATGGATTCCTAAATGATAAATACAAAACAATGCAATGTTAATCTTATATAATATTAGATGATATGATTTATATTTTAGAAGTTTAATACTATAAATCGGTTAGGTTCACCAAAATGATATGTTGGAAAGGTGAAAACCTATGGCTTCACTTATGATTAGTCACTTTCACTAACACATCACTAGAATTGTGGATCGATAAGGGCATGAGATTGAATTGCAACTTGAAAAGTGAGTCAATCAACCCTAGATCTAAATTATTTTGTGGGTTTGAAATTTATTTTTGATGAAATTCAATGGTGCAACTAGATAACAATGAAAATGTACTATTTTACTGAGAAAATAGAGAATCTAGAAAGTGGCAAATAAATTTGATTATTAAAAATAGGCTAAGAAAACTTGTGTGCACCTACAATTAAAATTTTTACTTGATTTGAATAGACAAGGCCATCTAGGGTTCCTTTGTCTGGGTGACTAAATTTACAATCTATCTTGGCATTCCTTAGGTTCCTATTTACAATCTTCTTCCTTTTGGATCTCACACTCAAATATTTGTCGATTGCCGAAATAACCATGTTTTTGTATCTTATCAAGATGTAGGGTTTGAATGCAACAATGAATAAATGGTCTTCAATATTCCTCCATTTTTCTTTTTTTCTATAACCTACACTTTCAAAGAGACAGGAAGGGTTGTACCATATAGGGGATTTCCTCAATCAAATCTCATGTTGGTGTTTCCACCTTCACAATGGAAAAATTAATGAAAGAGAGCTTACCTTTTTGAGTGATAGAAGCTAAATAATACATTAATGATGAATCAAAAATTGGATGCAAATCACAACTCAAATCTGATTTCCTCAAAGGACTAAATTCATGCACATATCATCAAGGGTTGATCTTAAATTGACTTTGCTTACTTTGAACACCTACAAGGGTTAGTAGCCACAAACAAAATGTATGTATAAACATGAAAAGAACTTACATAAGACTTGATACGATGGTTTGATAATGTAATGTTACAATAATATTTCTCTTGGTTGCTCTTGAATTGATAATAATTATTTCCAAAAGTGCTTGATCACCAATTGTTTCTAATAATTTTCCAATTCTTCCTTCAATTGTTGAAATGGCTAAATATTTATATGCAATTAATCTAATTTCCCAAAAAGTAAATCTTGATAGATGAAATTTAAGATTTGAAATTCAAATAATAAATTTCCAACCTTGACATTAAAATTTGGAGCCAAAATAAGGGGACAAGGCTGCCTAGGGCACCCTTATCTAGGCCCTATTTTTTGGGATGTTAAGCATCAAGACAAAACTCTTCAATTCCTACTATGATTTTATACATGGGTGATCCCACAATAGTGGTTTACAATTTTTGGCCAAACTGGACATTGAAATTATTATTTTTAACTAAATCTTCACTTTCAAGCACCTATAGCAGCTAAATCGTGAGGAATTTGTAGATGATGCAAAATAAAGTCTCATCAAATTTTTTCTGTAGATTGTAAAATTCTTTTTTGCAAAATTTTTGGAATCAGATTGCACTTCATTTTCCATCTCTTACGAAAATTGGTTTTTTTTAGAAAACAACATTTTAAAAAAGTGATGCACATCGTATAGTGCATAACTTGTTTTCCACGAAGGATAAAATTCTAATTCTTTCGAATTTAGACTTGTAACTCTAATATCTAGTGCTTCCACTTGGTTATATAGTTTGTTATTGAATATTGTTTCTTTAATCAAGTTTTAAAGTCAAACCAATTACAATTTAGACATAGCATTACCGTATAACACGTAACTTTTTTTGTATATATAGAAATTCAATTTTATTTGATGGACTTCAATATCTGGTGCACTCATATTTTTCAATTTTTTTTTGATAATCTACTATTTCTCCACATATGCAGAACATAGACCTTCATTTTTGGTGAAAAAACTATGTTTAATAAAACTAAAAAAACAAATACATGTAAGAATAATGGATGTTGAATCATCTAGTGAAGCTACGCACACTTCAAAGGATCTTTCCAAGAGAAATTACACTACACATAAAGTGTTGCAACCCAGGGTTACAAAGAGATATTTCTATTCATCTACAAAATTAGATCATAGATTGATATTTTTATTTGTTACAAATGAACAAGTTGCCTGATTATATAGGAATGCAAGAATGAAAACCTAAGATGCAAGAGATGTTGCCATGTGTCTTGATCTAACAACATGTGACAACATGTGAACCCTATCTAGATGATTATTAAATGTTGAGATAAATTCTAGAAGGAATCTTATCCCGACAAACATGGAAGGGAATATTATCCCCTTTATTAAATGATTTATCTAATAATACAACCTAGGGCTTAATTAATTAAATGCAAGACCTAAGTTAACTTATGCTAGTGTAATAATTAATTAATTAATTACACTAATAACCCCCATAATTTCAACTTAGGGAGGAAAATGCAATGATTATGCAAAGATGATGTTGATGGGTCCCGGCTACAAGGCCATGTTAGGTACCCATGTAGATGAAGATGCAGAAAAATCTCCCACAACCAGAGAAAAGGGGAAAACCCAGTGGGAACAAAAACCCTCTCCAAAAAGGAGATGAAAAAGAAAAAAAATGTGAGATAGGATGGGAAGGATGGAGGACTCCCAAATATCCCCCAAGTACACCATCTATCACATGGATACAATACAATAGCCCCACCATAGGGAGGAAATAGAGAGATGATATAGCCCCCCCAAAAGATGTGATCACCTGCAAGAATGGTAAGTGTCTAAAGATAGAACATGATCCAATGTCGACAAACAAATTGTCTCCCTTTCAAAAGAAACATAACCAAGTTCAAGTGCAGAGATGCTTCCCATTTCAGATAGGAATTGAAGGAAGGAAGGATGAATCTGGATGATGTCTCTGAAAGCTGCTTAAATGTATCCTTTCTTGATGAAGATGCCATAATCAATGAAGAGGGTGACAAACCAGGATGATGTAGAAACTAATGTTGAACAATATCCAAAGACTGAGATGGAATGAATATGATGGAGACTTGATAGCCCCCCTAAAAAAAGTGTCCTCAAATTCACTGAAAGAAGTCTGAAGCCAATCCAATGGTAGATGCTAAAGAAATTTCAAGTCCTAAATGGAATGACAGGGAAGAAGTCTTGGATAAGAAATATCTGAATAGAGGAGTGATATCCCCTCAAGAATGTCCTCCAAACCTATAGAAGTAGCCAAGTCTGTGATACCTGAAACGAATCCATCCTATGATGTCAAGTCTAAAAAATTTCATGTGTCTTGATGAATGATTATAGTGGAATCCTCAATAAATGAATCTAGACAAGGAATCATTGAATATGAATGGATAATAATAGTCTCTAATGGAGAAGAAGCACCTGAAGGAACCTTGTCAACCTCTTAGAAAGATCAAGGCAATCAACTTCCTCCACAACAATATCAACATGGGATACTTGAGGAATGACATTCTAAATCATGACCATCGGGAAAGGGTGGAGTGTCAAAATCTCCATAGATCTCCCAAAGCTTAGCCCAAAGTATATGAGGAAAATCAAAATGATCAATAGAACTCAAAACATCACAATCAACTTGCATAGAAATGATCTCCAAAACAATGTATCTGTTGCAACTCCAAGAAAGTTCATGAATACCTTCACTCGGATGAGGAACTATACCAAACAGATGTGGCAATAAATCAAGTGATTGGAGATGGTGGTAGATCCCATCTCACCATTGTGAATAGTTTCCCTTATGCAACATAACCAAAGGAGGAGTATATGTAAACCCCATAATGAAATTTCTACACCAAAAACAAAGACAAATGACCTTCAACAGAAATTAGAAGCTTCCAAATATGATGTGAAACTAAAGTGATGCTAGCCGGATCAAGAAATCTTGTCCCAATATTTAGAATAACCAAGTTATTGATCAAATGCACCAAATTGAAAAAATATCATGCAAGAGTAAATAGAGCTAAAAACGATCAAGGGTTTTCGATTGATGAAAAAAGATTTGAATCACCTTCTCGATGCCGCTAGAATCACTGAAATATGATGAGTGGTTGCAAAGATACAAGCCTTTGAGTCAAGATTAGGGTTTTTTCTTCAGTTGGCTATAGAATTTTTTGTGAGGAAAATTTTACAAAATAGATTACACCACTAGAAATTAGACGAAATTCCCTTTCCGACGGTATCTCATTTGCTGATTTTTGACACTGTGGGTGAAAGTTGTGAGAAAACAAAAAAAAAGGCCTATCAGAGGCACTCTCTAGGCTAACGAGGGTCAAAATTTAAGCCCCTCCAGGCTAGCACTTGGTCGCTAATATGACCGTGATCGATGCATAGGAAAGAAAAAAATGTGCCACCTTGATAGTGGTGGTAGGGTTGAGCAACTTTGGCGAAGCGGCTTATTTGAGAGGGTGCCACTAGGTTTAGTGATTCCCCCGGTCACCAAAGAAACTAGGGCCTAGATGGTGATCGAGAGTTGTGATTTCCATAGCTTTTGGCAGAGTAAGGAGAAATGGCCAGTGAGACCTTTAGATTTCACTGCTCCAGTGACAAACAACTGAAGAGTGGATACACCAACAGTTGGAGATAGAACAGCGGGAGTCGATGATGAGGCAAGCCCAGCAACAAAGCCTAGTGTGGATGTGATGAGCAAGTGACTGGAAAACCATAGTACCCTCCTGTTAGGATTTGATGCAGCTGATGGACAAGGTACTCCTCCCCTGCCGAATATTAAAACACAACAGACCAAAGATCTATGTAGACAAAAATTAAATTCAGCTGACCATAAAATATGATTTTTATTTTTAATATTGCTTTGATAGCAATTAAAAATAAAAATAAAAAATTGTTAAAAGACTATGTCAACCAAATGAAAAATATTAACCCGATGGGTTTAAAAATCAAACCCCAGACTGCCGATATAAATATAAATCGGTGGATTTAATATATGTCGACCGATGATCAAAAAATTAAAGCCAATGTATTATAGCTGCAGATTTAGAAAAAATAAGATGTCGACCAGATAAGATAATTGCAAGTCAATCTAATTATTTTCTTGCAAACTATATAAATTGCCCCAAAAATTATTTTTTGCCAAAGAATATATAGATAAATGCTAGATTTAAAAAAAAAAAAACAAAATGGCCTGCATATAAAATTTATTTTCCTTAGAGGACAATTGACAGGATTGATTTTCGTACTACAAATTTGTACAGATCGTGCCAGTTGATTTTGCAAAGCCATATACCTCTGATGGATCCTGGGTTGATGTATCCAATTTTGATAATTGGGTAGGTGATCCTAGAGTTTTGAGGCCTTCTGAAGACAATGGCGGGCTCAGATCTCACTCTATCTACTTCAGAAATCAGCTTGGTCCCTGGGTGGAAACAAGTAGCCTTTAATGGAAACATTTAGCCTGGAAGAATCTCTCCAGCCCAACTTTCTTGATCCTGTGATGAACTCTCAATGGAATGACTCTGATATCATTTTAGAATAATGGATGTTGAATCATCCATTGAAGTTGCACACACTTCAAAGTATCTTTCCAGGAGAAATTACACCACACAAAAAGTGTTGCAACTTAGGGCTGCAAAGAGAGATTGCTATTGATCTACAACATTAGATCATAGATTGATGTTTTGATATGTTACAAATGAACAAGTTTCCTGATTATATAGGAAAGAATGAAAACCTAAGATGCAAGAGATGTTTCCATGTGTCTTGATCTAATAACATGTGACAAAATGTGAACCCTATCTAGATGATTATTAAATGTTGAGATAATTTCTAGAAGGACAACTCATCTTCTAGAAGGAATCTTATCCTGACAAACACGAAAGGGAATATTATCCCATTTATTAAATGATTTATCTAATAATGCAACCTAGGACTTAATTAATTAAAATCAAAACCTAAGTTAACTTATGCTAGTGTAATAATTAATTAATTAATTACACCAAAAATACATAATAAAACCAAAACATATTAAAATTATATTCATTGGATAGCTCATTCCAAGGACTACCTCATTCTAGATGGGTTTGTGAAGACTCCTCCATTTTCATCCTCAACCCGAGCTCCGAAGTGAAAAAAAATAGGATTATTTTGTCTCAGGAGGGGGATCAGGGGTAAGGGGGGTTCTCTCGAACCCCCCTTTCATAAGGGTTTTTCTTTGATTTTTGGGTGGGAAAGCATCAAAAGGGTTTTCTCAAACCAGTAGGTTCGTACAAACCCCTAAAATCAAGGTTTTTGCAATGGGGCTCATTTTGTGTGAGTTTTCCTTCCTCACTTGAATTGTAAAACACTATTGTGGCTTCACCCACATTTTATTCCTTGATAAGTGATTCAATAGGCCATTAAATTCATAATTTAGGAGATTAGGAACATGATTAGGTTCATGCACATAGGAGGGAGAAAAGTATAATTTGAAATTTTCATAGGTGATAATTTAGAATGATACCACATCATCAATCCAAGAAATGGCTCTACCCAAAAAATTGAGCCAAGATAATTGACCAAAAACATAATTACACATCCATTATTAGGCAAAGACTCAGGCCTAAATTGCAAAAAATATACGTATGAACAAAGGGGTAGTTCTAGTGTGCATAAGAAATAGTTGTCTTCTTCCAAGCATGGTTGGTTGTAGCATAAGCATAAAACTACATAGTGGAGGTGTTGTAGATTGTTGCAAAAGTGCAACTAGTCAAATCTAAAAGGAGGAAAATTATCTTCTTTCCCACCTTATGAGGTATTTAGGGCCTCGAAGAACAACTTTCTCTATCTTTCACTCAAGAAAAAACCATTGAGATCTTTTTGCAAAGGAAAAATATATCTTACAAGAGGTTTGTTCTACAGGATGATTAGGATCTAATAACAGGTTCACAACCAAATTTAGACTTGGAAAAGACAATGAAATGTAATATGGAATGCGAAAATTCTAATTCAAAGTAATGACATAGAAAATGCCTTTGAAATGTAGACAAAATAGAATAGAAAAGCAGTGGAATGATTGATGTGCACCTAGAAACCTGAGGATGACTAGAAACAACTCTAAAACATTGAAGAATTTGAATTTTTGACCAACTAGGACTTATTCACCAACCTAGGTGAATCAGTCCCAGATCTAGTTTTCTACACAAGAACCTCTTTCTGGGAAAAGGGAATCTGAATCTACAAAAAAATATGAAAAACAACTTTAGTGGGACTCATTCACCACTTGTGGTGAATCACTCTTGTTTTTCTTTTTCATCAATTAAAAACTTTGATCTACACTTCAACACTTACTCTTTCCTTCCAAACTAAGTTTTGGATCTAAATCTGCTTAAATACTTGCAAAATACAATATAACTTGATTTTCTTATGGGGCCTGTTTGCCTTGGTCAAAACCCTAGTTTTGTAATTAAACCTTGATAGAAATAGTGAATTGTGCATGAAAACCCTAGCCTTAAGTGTGTCTAAGACTAAGAAATTTGAAACATGATGCAATATTATTCTAATATACAAGAACAAGATGCTTGAAAGAAACTTGAATAATGCAAGACTCACTTTAGGATACCTCTAATCACCTCAAATGAATCTGAATGGTGCATAAACCTTCCTCAAGATGAAAGTAGAGTGACAATGGAAGATGGAATCACTTATAAATCAAGTCCTTAGGCTTGGCTTGATGCCTATTTGCATCTCCCTAACCTAGCTTTCTTCATGATGCATCATAGAAAACCATGATCAACCCTTAAAAATATTAGATCTTGAATGAAAGAGAGCTTGAAGACCTGCAAAAACACTTTAATGTTGCTCCAAAGCTTCAACTTTACTTGCTCTTAAAACTTGAATGCTCTTGTGAAAGACTCGCAACACTTGACTTTTGAATTTTCTCTTGAAAATTATTTCTCTAATCACTTAGATTGATAAAAATGACTTGAAAACTTTCTTTTATAGGAATTAACACCTAATTGACTACTATTTAGATCTCAAATGGAGACATCCACCAAAAATTTGAATTAAATTGGTGAATTTATCACTCAAAATTGGAAAAGACCCCAAAGGGGACTCATTCGCCACGCTTGGCAAATGGGTCCCACCTAAGCGGACTCATTCATCCAAGGTGGTGAATGAGTCCTACCATAGGTTTTTGAGGTGGGTTTTCAAAATTTTGATGTTTTAAATGCTTTTTGTCAGTATTATCCTCAAAAATACACATAATAAGGCTTGTTGATGCAAAATGGGGCTAATTAAAAAATAATAAAGCCCAATTATTAATGATAAGCCCAGAAAAGTGTGAATGCGTGTTACAACACTTTACAACACTTGAAAATAAGGAAATATTAATGTTAAAAATAGGTTATTTAGGTGTAATTACTTAACATGACCTTAGGAAATTGTGAAAGTGTGTTACAACACTTCACAACACTTAAGTAAGGTACCATTAAAATCCATTTAGTTCATAAGGGCCCAAGACCTAATGTGAATGTTTCAACCACATTACAACACTAAATCAAGGCAACATTTAAGCCAAAATCCACAAGGAGGTCCCACACAAGTGTGAAATGTCCCCGATGACATTTTTCGACACTACAGTAGCATAAGTGGGATTTTGTAGAGGAGACGTGATTTTGAACTTGTAAACTAAAAACTCACAAAAAACTTTAAAAAATGTTAGAAAGGGACATAGATCCCACTGGACATGCCAAAATGAATGATGGGAAAATGAAATCAAGCTAAAATGAGTCAAAATAACATGAAAAAGCATTCAAAACATAAAGTTCCCTTCTCCATGGATTGAGCACACAAGTTGCACCTAGATTCCATGTTGATTTTCTCAAATGGTTGACTTATGGATTTCTCTCAATTTATAATTATAGCATAATATGGATAAGGAAATTGAAGTTTTTAAAAATGGGAGAGAAGACTTCCTTTTATAGAAATTTGATGACTGAAATGGAGGAATAAGATGCATTGACCTGATAGAGGGTTGAGATTAAGTGGCATGAGGGATCAATATCCTTTTGACAAGTTTCATAAGAGGGGAAGGAGTGTAAGAGGGAGGTCTTCTCACAAATGTGTGAGCACACATTAGGAAGAGCATGTGCACAAGATAGTATGATTGCGTAAGAGGTGGGTGGAATTTTCAAATGTTTGAGAAGAGGGTAGAATGGCTATGCTAGGAGACTTCTCATGTAGTGACAAGTTTAATGGAGGTGGAGAGAATTAAAAAGTATGGAATAATTTTAATTATGGTTAGTCATATGGATTAAACTAATTAATCAAGGATCAATTAATTTAATAGCTAGGATGGTTAAGTTAACAACCATTTTTTCATTAACTAGGCTAGGGTTAAAATTTGGAGAATTGGCTAATGATGATTAAGGTGTAGAAAAAGTTAATTAATCATGGATTAATTCACTTAACCATGATTAGGAGGTTTAGATTAATGTGGGAAAAGGCTGAATTAATTAAATAGTTCAATATTTAATTAATGAGAGAGAACCTTAGGATGAGGGATAAAATAATTAATTAAATAATACAATATTTAACTAATTATAGGAAGAAAGTGGGATAATAAATTAAATAATAGAATATTTAATTAATTATGGGCTAATATGGCTTAATTGATTAAATAGTACAATATTTATTTAATTAGGAGGAAATTGAGGGTTGGGGCCCTAGCTCGGTTGGCTAAATCTTTCCTATTGCAGGAGGTTGGTCACAAGGTCTAGTCTCCCCCACCCCCATGGTATCGGAGGGTGTGTCGCGCCAGCATCGCCAGTCACGTTAAAAAGTTTACTAGGTGCACTGCAGTTTATAGGGGGTCGTGCTACCCAATTCCTGTAGTCTTAAAAGATAATTAGGAGGAAATTGAGATAATTAATTAAAATTTACAATTTTAATTAATTAGGGTTTTGAAGTGTGAGTTGGGGTGTCTACATACAAATAAGAGTTGAATGAGATTTTTGTAAAAGTATTGATATATTAGAATAAATAATATGGAGCTCAAAATATTTCTAACAAGAAAGTTCTCACTCATAAAAAGCAAAAATACTAAGTAGTAAAGCTGAAAACTGTGAGCTACAAATAATCTCCCAGCCCCCAAATGTATCATAAACATGTCAATATGGAGAAATTGAGTATAGTTGGGGTTCAAAGAAGAAACTAACTATAATTCTTTTTAGAATAGGATGTTTCCATATGCTTTTATCATGGATATAGACGTGCTATTATCTTAGAAGTTGAATGTTATCAACTGGTAGACAAGAGTTTTGTAAATAGGGTAGGTTGTGAATACTCCCAAAATAGAATATTGACTAGTTACAATTGATGAAGGGGATATGGTAAGTCATATGAGCACACCTAGATCTTAAAAATGATTTCGTCAAAATAAAATATAGTTGGGTATAAACATATATAGTAAGGATTTTTTCCTAAAATTTTCTCAATAAGGTTGGTTTCTCTTTCTAAAAGAAAATGTTGTTAAATATCACTTAGGCTTTGACTTTAGAGTGTAAATGTTTTTTTTTTCTCAAATTGGGTATCATTCTAAAAAATTTATGGTAGGGGATAGGACCTAGTAGTGTAACAACCTAATTCCACACCTCTCTTCATAATTATATTATCATTCTAATTTTTTTATGGTAGGGGGAGTTTGGATTGAAACATTCATAGTTTGTTACCATCTTTTTTTTTTGTATTTTATAGCTACATTTTATCACATATATTTTACTGCACTATTCTATGTAGTGAATGATATCCTTGACATTGGTAGTCTTGTTTCCATTTTTGAGACCACTAGAATGTGTAGAAAATTCCAACTATCTATAAATATCTTTTGTTAAAATAAATGAAGTCATCAATAGCCCAAATGCTAGCCTAGCTTCCTATATTAGAGAATTATAACATCCATAGTGTAGGTATAAGTACAATTTATAACACTTTATATTTCATTTTAGAGGGTTTTGGTTTTAAGAGTATGTGGTTCATTCTTGCAACCTTTGGCGAGGATTGCAAATCCAATGAAACCCTTGTTAACTAAAAGTAATCATACAACAAGTGATGGTTTAAAATTATAAACTTGTAATTTTTATTAATGAAAATCCATGTTTTATGATAAACCAAATTATGTAGACTTATGCAAGGATTGTTAATACATTCTTGTACTTGTTATCTAGATTTTCATAGACATTTTACAAGTAAAAATATCAATTGTTTATTAAGGCAATTAAGACTTCTTTCAAGCATATGAGCATTTTGCACACTAATCACATTAGGGAAAATTGTATTGCACATATATTCTCAATATCTCAAATACATTTAATAATTTCTATGATGAAGTTATTTATTATTTATTATATTGGACCCCATTGGGTGATTGTGATGTGCTTCAACTATATATACATTGAGAAGCTACCCTTTGTGTGATCAATTTTAAGTGTGTAATAAATGTAGATTAAAAACAAATCAAACAAACCAATGCAACATTATATTGAAGAAAACTAATTAAAAGATAAACAAAATCTTAAATAATAGTTTCTTCAATGATGTCCCATTGTCCTCTATCTCCAGTGATTTTGTTGATTCTAGCTTTCTCTCAGATCGTGTGCTAGGCTCAACAAACAGTCTTCCTAGAGAGCGAGATTAAAGATGATGACTGAATGATATGCTAAGATATGATTATGTTGATGCATGATTGCTAGAATGTAAGATTACAAAATTCTATGAATGTTAAAGCTGATAATAACAATGCTAAAATGCTAATCACCTGAATGTAACTAATCTCTAATGTCTATCTCTAATGTGTGTGTAACCGATGCTTGGATTCGTAGGTGTATTTATAGAGATTTTGAAAGATTTTGATTGGTTGATGTGATCAGTGGTTGAAATCAAGCTTGTCAAGATGAACGGTGAGAGATTTTGGAAGTTGAGAGAAAGATGGGAGGTTGAGAGAATAATGGAAGATGTTTCCGTCCCACAAAACCTTTCACTCAAAAATAGAGGCAACTTTCCATTTTTCATCTTTAGTTATGAGCTGGTTTTGTAGTTGAAGAAAAATTCCCATAATTAATTAAATAAATTTATTTAATTACATGTGACAATGAATTTAGAATTTTTCATAATTAAATAATTAATATTTAATTATGTGTGAGAGATGAAAATGGAAGGTAATTAAATATCAAAAATATTTAATTATGTGTGGAGTGAGAAATGGTGTTAAATTAAATATTTGTAATATTTCATTTAACTATGAGATGAAGAAGGTGTTTAGAGTAATATTCCATTATTTGAATTTAAACATTCAAATTATGAATATTATGATAATTAATTTAAACAAATTATAAAATTTATTTAATTTAATTAAGAGGAAGATGGAAGATTGTAATATTTAAATAAACTTATTTTATTTAATTAAGGTAGAAGAATTATAAAAGTGAGCGATATAAATAAATAATTTAATTTATTTATATATAGATGACTTTAGAAGATTAATTAAATAATTCATATTTAATTAATTAACAAGCTTGATCAACTGTGACCATTTTTAGATGTATACACCCTTGATGTGCACTAAATGGTTATAAGTATAGGGTTATTTCTCCACCTACCTATATAGGTCTTGGTTATTCCTCAATGGTAGTTAATTTGGAGAAGTCATATTGGACCCCTACATATACATTCCCTAATCGTACTCAAATTGAGTATGATATATGTCATGTTTGACCCTATGTGAGCTTGGATCTAAGAAGGAGTTCTTTTGGAATCCCTATTTGTTGTGAAATGCTAGTGTATGCTTGATTTGAATAAATTCTTAATTTGATGATTTTTTGCAAAATATTTAATAAGTTGTGCATGATTTAATCATATTTTAATTATGAAATTTGATTACGATAAATATTTAAAAGATAGTTAAATTTCTTTTTTTATTATAATTTAAATATTAGGAATTTAAATAATTTCTATAGTGATATTGAAATATTTGATGTATTTTCGATAAATACAAGAAAATGAAAAATATGGCTAAGTTAATTTTGACAAAACCTTGAGATGGGAATGTGTATTTGTGTTTGATTTAATCCTAAGGATTTAACAAAATTAAAAAGATTGAATTTAAATGTTTTATTGATATTGGGTAATTAGAGAAAAAAAAGTGAAAATTGAAAATATAAGAAAAATTATAAAAGATAAAATTGAAAAGGGTTCAAAAAGTGAAAATAGTGGTTATTTTTGGACTATTCAGTTTTTTGAAGAAAAATGCTCCAGATACCCTCTTTATGGAAAATTTGAAATTGGGTGAAATTAGTTGGATTTGGAAGGGAATAGATTGGGAGTTGGATGGATTGGAATAAGAAATGGATCTTTCTTGTATGTCTCTGATTGTGCCTTCTCTAAATTGGTAAGTTGCAAGTTCTCATGTGTTTTATATGCATTTGGATTTGAGGTAATCTTCTTCTCCTCTCCACTTTTTGAGCTCTTTCTTGTTCTGGATGCAATTCTCACCCTTAAGAGAGCATAGTTATTCATTTATAGATTTCAATTTGAAGTTTAAAACTAGGATTTAAATTTATTTCAAATTTTATTAAAAAACTAAATAGGCCATAGTTGTGACATTTTTTTTCTAAAATTTAGGAATTGTGAAATTGACTTAAAATGTGTGTTGTGTGGAATGCCTTGAGCAAAAGGGTATTTTTAGAATTGAGGAATTTGATATTTTAAATTTCAATCTTTTCTTTAATGGTGAATTTAGGTTTTCTATTATTTTTCTTTTGTAAACTTATTTTAGAAAATTTGAGTTTGAGAATTACTTGGGATGAATTTTAATGCAAAGAAAGAAGTCTCTTTATTCATTTTTATTTAGAACCAAAGATTAATTTGGGAATTTGAAATTGAAATCCAAAAATTTGAAGCTTTCATCAATGGTGATTTTTGGAAAATTATCATTTTTCAATGCAAAATAAGATGAATTTTTTTGAATTTTTTATATGTTTATAATGAATTTAAATGTTTTAGTGAAAGTCTCTTTCATGAATAATGGAAAGAATTTTTGTGGAAACTTATTATAAATTTTCAATGAAATTTAATTTGTGCATTTTTTCCAAGCCACTGTCATTGAAGGATGTGATGAGCATAGGGCGTAGGTGTTAGAGAGTTATGGGAATGGATTCCAATGTGAACCTGACCTAGAGTGACATGTAGGAAATCACAATGTGGGGTGTTTTTTATTAATAAGTAAAAACTAATTAAATTTGGGTAATTAATTAACCAAGAATATCAATATCCCTCTAATGCCTTGAGTGCTCGTAGAAGCTAATGAAGATTGAGGAAAATGAGATGCTCAAGGAGCATAATACTTGTAAGATCATGTAACCCCATTTTTATGAGAGGGTAAATGGTTCTACATTGAGCCCCACATGAGTGTTCATGATGGCATTCCCTCTCTTTCTCTCTAATATCTAACCCTAGTATAGTTGAGTAGAATTTGAAGCATGGTGTGATCCCTTCCATGTGCATGTATTGTTTTACCCTTGGTGACTTTTCTCAAGGATGATCTTTGTATGGAATTGGTGAGTTGGAAAAATGTGCATTTTCATATGACATTGGTGAGGTTTCCCAATGTGGTTTATGGTATCCCTTTTGTGATTGTACCATGTGATTATGTGTATTGGGTCCATCTTGAATTTTTATTTAGTATTTTGATATGATGTATATGCTTATTGTATACTTCATGTATGCTAGTATGTTCAGGTAGCCTAGTAGTATGTTGAGGTGGCTTGGTATTTAGGAGCGGCCTAATTTTATAGACTAGAAAACATAGATTTTTGTCTGTGTTGGGGTAGCCTACTACTACGCTTCGGCAGTGTCATCCCCATACAAAAAATATAGTGTAAACCCTCATAACCATTGATAGATACAGGTTTTCTAAGCCTTATGACACTGCCAAATAATTTGTATTCCTAGAAGGATTTTTGTTTCGCTTTTTTAAATCCTTCGAATCCTTCAGAAACCTATTCAAGTTTCCTTATTTTAGGACTTGATCTTTCTTCTTGTTTTGAGGCCTCATATGGAAAGAAATGTGATTTTTTTTTTTGTCATGGTTGCATGCATTTAGTGGTTTTTTTTCTTTTCCTTTTGCATTTTTTTTGAGGGATTGAGCTTCTCTTTCCTTTTTTATGTGCTTTCTTTGGAATTTGAATAATTTTCAAACCTAGGGTTAGGGAGATTATGGACCTAGTCTTCTGAAGTTGTGGGAAATTTTTAATCCTTCATGGTTTGTCTTGCTGGAATCCTTCAAAATATTCATGTCATTGGGTTTTTTGGAGTATTTATTTCTCTTATGTGTTGTCTCATTGCAATGAGATATCTTGGGAACTATGAGGTTGTCTAGAAGTGACTCATCATCATTCCTATTTGTGGTGGGTTGTGCCTCTTGGTTAGACAAATTATTGTGAAGGTTTTCCTCTATGTTTAGAGTTGTTTAGTGTGTTTGGGTGTGGATTGGAGGTTGATGATTCCCTCATCCTATTCGGGTGTGATGTTATGAGAGATTATGATTATGGTTAGGTAATTGATCATCATGTAGGTGTTGTCCTCTCTCTCTCTCTCTTATATTCATCATGGTGGATTTAACCCATGTTTGGTTAGTATTTGATTGTTTCCACCTTTCTTATGTAATGGTGAAGTTATATTTTTTTCCTGTTGTTGTGTCATTGTGACACTTCTATGCATGTTGTCATGCAAGTGCAGCATGTCATTATTTTCAAAAAGAGGTTATCATTAATATCAAAGTAGTTCACTATGTCAAGGGTGTCAGCCTAAGTAGTACATGAATTATCATTATATTCCCTTTACCATTTGAGCTGCAAATGTTTTGTAAAAATATATATGTTACTAGTTATAGTTCTAAAAGTGTTTGTGTGACTATTGTGTCCTCGCAATATTACGCATTCATCTATTCACTATGATAGAGGTAAACCAAAAGTCTGTATGAGAATGTTTTAGCTCAATTCTCAAAGTAGAGAGATTTTATTAGCAATACAATTATGGTCAACATTTCTTTCAAAAATATAGTTTGGCTCTATGATTTTAGAGGAGAGTATTTCTACACTAGTTCTATCATATTCCTAAGTTTCTTGAGGATATTCTTACCATACAAAAATATTGTAGTCACAAAAGGTTCTTTGTTCTTATCTATCAACCAATTTGTGTTCAAGGCCTATGTGGTAATGGTTAGTAGTATGTGAAATTAAAATCTCGCATGTGGTGTCAAGATAAGACCTAATTAAGGTTCCTATGATAATGCATGACATCATGTTCCTTTGGTAGCAAAAAAAAATTGTTTGAATCGACCTATTACACATTTCATGTAATTTAAATCTATTTCCACCTTATGTGATCTCAGTTATTTACGAACCCCTAGATGACATAAAATATGTGTTATTGCAATTTCATGTTTATATTCATTAGTCTAATGGATGCACAAAGTGAATTTGATGTACAAAAGGTGAATATTAAAGGAGACAATTGTGAAGCTAGAGTTATTCAATGTGAGTTGCATTTCAAAGTGTCTACCATTATCATAAGATCATAAGAAGTGTGGAAGAGTGTCTAGAGACAATCCAAAAGTGTATGAGATGTCTTAGGCCACAATTAAAGATCTACAAGAATTATCTATGTAATCTATTAGGAATGGTGTTCTTCATTTTATATTGATTCATTAGGAATTGGTGTCTCTAATAGGTTGGTGCCTAAAAAACTAATAGGGGATTCTTTTCTTTTATAGGTTGGTGCCAACTTCATATTGTAAAATTCACTGGTATATTTCTCCTTTGTGAGGCTCAATTTGGAAAGTAGATCCAAGAAGCTATTCTCATCGTGCTTTTTTGCATGTATTGGGTTTTTACATATATATAATGTTCTCATGTACAAATGTGTGTGCTTATGTTGTTACTAGATCATTAGTTTATGATTTGATTCGGGTTTCATTTTTGATATGTGTATTTCAATTAAGAGTTTTAAATAGATTTGAGCTATTGATTCACCATCCCCTCTCAATAAATTGTGTGTCGTTAAATTGGTATAAAAGAAAGGTTTGTTTGAATAAGTCTAACAACCTAAGGTAGTTCCAAAATGAAACACTCATTTTCTAAGGAAGAAGGATATTCTACAAATAAAGCACCACTCTTTGATGGACCCAAATTTGCATTCTAGAAAGTTTGACTAGAGTCAAACTTGATGTCTTTAGGGAATAATGTTAGTTTTAGAGGGATATGAGATTCCTAAAAACCCTCCTAAGGATCAAGCCAAACAGAGAGCTTGTGAAATTAATGCTAAGGAAATGAATGCTACTTTATGTGGATTGACTAACACTGAATTTGTGAAAGTGATGTAGTAAAAAATAATAAAGGAATTATGGGAAAAACTACATACCATTTATTAAGGTGATGAAAAAGTTAAAGATCCAAAGCTACAAACTCAAAGATCTCAATTTAAAATCCTAAAGATGAAAGAAGATAAAATATTTTCACAATCTTGCTTTGAGTTAATGAAGAGTTAACTCTATCTAAGGTCTTGGTGAGGAATTAAAAGAAAAGAATTTTGTGAAAAAGGTACTCAAATCTCCTCCTAGAATGTTTGATTCTAAAGTCTCTACAATTAAAGAAGTTAAGGATCTGAATATTTTGAAGATGACTTAATTGTATGGTATTCTAAATTCTTTTGAAATGAGATTTGAAAGTGAGGATTCTATGAGGAAGGAGGTCACATTCATAGTATCTAAGAAGTGAGTTGATCAAGATTTTGATATTGGATAAGATTTGGGAAAGCTATTTTTTTAGAAAGATACAAAGAATCTTTGATAAGTATAAAGGAAAATTACCTTTTAAGTGTTTTAATTGTAGTGAAGTAGTGTACTTTATGGCTATGTGTTGGGCCTATAAGGATAGTAACAATGTTAAGAAAAAGTATGGCAGGAAATCATTTCAGAGAAGGAATAAAGGTCATAGGAAACATCAATTTTTTTATACTAATGAAGAAGACTACTCCACCGATGAAGAAGATGAAGATATCTCTAGAGAGGAAAAATTAAAAGTTGTATTCATGGCTTTTGAAACTACTCAATTAGATGCGGAAATAGATTCTAAAAATAATGAAGATGAAGTAGATCTTGTGGAAGAATTGTTATGTTATGAAAAAGAGATTAATAGAATAAAGAAGAGAATTGTAGAAGAAGTGAAGGCAAAATAAAGGGTATCTCCGGATCTAGAGAAGTAGAGAAAATGATTGTTGAACTGAAGATGTGAGCATAATCTAAGAAAAAAGGATTGAATAAGTTTTGATAAGAAAATTGTTGCAAGAGACAAATATTATGAGAAGCTTGAAATAGAAGTTGTGAAGATAAGAAAAGAGCTTGAAAAAGTGAATTGGGAGTTGTAGATGAAGTTTGTAAACAATATAAGACTATAGATCAAATATTGGGATATTAGATATCTTTGCATGTCAAAAAATGGAATTTGTTTGGATGATCAAAATAACAAGGTGGTGGGGAAACTAGTGAAGTCTGCCAAAGAAAATACAAGAGTGGCTAGTTCCAGGAGTAAAAATATTGAAAAAATTATTGCAAGAGATGAAAAAAATACTTAGAATGATGGATTTATTCAAGTTCAAAAGAAGAGATGGAGATCTAGTAGATAGGGATACAACACCAAGTTTAATTATTCCTTTTCTAGTTGATGTTTCAATTGTAATAATTTTGGTCAAAAGGCTATAGAAAAGAATAAATAACTTTGTTAGCAATAATGTATTTGCACTTTGGTACAATTTTAATATCATTTTCTACAAATGAAACAATTTTGGATGCATTGCTAGGAAATTTAGAAGCAATTTTGTGAGTCCTCCTCTACCATAAATAGGAAGAAAGGGATCAAAATCTAGAAGTCATAAATTAGGTAAAGTTTGGAAGAAGGTTCTTACAGAGAAAAAGCTAGAGAAATCAATGGTTGTTGAAACTATTTTGCATGCTCAGAAAGAAAATAATCTTTAAATCATAGACAAATAATTCTCATGCCACATGTCTAGATATAAAAGTAAGTTCATGAATTTCAAGAAATTTGAAGGAGCTTTTGTGACTATTGGAAACAATTCTATGACCAAAATCACTATTAAGGGTACTTTGAGTATGGTGGTAGGAAAAAGACACGTGATGTTTTGTGTGTTGAAGAAGTAAAACATAATATTTTAAGTGTAAGTTAGATTTTTCATAAAGGTTATAAGCTATATTTTAGTGTTGAAGACTATGAAATGAAGAAATCAAGTACTAGAGAATCGATTGCAAAAAGAAGCAGAACATTTAGTGACATATATCATCTTAGAAAATTGAATGGACAAAACTATCTTACTATGTAGAGAGAAGAAAATTTACTTCCACACATAAGGTTGGGACATATTAATTTTGATGACATTATAAAGATTAACTCAAGAGGAATGGTCTAGAATATTCCAAAGATTAGGAAGCCTTAATCTTCTAGTTGCAAACCACATTATGAAGGAAAACACACAAAAAGTATATTTCCTACTAAGGAATATTCTACATCAAATCCATAAGATTTGGTCCATATAGATCTATATATAGACCTATTCATGAAAAAAGACTCTACAAGGAGACAAGAATTTCATTATCCTCATTAATAATTACACTAGGACTACTTAGATTACATTTTTAAAAGAGAAGTTAGAGGAATTTGAGAAGTTTAAGGAATTCAAGGCATTAGTAGAGAATGAAACTAGAAGAAAATAAAATTTTCAAGATTAGACAAAGGTGGATAATTCACTTTTAAAAAGTATTCAATAAAACATGTAAAGAGCGTGAGATCTAGAGAATTCTTTTTGCTCTTAGGACTTGCAAAAAAATGGAGTTGTTGAAAGGAAGAATCAGATAGTACATGAGATGGAAAGAACAATGTTGTGTTAAGAAAATATACCAAACATGTATTTGAGAGATGTAGTTGAAACTATAGTATATAACCTAAACAGAGTTTAGATCAAATGCAAAACTGATAAAACACCATATAAGTTATGGAGAGGAAGAATGACTTCAGTTAGACATCTCAAGATATTTAAAAACAAATGTTATATCGAAAAAGATGGAGAAAATTTGGGTAAGTTTTATTCCAGATATGATTATGCTATTTTTCTTGGTTACTCTTTGAAAAGTAAAACATATATCTATGTTATAACAAAAGGCCAAAGAGGATTATGAAAAGTACAAATGTTGGAGTTGATGAAATAATTCAATCTACTAGTATTGGAGAAGTAGAAGATGATGAAGAAGAATTTTCATCAGTGATGAATATTTAGAAGTTGTTACAAAAAATCTAGAAAAATATATTCATAAGAATCACTTTTAAGACCAAATTATAGGAGATAAAGATATTGGGGTTCAAACCTAGAGGAAACTTGATAAGGAAAATGAGCAAGCAAATTTTTCTCCCCTATCAAAGACAAAGCCTTTAAGTCCTATAAAGAAGAAAAGAAAGAGAAAGGTTGTATAAAATCTATGGAGGAAGAGTTGAATCAAATTAAGAAAAATGAAACTTGGGAACTTCTCCCAAGATTTAAAGGTAAGAATGTTATTGGAACCAAGTAGGTTTTCAAAAACAAACTAAATGAAGAAGGTGAAGTGATAAAGAACAAGGCTAGACTTGTGTGTAAATGATACATGCTTAGGTTGATAACTTAGATTTTGAAGATACACTTTCCATCATATCAAGACTAGAATCAATGAGGATATTTTTAGCTCTTTCAGTATTCAAAAATTTCAATGTATAGTAGATGGATGGTAAGTCAGAATTTTTGAATGGATAACTAGAAGAAGAGGTCTACATTGAACAATCAGAAGGGTTTCAATGTTTTGACAATCTATATTATGTGTGCAGATTGAAAAAGGCTTTATATGGACTCAAACAATCCCCTTGAGCTTGGTATTCAAGGTTGGATGAATACTTGCAACAATAAGGGTTTTGAAGAAGAAGTGAATATAGTAATTTGTACATAAAAATAGAAGGTGATCAACTACTAATAGTTGTGATCTATGTAAATGATCTATCATTTTTGGTGGTAGCAGTGATGCCATGTGCAAGGTGTTTCAAAAATTAATGTAGAGTGAGTTTGAAACATCAGTGCTAGGTGAATTATCTCTCTTTCTTGGTTTGTAGATTGAACAATCAAACAAGCGTACATTAATTTCCTAGAACAAGTATATAAAATATATCCTAAGTAAGTTTAATATGGAACAGTACAAACTAGTGGGTACACCTATGGTTACAAGATACAAGTTGAGTAAAGATGATGAATCCAATCTAAAAGCAAAAATTGTACATATCTATGATTGGTAGTTTGTTCTAGGTGACAACATCTAGAGTGGATATAATTCAAGTAGTTAGAATTGCAGCTAGATTTCACACAACACCTATGGAAACTTATGTCAAAGCATTAAAGATAATATCAAATATTTGAAGGCTATAATGGATTTTGGACTATTATATCCAAAGAGAGAAAATTTCACTCTGATTACATTTACAAATACAAATTGGGATGGAAGCGTAAATGACTAGAAGAGAATAAGTGGTGGAGAATTATTTCTCGGTGATAGTTTGGTGTCCTAATTATTTAAGAAACAAGACTCGGTTTCATTATCTACAACTGAAGAAAAATACAATATGGAAGCTTCATGTTGCATTTAGGTGCTTTGGATGAAGCATAATATAAAGGAGGTGAAGGTTGAGTTTGATGAACCTATTTCTATTCTTTTTTTATAACACCGGTGCCATAAATATATTAAAGAATTTAGTAATGCACTCAGGAACAAAACACATTGCAATCAAGTATCATTTTATAACACAGAAAGTCACAAAAAAGGAGATAAACTTGGATTATGTTCAGAAAAAAGAGGCAAGTAGCACATATATTCACAAAACAAATTTCTAAAGAGACTTCTAAATTTATCTGATAGAAGGTGGGAGTCATTTCTCTCTCCTCTTGAATAAAAAGGAATCATAGGTTGAGGGGGAGCTTGGTCTCCCTACTGCAAGAAAGCTTGGTGGTCTTGAAAAATATTTTTAAAAAGAAGGGTAGTATGGAATAAAAGGGAATTTTCCTGTAGTAGTTTAGACAAATTCTCCCATTTCTCTACATTTGAAGATTTTACTTTGTGGTTTGGTAGCTTGTTTGAGGGAATCATGCAATATGTATGTTCCTTTTTTCAAAACATATAAGTTATCGTAGGAGTTTTCAGAACTTACAAAATGAAGAATATATTGCTACAGTCAGGGAGGTTCAGAGAAATACTATGTATTTCTCCACATTTTAATTTATAATTGTATGACTTGAAGGATGATTTTATAGGGGGAGAAATGATACAAATGCAAGAGGACATACTTTTGACCTTTGCCACTTATTTTAAAGGGTGAGAAAGTGAACTCAAAATGCTATATCTTTCAAAGGGGAGAAATCAATCTAAGGGGTAGAAATTTCTTCATGTATGTCCAACTAGTTTTAGGGGTGGCCCAACATTTTTCTATTTTTCATCAATGAAAAGGGGAGATTTTTGAACAAAGGTTGTAAATGATATCAAATAAATTCATTATGCCAAGGGTGTAAAGCTAAGTATTAGTGTGAAAAGGGTAGTTTATCTAACTAGTTCATTCTTAGCTAGTTCTCCACTAAATTCCTCTTCACACTAGCTAAATTTTACATAGGGATAAGGTGGTTGAGCCTTTAATGACATGATTTTTCACACCTCATAGGATGGGCCAACACTTGTCATAATCCAGTTGCATCTATCTCTCCCCTTGGCCTATATAACCAAGTAATTTCCTTTGTACTCTCAATTCTCAAGCTGAATATAACTTTGCATTGTTGAGAGGAATACAATTTATTCATCCTCATTTTTTTTTTCTTTCCTTCAGTCATTAGATTCATGGGTAAGCTAGTTAGAAAATCTCACATGGTATTAGAGCCAAATTTGAGTTGTGGGTTAGCAATCCTTTAGAAAATGAGAGTGTAAAGCTGGTTTTTTTTCAAAAAAACTTGAGTATGCTCTTCTCTTGAATCCTAGGATGATTTGGAGAATAAGAAAGGTGTGAAAAAAAATATCAGTTTTTGGGGGGGTTCATACATTGACTTGCTAGCTATAGGTCTTCTAAAATTTCCTTGAGAGATTCTGACCTAACCATTGAGTCCAGGGCAGCTGAGACATTAATATTTTCCCCTTATTTCATCTAAAACAAACATTGAAGGCCATATCTGCAACAATTTAAACTGGGAGGCGAATCATCAATTTTTAGGCCCAAAGTGCAACTCTAACTCTTCTAGGGTTTTTCATGTAAAAGGAGAGAAGTAGGGACTCAAAAATGTGGGAGGTTCATTCAATTAATGTAATGTTTGATGTTGTTATGCCTAAATGAAGTAATCTAAATGCAATTAATTGATTTAAATGGATTAATATGAATGAAAAATTGTAATTTAAGCTATGCTTGAAAACAAACTATGATATGCAGAAAATGAAGAAAATGGAAGAAATATGCAGAACAAAAAGAGAAGGGAAGAATCTGAGTACACCTAGATGAAATGTGATGAATTTGGAGTATTGTGGATGCTGATGAATTTTACTGATTTTTCACAGTGGGACTCATTTTCCCAAGGTGGCGAATTAGTCCTCCTCCTAATGAAAAGCTATCAGGAGCTAGTTTTTGACAATTAGGATCTAAAATTTGACAAAACTCAAGTTTCTAGTCCTAAGGTGGGACTCATTTTCCACATGTGGTGAATCAATCCTCTCACAAATTTCTAAACAACTAGGAGAGAACTCTACAACACAAAATTTGGAAATGTTTAATTGTTGGGTTGTTGAAGTCAAATGTGCAAAAAAAAGACAAATAACTCTCTCCAAGTTTGAATTTGATTTATGTTGACTTGAAGCACTTAGTTGACCTAAAAATCAATCTTCAACACCTAATAACCTATCAAATCTGTAAACAAAGAGTTGCAAACAAACATGCAATAGGGGAAAAATGATTAGGGCTAGTGAATATGGGTTTTCCTTGGTCAAACCCCACTTTTAGTAACTAAACCCTTGAAAAGATAATGAAAAGAAAGAAAATGATGAATACATAACATGCGAATGTAAATACTCACCAAACCCTTGATTTTGTAATTCTGAAGTAATGTTAATGGATGCTTCAAAGTAATTTGAATGTTGCTTTAATTGATGTTGCAGAATGCTTGAATGCCTGAATAAGTAAACTTGATGAATAAGAATGTAGGAGATATAAAATGAGATGAAAAATTCATATTTATACAATCTTGTGTCATAATTTACCATTCATACCTCATCACAGGCTAAAATCAAGAAATTTTTAATAAAATCCTAAAAGTAAATTTGAAATATTTTGAATTTGTGGCCAAGGGGAACTCATTCGCCACCTATGGGAAATGGGTCCCACCTAAGACCTAAAAATAAGTGTCAGGAAATATGTTTCATTTAATGTTGTTTTTCAGGATAATATCCAAAAATACACTCAATTAAAGCATGTGAGGGCATAAAGGGGTCAATTAAGCCATAAGAAGAGATAAATAGTGAAGTTGTTCATAAAAAAGTGTGAAATCTTATTACAAGACTTTACATCACTTCAAAATAGGACTTGACGATGTCAAAAGATGTTTTTTAGGTGAATTGTAATGAATAGAATCTAGAAGAATGTAGAAATGTCTTACAAGACTTTACAACACCTTCACGAGATGTTTGTCTTTGAGTTTTAGTACCTAAATATGCATTTTCAAGCCATGTAGCAACATAAAATCAAGGAAAAAAATATCAAATACCATGAAACAAGACCTAAAATGCCATGAAAATGACAAGGGACTATTTTTCTATGGCACATTTAGCTCCCACTTTAGTGAGAGAATGAACCTGCTTCAAACTCATACTAAGGTAGCCATGAACATTAAGAGGAGGGTTCAAATGCACTTACATTCACAGGATGGAATGCATCAATCAAGAAAAATGATCAAGCCCCCAAGATGAAGATCCCATGGAAAACTAAACATATGAACAAAGTAACACACAAGTGTTGAGATGAATTGAATGTAGCTTTGATCACTAATCCAACTAGTTGTGGAAAATATCTAGGCTAAAAGAGATTGGGTACTCACTGTGGGGCTTGAGAAAACCCAAATGTACTCACTCTGGGGCCACAAAACTAGTTGTATGTGGGGTGAGAAGGCCTAGAAAGATAAGATACATACGCTAGTTGGTATGCACTCACAAACAACACAAAAGTGGCTATGGAAAAATTCATGTCGCTAGGTTGCATTCCCACACAACCATGCTAAAGTTATGCCTATTGATAACTTTAACAAGGTGCTACAAAGAAAAAGGAAATGTGGATGTTAAGCTTTAAACAATACAACACTACAAGAATGCAATTTGTGTTATGCAAGGTGGCCAAGAAATATAAAATGCAAAAATTTAATGTGAATGATTGTTCATAAGAGTCTTGATTAGTTTATGCAAGGTCAGTCACTTAGGGAACATTGTGTCTAATGTCTCGAAGAGAGGACCAATCAAAGAATAGTATATTCACAAGTTAGGGGATGCAATGCATCGCATGAAACCAGCAAGAGGAATGTAATATGCTAAGATAGATCACACTTATGAAGGACATCACACCTAATGTCATCCACAAAGTGACAAACATATCACACAAACGACAAGGCTACACTAGGAACCAATAATGCAAATGAATTATGGTAACATATTCCCCCCACTTTAAAGGAATTTCTGCACATCATTCTATGAGAAATTACTTGAAATTAGAGAAGACAAGAAAATACAAAAAGAAAACAAGACACAAGAGACAACTCAGAAAGCCCTATGCCAAGTCATATGTTTTGAAAGTAGGTTGTGTCATGTCAAGGAAAAATAAAGAAAGGGAGATTCCTCCAGAAAAGAAGCACACCAAACACATAAGGGATTTGTGGATTTGGGGCTAGTATGTTCATTACTACAATGTTTTTATGAAAGAGCTTGGAACTGTCATCATCCCCCAAATACACATAGAACTGGAATAATCACACAAAGAGAGTGAAAATAAAGGAAAAATAAAGTCCATTTTGAGTTAGCATGGAAGATACATTGAGGTCTCAACACTTTGCATCATCCCCAAAGGGAAAACACAAGTGAAAATAAGAGGAAAAGGTGAAAGAAAGTGAAAAGGCTTTTGCGTTAACATGAAGGAGACATTTTAGTCTTAATGATTTCCATGATCCCCAAATGTAAAACATAAAAAAAGAGTGAAAGAGACAAATACAAGGACCTTTTTGGTCAACATGGAAGAGACATAGGGTGTCTCTAAGCTTTGCATCATCCCCAAACAAAAAAAAAAAACAAAAGAAAAGATAAAAAGACAAGGACCTTTTGGGTCAACATGGAAGAGACATAGGGCATCTCTATGCTTTGCATCATCACCAAATGGAAAACACAAAAAAAAAGAGAGAAAAAGACAAGCAATTGGAATTGAGGTATGAATAGAAGAATTATACAAAGAAAGGAAACATCAAACATACATCATGTGGGAACACAATACACACATAAAAGAAAAAGAAAAAGTCCTAGTAAGACGAATTACAAGTCAATGATCTAAAAAGTCATCTGCCTCCCAATCTTGTTCAGTGTAATGTGAGGGAAGTTGATTTTCCAAAGATAGAATTGCAAGTGCTAAACTAGGAGTGGTGCTATGTTCTTCACTTGATGAAGAGGATTTATCTTTTAAGCTCATTGTGGATAAGAACAAATAATTTAAATTATTGTGTATTTCATCATC
Source organism: Sequoia sempervirens (assembly GCA_007258455.2). Classification (NCBI taxonomy): domain Eukaryota; kingdom Viridiplantae; phylum Streptophyta; class Pinopsida; order Cupressales; family Cupressaceae; genus Sequoia; species Sequoia sempervirens. The sequence goes on from VDFB02281492.1 coordinate 683,350,535, forward strand.
GATTTTGCAAATCTTCACATCATTCTCATCATCATCAAGATTTATGACAACGAGAGGACAAAGGGTGATTTCTAAAGACAGGTGTATCAAAAGTGTTGGCTGCTGATCTGGTTCAATATGTCGAAAAGGTTGGATTGGATTATCATATGGTGGGGAAGGAAATGTAGTGTGGTCATATATTTCTTCTGTCAAAGTTTGGGGTGAATTTTCTTTATTTTCTTCTATTCCATATTGACGAGCAAGGAGACGATTACAATGTTGAGGTTCCCTAGCAACACGATTTCTATTAATATGGTTTTTCAATTGTTGAGGTGTAGGAGTGGATTGAGACATCATAGGTTCTTTGACTTCCAAAGAAGGAAGAACAGAAGAATCCAAAGAAGATAGATCAATCATTTTCTCTTTTGCTTTGTATACTTGCTTAATGCGAGGAGGTATGAGTGGATTAGTTTCAATTTCTCATGGTCATTTAGACAATGGGAGAGAAATTTCTAAGGGTGGTTGTTCAGAAGGTTGTATGGATTGCTCAATGTTTGATTTAGATTGAAGCATTGTTTCATCTATGATGGGAGGTGTGGAAGTGGATGGTGACATGCCAGGAAGAGATAATTCAATTGTTCTCTTCACTTTGAACTTTTGATATGCTATGAAAAAGAAGTCATTTCAAGCTATAATGGGTTCCATGGGTTTAAGCCAAAAAGATTCTAAGGAAAAATTACCTTTGGAAGATAAAGGATTAAATCCACTATGGTGTATGGTGAATACCTCATTTCCATGTGGAAACTTCAAACACTCGTGAACGACTGAGGAGACCACTTTCATTGAGTGAAGCCAAGGGTGGCCTAGCCCCAAACGAAATTGGTTAGATTTTGGAATAATAGAAAATGTTACATCCAAAGTTTGAGGTCATATTTTCAAAGGGAGTACAATTGATCCAATCATAGGGAATGCAAGAGCAGTATGTGTCTTCATCAATGCAGTCGACTTATTATAATCATCTTGATATAGCTCATGTAATACAAGAAACTCCTTTGCGATCATGTTCTCACCACAAGTGGGATCTATTAATATCCCATTAATGGGATTATCATAGATTCTACCAGTTATGTAGAGAGCACCATCAAGAAGTTTTTGTAATATATCATTAGTAGAAAAGGTGATATCAAGAGATTTAGAGGTTTGGCGCTTTTGAGGGATAATGTCTATCACAAGCACCATTTCCATAGGAACTAAATCTTTTAAATTCTTGCAATGTTTAGTGTCATGTCCATTTTGGAAATGACAATGACAATAAGCATTAGGTTTAAATGTAGGTGGTAATGGTTGATTTGGATCATGTGGTCTAACGGGTGGTAAAGTGAGAATTCATTTTTGAATTAATTGTATCATCATGTTATGGAGGGTGTCAAGTAGGGGAGTAAATTATCTGTTGGAGTCCCCATAATGAAAATCCACCACTACCTTAACAACTGCCACTTGATTTTGACTTTGTTGGTGTAGTTTTCGTTGTTGTTGAAGAGGCAAATTAAACTATAAAAAGCCTCTATTTGGTCTATAAAAGGTTTGATTGTTATCGTTGTTTTGATTGTTATGTTCAAGTTTTTCAACTCTATTAGAAGCAAATTTTGAATCAAAACTTGAAGCCGAGTTATGATATTCACACAAAGTTATTCATAAATGAATAAACGAAAGGAATTTCATCATAGTTAGCTTATCCTAAATATTTGTGTGTATGTTTTTGATAAACATATTTTGCAAATGTGCATCAAGAATCTTAACATCGATTTGAGCATACAAGGATTTGTATCATGAGATAAAATCCATAACTTTTTCATCTATGGTTTTTCTACATCGCATGAGATCAACCATTGTTTTCTCAGGTGTCATGTGAACTTGGAAGTTACTTATGAAAGCATCCAAAATTTCATTGAAGGAACAGATGGAATGATTAGGAAAGTTGGAAAATGATTCCAATGCAGCATCTTTCAAGGTTCTAGGAATTTTTTTAGCTAGAAGTCTCTCATCAAGGAAAAAATCACTACATAAAGTTGTGTAAGCATTAACATGATTGGTAGGGTCTCCTTTTCCTCCATATTTCTCAAACCAAGGCATTTCTATTCCTTGTGGCATTGGGGTATGTAATATTTCTAAGGATAATGGACTACTACGAAAATGATATGTGGGTGGGGTAGATTGACCTTTGGAATTATTTGAAAATTGATGATGCATGGAAAAAATGGTAGTAAGGAGTTGTGTAATAATAGGACCAACGTATGTAGATTGAGATGGAAGGGAAGATGGCGATGGAATGTGAGGTGAATTGAAAGGAATACTAAGGGGTGTGAAGGAGGTGGAAGGGACTTGGAATGCCACAAGAGAGGTAGGAATGTTAAGTGGAATTGTAAAGGAAGGAGCCATATAACTAACATGTTGCATTGTTGTAGTGACCTGCAGATTGCTATAAGTTGGAATGGAACCTATGGTTGAAGTGGGAGGAATTGAAGTTCCTCCTTGGCTTACATGAATGTTTACAAATTGGGTATTGGGGGGGTATTTTTATTGTAAATCTCAACAATTTTCTTTAGCACTTGTAAGCCATCATCACTTTCAATCAAATGATGAAGATTAGTAATGGTAGTTTGGGAAATGTTTTCAAGTGAAAATTCTTGTTGTAAATGTGCAAATTCTTTATGAATACTAATGACCTTGTCCTAGGGAAGAGAATTGTTGTATGTGTCAACATTTACGGGATGGAAGGGTGAAGGCATGGAAGTGGTATTACCAATGCCTAATGCACCATTGTCCATACTAGGAGTAGGAGCTCGTGAGATCCCAAGGTCCACAACAAAACTGTTATCATGGGATGCCATGAGTCTAGAACTTCTTCTCACTAAAGTATTAACAATAGGATAACAAACACTCATACAAGTACCACAAAGGAAGGGTGAATGAAAATGCAAGCTAAGATAAGATATTTAAATGCAAATAACATAAATACTGCTAATTGTAACAAACAACAATCTACAAAAATAGAAATGCAGGAAAATGCTAGAAAGATGTGTGAAATGTTGTCTAAAAAGTGCAAAGGGACTTATTCACCCTGGGTGGTGAATGAGTTCTAGGATGCAATTTTTTTGTATTTTTCAGAATTTTGAAGATGATTTAAATGCTCTATAGAATGCTAATACAGATGCAGAATGCATATTTTTTTTATTTTCAATGAGATGCAATGCAAAAATGAAATCTAAATGGTTGTTTCACTAATGCAATATGAAAGTCCGATTAATTCAAGAAAAAAACAATAACCTAATTGAATGATAATGCAAACATAAACTAGGATGAAATATGAGAATGAAATAAAAAATATAAAGTGTTCAAAATTTGGGTTCACCAAAATGAACCATCGATTTTTCATCCTTATGTGAAACTCAAACTTTTCTAGGGTTTTCATGTAAAAGGAGAGAAGTAGGGACTCAAAAATGTGGGAGGTTCATTCAAATAATGCTATGTGTGATGTTGTTATGCCTAAATGAAGTAATATAAATGTAATTAAATGATTTAAATGGATTAAATTGAATGCAAAATTGCAATTTAAGCTATGCTTGAAAACACACTGTGATAGGAAAAAAATGAAAAAAATGGAAGTATCTAAGTGCACCTGGATGAAATGTGATTAAATTGGAATATTTTGGATGTTGATAAATTTTACTAACTTTTCACAATGGGACTCATTCGCCTAGGGTGGCGAATTAGTCCTCCTGATGAAAAACTATCGAGAGTTGGTTTCTGATAATTGGGATCTAAAATTTGACAAAACTCAAGTTTCCAGTCCTAAGGTGGGACTCATTTTCCATAGGTGGCAAATCAGTCCGCTCCCAAATTTCTGAAAAAGCATGAGATAACTTTGCAACAACAGATTTGGAAATGTCTGCTTGTTGAGTTGTTGAAGTCAAATCTACAAAAAATAGATAAATAACTATTTCCAAGGTTGAATTTTACTTATGTTGACTGGAAGCACTTAGTTGACATGAAAATAAATCTTCAACACCTAATAACCTATCACATCTACAAGAAAAGAGTTGCAAACAAACATGCAATAGGGGGAAAATGATTAGGGTTAGTGAATAGTGGTTTGCCTTGGTCAAACCCCACTTTTAGTAATTAAACCCTTGAAAAGATAATGAAATGAAAGAGAATGATGAATACATAACATGAAAATGTAAATACTCACCAAAACCTTGATTTTTTAATTCTAAAGTAATGTCAATGAACACTTCAAAGTGATTTGAATGTTGCTTCAATTGATGTTGTAGGATGCTCGAATGCTTGAATAAGTAAACTTGATGAATGAGAATGTAGGAGATGTAAAATCAGATGAAAAATGCCTATTTATACAATTTTGTGTCATAGTTTACCATTCATACCTCATCATAAGCCAACATAAAGTGATTTTTAAGAAAATCCCGAAAAGAATTTTGAAATATTTTGAATTTGGGGCTAAGGGGGACTCATTTTCCACCTATGGTGAATGGGTCCCACCTAGGACCTAAAAACAAGTGTCGGGAAACATGTTTCATTTAATGTTGTTTGTTGGGATAATATCCAAAGACACTTAATTCAAGTATGTGAGGGCATAAAGGGGTCAACTAAGTCATAAGAAGAGATAAATAGTGAAGTTGTGCCTAGGAAAGTGTGAAATCTTATTACAAGTATTTACAACACTTCAAAATAAGACTTGCTGATGTGTCAAAAGATTATTTTTAGGTGAACTATAATGAATAGAGTCTAGAAGAATGTAGAAATGTCTTACAAAATTTCACAACACCCTCACAAGATGTCATTCTTTGAGTTTTAGTACCTAAATATGCATGTTCAAGCCATGTAGCAACATAAAATAAAGGAAAAACATATCAAATACCATGAAATAAGACCTAAAAGGCCATGAAAATGACAAGGGACCATTTTTCTAGGGCACATGAGGTTCATTTCCAAATCTAGTAAGGAGCCATCATTTTAGAGTATTTTGGGTCAAATCTGACCTTGCTATCATGCTCAAAAGGCCCGAAATCCATCAAATTGACTATCAAAACACAAATTTTAGACAAAGTTGCCAGGTAAGGAAAAAAAATTGTCCAGGGAGCTACTTTGCCCCCATGAACAAATCAAAAATATTTCTTATTTTAAAATAAAAATATTTACCTTTTTGTTTTAAAATAAAGATACTTTATTTTGTTTAAAAAATAAAAATATCTATATTTTTATTTTAAAATTAAAATATCTATATTTTTATTTTAAAATTAAAATATATATATTTTTATTTTAAAATAAAATATTTTATTATGTTTAAAATAAAATATTTTTTTTAAAAATATGTTTTATTTTTAAAAAAATTACAAAATTATTTTTGATAAAAAATTTAATGCAAAAATATATTTATTAATATTATTTTTTCTTTTTCTAAAATGTAAAAAATTAAATTTAAAACCAAAGCAGAAAAATTACAAATCAAAATTTTATAAAATGAAAAAATAATAAAAAACATTCACTAATTTTTATTTTTTTTTTAAAACCAAAAAAAAAGAAAAAAATTAAAAAATTAAAGAGCATATGTTGCATAGCCAGTATGCACTACCTGCACAATGGGTACCATGCGACTCTATTGCATATCATGTAGGGTACATAGTACCTGCTCCTATGCAGGTTTTAGCCTTTGGGCCTTAACAAAAATTTTCCCAATGTTTTTTTAACTAAAATTTTTAATTTGTCAAAAATGATTTTTTTTAAATCCGTCAATTTTACTTCTCAATATTAAAATATATAATGCCTAAAATCTACCAACACTTTCATCAATGTGACCAACATTTTTTATTATTTTAAAAATATTTTATATTAAAAATATAATATTTTGAAACATCCATTATAAAACTCCTGCCCATTTTGTTGACTTTTTTTAAAAAAATTGAATATTTTTTAAAATATTAATTATTATCTTCTTAAAACGTGCACCCATTTATTTCTCCAGTTTAATATTTTTTAATTTTTTTAATTAAAAAACATAATTTTTAAGGTCCATCGACACTGTTAATAATATTTTAATACTTTTTTAATTAAAAAGAATAAAAATCTTCATGCCTCCAAATTTGGAGGAGCTTTTGAGGTTGACCCCGCAATGCACTGGTTAAGTTGCAAGGGCAATAGTTGGATAGTGGGATTGTCATATGGAAATATTAGGGATGAGGTCTCCCATATGTGGCTCACTAGTTCATAGCTCCAGTAAAAAATGATGGGTGTTGCCCCTTAGCAATGATTTACCAAACAACAAAAAAATAAAAAATTGGAGGAGCTTTTAGTAGTCGGTCAAACTAGAAGCAAACTAAATTTATTTGGCAAAGTTTTAAAACTAGCTTGCAAACATCTATATTTGGAAAATCGCTAACTTTGATGGTAGTTCCGTTAAAATTTTGGTGGAAGTTTTTCATAGCCCCTCTCTATTGATGCATTATTTTTCAAGGTCAACTTTGGAGGCTCATATCTCAGGTTCCAAAACTCCAAAATCAGTGCAATTTTTTTTTATGTGGTCTATTTTTTTGTGCTCTATGCATTTGTGAAGATGGTTTTAGATTTTGGTACATGGTTGTTTCAATTTTTTTTTATTCCCAGGGAGGACTCCTCACCGTACTCATTTTGAAAACTTCAAAATTGCATAACTTTTTCATATGACTTTGGATCGAGTTGATTCTTTTTTTGAAAGTGGATAATTTTTTGTGTACTTCACATTAGTGTTTTTATTATATATGAAATTGTACCACATATATAATTTCAACACATTATCCTTTCTTGAGGATTTGTAAAAGCATTGCAATCCATAAATTTGTAACTACACTAAATATAAAGTGCCAAATCATGTTTTTTTGGATGGGTTCTTTGACAGAGTAAAGAAGGGGGGTCTCTTGTATTTGTGCTTGAACATGTCTCATACTTTATGCTCTATTTTTCCTTCACTATGGGTACATTTAAGTTTCCATTTCTCACACCCTATAACTACAACACATGGCATCAAAATGCATGAAATACCTTAATGCATCTAGGATATACACCTTATGTTGAGAAGCTAACTAAACCCACAAATGATAAGGAAAAACTACTTTGGATGTTTGAACATACAAAATCTCTTGGTTGTCTAAGGAGTCTAGTTTCTCTTGATATATAGTGTTTTATATTGAAGCATGTAAAGATTCACAAGATGCATGGGACAAATTAAAAACTCTCTATGGTACAACTGATGAAGTTCATGGTTGTCAAATTGACAACAAACTAATGAGTCTTGATCCAAAGTATTTTTATTACATCTAGGATTATGTAACAAAGGTCAATGACCTTAGAGCACAATGTAAATCATGTGGCTTAGAGAAGAAAGACATTCAACTTGTTTATAACACTCTAAACAAACTTGGACCTGAATTTGTAACTTTTGTTTCTAGCTTTCATACTCATATGATAACAATGGAATCCACACTCACTACACCTTCTTTTGCTCCATTTTATGAAATGTTGATGCAAGAACAAGGTAAGCTTATTACAATGGGTCTGCTTAAGCCTTCACACTCACAAGCTTTGATGGCTGATCAACTAAAGGGTTTGAAATAATCAAGGAAACCTAACAAAAAACAAAAGTAGTTGAAGAAGAAGTCACAAAGAGATCAAGCACAATCATCTTCAACAAAAAAAAATTCCTCTAACTCCTCTTCAAAGGGGAATTTTCTAAAGAAGGAAAAGGCCATCTTGTAGCTATTGCAAGAAACTTGATCATGAGGAACATTCTTGTCACAAGAAGCAGATTGATGAGTTAAAGAATCTTCTTAAAAGGAACAACATTAACTTGTCTTCTTATGTTGCTCAACAATCCTCTACTCCTTCCAAATCAAGTAAAGGGAAAGAACGTGCACTTGTTGCTATTATTGATTCTTCAAAAGAGTGGATTCTTGACTCAAGTGCATCACATCATATGGGTTTTGGTAAAGAACAATTTTCATTGTTGGGGCCTTGTTTTGTGCTACACATTCTCATTAGGGATGATTCTCCAGTCGATCTAATTGGGAAGGGTTCAATTGATACTGGAAATGGTACATTTGAGGATGTCCTCTACATGCCTAATCTGTCAACCAACCTTCTCTCCATCTACCAAATCACTCAGAATTGTAGGAAAGTTGAATTCACTCCAGATTCTGTTAGCATCAAGAATATTGAAGATAATGCACTCCTTGTAGTTGGTAAGGCCAATCATGAGTCTCACTTATATTCTTTCTCTCATTTTGTACCTAATTCATATTCCATTGCATTTCTCACCCATTCAAATGCTATGAGAAAACTATGGCATGAGTGGTTTGGCAATCTCAACTACCGCTATCTTTAGCAACTTAGCAAACAAAATATGGTCATGGATCTTCCTCCAATCAATTTCTCTGATGGTGTATGTTTAGGTTGTACCTTGGGAAAACATCCTAAGTACAAGTTCGACAAAGGGAAGTCTTGGAGGTCTTTAGAAGTCCTTGAATTGGTTCATAGTGACTTGTTGATTCCTTTCCCACCATTATATTTTAGTAAGGCTCATTATTTGCTCACCTTCATTGATGACTATTCCAAATACACATGGCTCTACTTTCTTTGAAACAAAGGAGAAGTCTTTGATAGATTTCAAGAGTTTAAGGCTCGTGCTGAAAAGCAATCTAGAAAGTGTGTTAAAATTCTCTACACTAATAATGATAGAGAATATGTGAAAGATAATTTTGAGCAATTTTCTACTCTTGATGGGATTAATCTTCAACATACTATTTCCTACACACCACAACAAAATGGTGTAGCTGAGAGGAAAAATAGGTCCCTTAAAGAGACGTTTGGTTGCATGATCCATGCTTGCTCCCTTGCACTAGCATATTGGGAAAAAACTATCAACTATTCTATTCACATCCAAAACAGAGTTCCACATAAGGCATTAAAGGGCATCACTCCCTTAGAAGCTTGGTGTGGTAGGAAACTTGTCATGGGACACTTCAGAGTTTTTGGCTCCCCAACATGGGCCCATATTCCTTCAGAGAAGCACAAAGCCTTGGAACCTCAGAGTTGGCCTTGCATCTTTGTTGGTTACCTTGATGGTGTCAAAGGATATTGACTAATGGATCCTACAACACATTAGCTCTTCATTAAGTGTATTTTTCATTTTGAGCAAAGCTCTTCTAGCTCATCCTCTTCTCTTCATTCCTCCATTGTGGATTTAGCGGATTCTGACATCGAGGATTTTCCTCAAGCTTCCTATAGTTGTCAAGTTGATCCTAAGATTTCATCTTCCTCTTCACAAAGTTTAGAATCTCCTCCTCCATCCCCTACCATATCTTGTTGGGCTCGTCAAACACTCGAGTCTATAGGCACTCATTTTGGGGATTCTTCAAATACTAGGAGTCTCGATCACAACATCATGATATTCCACATTCCTACATCACCACAACTTCAAATCCACAGTCATTTCATTAATCCTTTGGTATTGTTGAGTGGGATTCCACAATGGAGGAAGAATAGAACTCTTTAATGCAGAATGCAACATGGGATCTTGTTCCACTTCCTAAGGGAAAAAAATTAGTTTGGTGTAAGTGGATCTATCAAACTAAATTTTTAGATGATGGCTCAATTGACAAGTATAAAGCATGACTTGTGGCCAAAGTTTTCTCTCAAGTACCTGGTATTGACTACACTGATACCTTTTCCCCTGTTGCCAAAATGAACTCCATTCACTTGCTACTTGCTATTTCTATAGCTCATGGTTGAGTTGTACATCAAATGGATGTGAAGAGTGCATTTCTTCATAGAGATCTACATGAAAAAATTTATATGGAGCAACCACAAGGATTCATTCAAGATTCTTCCTTGGTTTGCAAACTAAAGAAGTCTCTCTATGGCCTCAAAAAGACTCCACAAGCTTGGTATGCCAAAATGGACTCCTTTCTTCTCTCTATTGGGTTCTATAGATGCCACTCAGATCCAAATTTCTACATCTTGTAGAAAGAGGATGCTCTTCTCTTCTTGGCCCTCTATGTTGATGACTTGATTGTCACTAGGAGCACTTCATCTATCACCACAACTGTGAAGAATTCTTTGCATGATAGATTTACCATGACTAAATTGGGTCTCTTGCACTACTTTCTTAGGATCAAGATCACTCAAACTTCTTTTGGGATCTCACTTGCATAACCAAAGCATTCTCTTTATCTATTGTCACATTTTCATATGGCTAATTGTAAGCCTGCACTGACTCCCTTTTTGTTTGGATTCAAGCTTGAGGAAAAATGTTCAACACCATTAGTTGACGCTACTTTGTATCGTCAACTTGTTGGTAGCCTCATCTACTTGACTCATACTCACCCCAAAATTTATTTTGCAGCTGGCATTATTTCATGCTTCATGACAGAACCACATGAGCTTCCTTGGAAAGCTTCCAAAAGCATCTTGCACTAAATCTAGGGAACTCATTGATATGGGATTAACTATGTAGTAGGAAAAAATTTAGACTTACTTGGATACACATATTATGATAGGTCTAGTGATATTGATGATTGCAAGTCCACATCTAGCTATAGTTTTCACTATGGTTCCAATCCCATTTGTTGATAGAGCAAGACGCAACATGCCATTGCTCTTTCTTCAACTTAGGCTGATTATCAGAGAGATATCAATGCTACCAGTGAGGCTATTTGGCTTCAAAATATCCTCACTAAACTTGGCATCACCTTTTCAAAGTGATCAATTATCTATTGTGACAACTAGAGAACCATCTAGATCTCAAAGAACCCGATCCATCATCAACAAACCAAACACATCAAAATCTATATGAATTTTCTCTTGGAGCTGATTTAGGAGTAGGTCATTGATTTGTGATACTATCCTATAGAAGATCAGGTTGTAGATATATTCACCAAACCCTTCACTGAGATAAATTATCTTCGTCTTTGTTCTCTCTTGGGGGTGAGGGAAATCTCTTCTGGGTCTGTCACTTAGACCTTCTTCATTCAACCTCTCATGGGAGGGAGTATTTTCCCACTGGGTTTTCTTCTTCTTTATTATTAAGAAGTTATTATGTACATGGGTAGGTATCATTAGGCCTAGTATCCAGGACCCATATTTCAATCTTTGTATTCTATACTTCTCCCTAAGTTTCATTTAAGGGGGGGTGTTAGTGTGAAAGTGACACTTTATCTAACTAGTTCATTCTTAGCTAATTCTCCACTAAAGTCCTCTTCACACTAGCTTAACTTTACATAGGGATAAGGTGGTTGAACCTTTAATGACATGAGTTGTCACACCTCATAGGATACAAACACTTTTCATAATCTAGTTGCATCTATCTCTCCCCTTGGCCTATATAACCAAGGCATTTCCTTTGTAATCTCAATTCTCAAGTTGAATATACCTTTGCATTCTTGACAGGAAACAATTTATTCCTCCTCATATTTTTGGTTTTGTTTTCCTTCATTCATTAGATTCCTAGGTAAACTAGTTAGCAAATTCACACTAAGTAGTACATGAATTATCATTGTATTCCCCTTGCCATTTTGAGGTGTAGAGATTTCCAAAAATATATGTTACTAGTTATAGTTCCAAAAGTATGTGTCATTGTTGTGTACTTGCAATATCATGCAAATTCATCTATTCACTATGATAGTGTGCTTAATAAAAATATTGTGTGTGGTGTCAAGATATGACATGGTTAAGTTTCCTATGCTAGTGCACGACAACATGCTCCTTGGGTGGAAAAAAAAAATTAGGCCAATCTTTTACACATTTCATATAATTTGAATTTAGGTCCACCTTATGTCATTTTGGTTATTTGCAGTCTCTTGGTTGAAATAGAAATTTTAATATAATCTCATGTATATATCCATTAGTTTGATGGATGAACAATGTGAATTTGATGAAGCACAAAAAGTGAAGGTACAAGGAGATGATTTTGCAGCTAGAGTTATTCAATGTGAGTTGCTTTTCAAAGTGTTTTCTATTATCAAAATCCCATAGGAAGTGTGGAAGAGTGTTTGTATCCATTCCAAAAGTGTATGAGATGTCTTAGGCTATAAATAAATATCTCCAAGCATTATATATGCAATTTGGTGGGATTATTGTTCTACCTATTGTATTGATTCATTGGGGATTTATGTGTCCAGTAGGTTGGTGCCTAAAAACACAATAGGGGATTGGTGTCTCTGGTAGGTTGGTGCCTACTTCATATTGTAAAATTCACTTGTATAATTTTTATTTGTGAGGATAGATTTTGATAGTATCCAAGTAGATATTCTCACTATGGTTTTTTCCATCTTGGGCTTCCATGTGTATTTGGTGTCCTCATCTGCAGATGTGTGTGCTTATGTTGTTCCTAGATCACTAGTGCATGGTTTGATTTAGGTTTCATTTATGATGTCCATTTAAATTAAGAGTTTTAAATAGATTTGGTCTACTAATTCACCCAACCCCCCTTCTTAGTACACTGTGTGCCCTTCAACTGTTACATTACTAGTGTTGATGTTGTTTCAAAAAAAAATTATTTTGTTAGATTTTTTTTATCTTGTATGACATTACACCCTTTTATGTCTATTTAAATTTATTATTTTTTTAATGAAGTTCTTTATTTATATCGATATGATGGTGTTGTTTGATGCATTTATTTGTACCAAGTGCCCATATGTATTTATTTTGTCTTTCATATGGTCAAAGAAAATAATGTATTCATTTTATAGGGCCCAATTGTTATGAAAAATGCACCAAAAACTAGATTTATCATTGATCTGATCAAAGGTAGATTTATACAAGGGAGTGTAGAAGTGCCAAATGGTTGAAAGAAAACAAAAACAATTAAGGAGAATTTCCTACGCTTAATTGCATACACCTAACTTCCCACGCTAACAATATAACAATGTAATACATTACTTTGCTAACATTCCCCCCTTATTACATTGTTCCTAAAACCGTTACAATTCATATTTTAAGAGACCCCCTCTTAAGTTTTACATAAAAAAACTTGTTGATTATAAAATATTTATACATCTTTGTGAAGATATTCTTTGAATAAACAAATCTTGAATCAAGCAGAGCTCCAACATGTCTCTTAACTGTTGTAAAGGTGTAACCCCTAGCCAAATTCTTGAGTTATTCTTCCTCCCATGAACTCCTGAATCATAGATTCCATGAATTATTCCACAACAATCCATATTGAGCTCTCCAAACACATGGATCACTCAAGTTGTTTGATGACCCTTAGAAAGGTATAATTCAAATCAAAACCTCCTCACTGGACAACCATCCATATTGATCTCAACACCAAACCCCTTACTTATGTCCAAAAATAAAATTCACAATACATGTATCTTCAAATTTGTCAGCAACAACAAGGAAAAATAAGAAAACTAAAGCCAAAAATACATCTCATGCAAAGCATCATTTGAAAGTGAGAAGCTAACTTGAGATGATGGAATGTCCTCCATCCTTTGGTGCCACTAGCCTCCAATTTGATGGTTCAGAGTATGAACTTATGAGGCTTCATTCTTGATTTTAGAGAAAATATATCATTCAAGTAATACACCAAAATAGGAATAACTTATTTCTCCTTGAGTACTTGTTCAACTAGCAATTGATTAAATCCTTTGATGAATAGGTACACCATTCATCTTGAAGGAACTAGTAATTAAAAACCTAGGTTCAATAGATATACATCCTCACAAAACATCTATAAGGGGTGTAAACTTCTCATTCTAATAGTTAATCTTGCTCAAAGGTAAAGCATATTACTTGGTTGTGGGTCTTAACTTCCTTACTTATTCCATAATAATCCCTTCAAGAAACTTACAAATTGATAACCATCATGTTGGAAACTCGGAAAAAAAAACTAATGCTTAGACTTTTGGAAAATGTATCAATCAATTAGCTTGATCCATAAACATGGGAATAGAAAATAATCACAATTTCATGCTCCAATTAAAAAAAAAAGTTTGGGTGGAAAGTAGATAACCAACAACCTTTGAATACTAGAGGAAATAATTACCAATAAAATTGAATATCTTGTAGCCAATACACTTCTAGACTGATTAGACCACCAAGACCCACAGGCATCCACTATGAAACGACACCCTACCAATCTATGAGGATGATTCTTGAGAAAAGGTTGATATTCACACATGTCATTCTAGTTCCAAGATAAGACATAATACAAGGAGACATATAACAGGAAAAGTTTGTGAAATACTCCTTCATGCTACTGACAAAACTCAATGAGCGTAATGCGGCTAATTCAATCATGGCAGAAAAAAGATAGTGATCTTAATACTTCCAAGAATAGGAGAAATTAAAGCTCCAAGAATTGAACATGAATGAAATCATATGTCATGTAGCTTAAGATAAATACAAGCCTATTGTTGATGCCATCATCACTCCTACAGGTGCGTAGATCTATTTTCCTTTGATACCAGTTGTTATGAAAAATGCATCAAAAACTAGGTTAATTATTGATCTGATCATAGGTATATTTATACAAGGGAGTACAAAAGTGCCAAATAGTTGAATTAAAATATAAATAGTTAAGGAAAAATACCTATTCTTAACTGCCTATGGCTAACTTCCCACACTAACAATCTAACAATGTAATACACTAGCAGTTGTGTGTAGTGACATGCAATGATGAGCCGATAGGAAGAGGGAAGTACAAATGGATGGAATGCAATCTGAGAGAGAGAAGAGGGTGCATGGATATTTGCACGTAGCAAATGGCATACTTATATATTTTAAGTTTTATTTGGAACATTCATTTTGTGCTATTATATCTTATTACCCATATGTACATATTTGTATGTATGCTAATGTCAAGCATAATAGAATTATCTAAAAGCTTATAATATTATTGATTTACAATAGGAGATACAATTGTAAAATAATTATATTTGCATAAGTCATGGAAAACCATAACAATAAAGAGATAATAACATCCATATGATTCTATTGATGTTAATTTTGAACTACATTTTTTCATTTTGTTTAGGAATTTGACTTTACGTGCGATCAAAATATATCTCAAAAGGTTACATGAAAAAATTTTGGATACAGGATTTAAAAATAGAGATTGTTGTCTCAATGTAATCAATGTTCAAATAAATATTTAATATTACAATCAATATACAACCTACGAAACATCTGAATCTTGTTTGAATCTTATGTCAGAAACATAAAGATCTACACATAGGAAATATAAAATGAAGCATAATAAAATGATGCATCCTCTCCACCCCACCATATTGGGTCATGGAGCCTCATCGGCTCTCACCAAATCCCCAAGCAATAATATACATCGTCGACCACTCTAATCAATGGTGAAATGAATATTCATTATTACACTCAATATTGAGTCTACGAGGATCTAATTTTTTTATCTGACCATTGTGTCTAATTGTTTAGTCACTATGATTATTTTGAAAGGTCGTTTATAACACATTACTTCATCAAAATCCCCATTATGGCTGGAGTATGCTCTACAAGAATAACAACAAAATTTTAATTTAGTGTAGTGATCATCTGTAATTGATAGACAATATGTAAATTAGGAGATATGAATAGTTCTATAATTTATAATACATAATATGTAATGCACTTGTAATGGAAGGGATGAAATACATAAATTATAGGCATACCTCATGCATGTGGCAGAATACAGTGTGAAGACAAGAAAAAAATTCCTGATCTCCACCCTACCATACTGGGTAACGGAGCACCATGCACTCTCACCAAACCCCCGAGCAAAAAACTAAATTGTCCACCACTGTGATCAATGGTGAAAGAAATGTTTTGGCCCTTTTTGACTTTATAAAAGATCATCAAAATCCACATTAAGGCTAGATTATTCTTTGCAAGAATAACAAAAAAATGTGAAGTTTAGTGGAGTGATCATTTGTAATTGATAGACAATATGTAAATCAAGAGTTATAAAGAGTTCTATAATTTATAATACATAATATGCAATGCACTTGTAATGGAAGGGATGAAATAAATAAAATATAGGGATACCTCATGCATGTGGCATAATGAAATATGAAGAAAAGAAATTAAGAACTGATCTTGACCCTATGATATTGGGTCATGGAGCTTCATGTACTCTCACCAAACCCCTAAGAAAAAATATAAATTGTCCACCACTATGATCAATCGTGAAAGCAATGTTTTGGCCCCTGCTGACTTTATAGAAGATCTAATGGCATCAAAATATCGATGAAGGAGGATTTTTTAGGTTGAGTATGGTCTACAAACATGAAATGATAATGTCAATTTTAGTGCAATAAACATGTGCCATTGGTAGACAATAAATAAATCACAAAATATAAAGACTTGTAGAGTTCACAACAATATGCTATGCAACTATCGTAGAATAGAGTAATTAAATAAAATGTAGGCATACCTTGTGCATGCAATGGATTGTAGTATGAACACAAAAAGGAAAGCCTCCTCTCCACCCTCTACCATATTGGCTCATGGAGCCTCATGTGCTCTTAACAAACCCTTGAGTAGAAACATTAATTGTCCACCACTTTGATCAATGGTAAAAGCAATGCTTTGGCACCTAAGAAAATTTGTTGAGCTGAAATCAATGCTATGCATTTTTAATAAATTGGAATGGAGTTGTGAAATAATAATTGTGGATACATGAAAAATCATCATGGAAAACATAGGCCCTTAAGTAGCAAAAAAATTAGAAAAATCAGAGTTAGGCAACTTGACATAAAAATTTGAATAAGTTATCTATGTTATTTTAAAAATATGTCAGAATAGAATTTGTAGAAAATTGAATGTAGTTTCTAAACTACTAGGGTTTTTGAAAAAAATAAAAAATCTATTTGGTGAAAATTTGAAATTGCAATGTAGTAGTACTTAAATTTCAGGGAAAAAATAAGTAGGTGTCTGTCTGACAACCCTAACCATAATAAAATGATAAATTTTTTTACAAGATTTTAGATATAATTAGAGGACTCATGTCTCAATGTGATGCATATTTTTTTGTAATTTTTTCCAAGTAAATAATTAATTATGTATTTTTATTAAATTTTTAAAAAATAAAAACTCATATGTCTAACCACCTTAATTGGTTAAAACTTCATGAAATTTGATTTTCTTTTTTTAATCCTATAGTATGTGAAACATAGAATGGGACACATTTTTTGGATTCAAAAATGTGATACCATTTGAAAGCTATAGATGTTTTTCAATTAGTCTATCAATAAAGACTTTAGTTGTAATTTGAATAGAAAATGAATAATAATTACTAATTAAATTCAAAGTAAAGCATAATTTATATTGGTGGAAAGATGAGAATCTCCTTTAAAAACCCTTTTAATTTCATCAAATTTAGGTTAAAAAAATTTGTCAGCCACATACCCATCATATTGCCACTTTTCAGCCCATCATGATCCTGCACATACCCATGCAATAGAAGATATATAACCTTACATTGTATACAAATGGAATATAGGTGAAGGCCATACACCATGAAAATGTGCAATCGTAAAGCTATTTAGCATTTTGGAGATCCGTACACCTTGTATATAACTAGAATGTAGCTGCAATCCAAAATGGTTTGACTGGGATTTAGCTACACAGAAGGGAAATGTGAACTTTGGTGAGGTGAACATGTTTTATTGGTAAGAAATATGTAAATTACCAAATTTAAATATTTCTATAATTTATAAGGGAAATATATGTTATACCACAATTACATGTCAAATATAAAAAATGACAAGGAAGAAAATTTAGAAATGGTGAAGATTCTATATGCATGGAAATGAATAGGGAAAGAGAAGCAGTACACTTACCATAAATAATAGCAACATTTCATGATGATGGGAATGGACACTACTATTGGAGATGATTTTCTTGTTTGATTCATAGTGCACTGTAATTGTTGGTATGTATCCTACAGTATCTAACAAAAAAGAAAGTTGGATCTACACTTAATGCTTAAGAACCCCGTTCAAGTGAGGAATTTAGTTGTGGACATAGAAAATATAAAATGGAACACAACAAAATGAGGCTTGATCTCCACCCTACCATATTGGGTGTCCACCACTCTGATGAATGGTGAAATCAGTGTTCCTTATTACACTTATTATATAGTCTATCATTCAAAAAAATGCTTTCTGAGGCTGAAAAGAATAATAACATAGATACATATCTGAACATAGGGAAAATAAAATAAAATGAAACAGAATGGAAGAAATCCTGCTGTCCACCCTAACATATTCGGCCATGGACCATCATAGGTTGTTACATGTATATATACACATAAGTAGTCTTCAAACATATGAATCTTGTTTGCATTTAATTTCATAAAGACATAGATGTCACATAGGAAATATAAAATCAAATAGAACAAAATGAGCCCTAGTCTTGATGATAGCTGTAGGTCAGTGCAGATTTTGATTTCAAAGAAGGTATATAGGAATTTCATGCCTTGGATGCATTGGGGTCTATTCCTTGGATATATAAAAAACATAGAAACAATGTGTGGAGCTGTATGCATGTGGAATTACATATGGACAATAGGTAGATGATGGGCAAGAAAAGGCCATGTTGCAACTCAAAGGGATAATCAAAATTACAATAAACAAGCATGTGATGACAAAATGTTTAGCTTTGAAATTATTGATAGTGAGTAGACATAAATTCAAATCCATTGATCAAAGTGATGGACAATGGATTTCCCTTTTGTGTAGATATGTATGTATGTCATTGTAGGTGCAAAAACAATTAATACATACTGATACGTATGTTTATTATGTTCGAACATTCTTGCAATGATGAATTGTATTTTAACTTTTATATGGAACATTGATGCACCCATTGACCACATTGATGAACAATGCAATGTGCACGTTTGGATACATATCATAGAAAATGAAAAAAAGATTGATACATGCTGGCACTTTTTTGGAATTATAAACTAAATTTTGAGTACTATATGGAATATTGATGCCATGATTGTTTACAGTGGTGGTCAATGTATTTTCCCTATCTATATATATATATGTATTTCATAGCAGATGAAAACACCATTGATATATAATGATACCTATGTTTACTTTATGGGACATTCTTGGAATGATAAACTATATTTTCAAGTGTTATATAGAAGATTCATGCCTCGAAAAAATGGGCAAAGATTATCATAACTGACACTTTTGTAGATATTTTGCAACCATCACCCCATGCAAAGAACAAAAATAACATCCAAGCACCTTCACATAAATTCCACAATAGCTAACTATTGTATGTTTGGTTGTTTTTTTGATATGTGGTTGTCATTGATGTGAACACTATTAGCATTAATGCATTAGAAGCTATATATGTCGAGGATATTGAGAAAATTGAAATAAAGAGAGCTACAAGTTGTCAGTGGTGAAGTGAAGTTCATTCTATCGGTGAGCTTAGTACATTGCTATTTAGAGGTTTTGGACTAAAGGGTTTCTTGTTGAATATATCTAGTTTATCTACGTCAAGTTTCAGAGATCTGCATGACGATTTGATCAAGTTATGAAGATTTGTATTCTAATAGTTTTTATGTTATTTATGTTTGTGTTCCTGAATGAATATTATGTGATTTTAGTTAGTTCAATTGTTACGGATGCTTCTCTAGTTATTCATGATGTTTGTGGATGTTTCTTGTTTGTTCTCTATCTTTGTTGCACATCTACATTGATCGTTTTGCTCATGATCCAAGATTTTCTTTTGTGTGTTCATGTTTTTCATGTGCTTGGCCGACAAGGTGTGTGTAGCATGTTCTGGATCTTTGAGGAGAAATTAATTGAAGTGGTTCATGTTTGAGGATGTTATTTTGGGTCTTCACTAAGTTATGGCTGACCTTGGATGATTTGCATGAATAGTCTTTATTTTTTTGGGCTGACTGCTTCTATTCCTTTTATTCTTTTATTGGTGTTGACTTGTAGCAATCTAATTCCTTGTTGCAAATATATGTAAGAAATTATTTTATCATTTGAAAGTGTGCAAGTCCTATGTGCAAATATTGTTTAGATAATAAGAAGGTAGAGCAGTGTGAAGAAAAGTAAAGAAGAGTGAAGAAGTATTAATGGGCTTAACCAAAACAATAATCAAGAATTAGCAGATGTTACTTTTCTTAGTTCAAATCTGATGGATATAATCATAATATTTTGTAAGACAATGTGTCTTCCTTTTGTAATTGAGTAGTGAGCTCTAGGCAGTGTGCCTGAATTCATCTGCATTCCCCTTTCATATTTCCTTATACTTTTAAAAGGGTATAATCTTGTAGACTGACCGCCAACGTGGTTTTTCCCCTAACAGGGTTTCCACATAAATATCTTGTTGTTATGCGTGTTTCTGATCTGTTGTTCATTTATGCTTTAAATCATTGTTATTGATCATATTTGAGAATAAGGTTAATAAGTTGAATAAGTTTGAAATTTTGTGACAACTGATTAACCCCCCCTCTTCATTTTCCGCCCTTGTGTTGCCAACAATTAGTATCAGAGCAAGTTCCTTGGAATAATTTTAATAGCTTGAGGTGATCCGAGATGTAAACTTAGAGGAAGGATAGTTTGAGATTTTATGGAACAAATTATTCCTTGTGGAAGACTTGAATGGAGTGCCATCTAAGATGCATTGGTGAAACCTATTGGTTTATTACAAGTCATAGGTATGTTATTCCTTAGAATGGTCCTACTACTACTATTGAGATTAGGGATGTTGAGTATAATATTAGGGCTAAGGAGGCATTTTTGAGTGCTTTGACTGATACTGAGATGACAAATGTGATGGATATGAAGATTTCTTATGAGATCTAGAAAAAATTGGAAACCTTGTATGAGGGTGAGGCTAATGTGAAGATTGCTAAGCTACAAAGTCTGAAAGGGAAATATGAATTGTTTAGAATGGGTGATGATGAGAACATTACTACTTTCATGCAAAGAGTGAATGAACTTGTGTGTGGTATCAAATGTGCTAGTGGACAGTTCGACGAATTAGAGATTGTTGCTAAAGTGCTTAGATCCTTACCTACTTCCTACAAAGTCAAAGCTAGTGCTAAATTGAAGAGCTCTAAACTATGACAAAAGTTACATGAGATATGTTGATTGGTAAGCTTATTGCTTTTGAGTTGAGTGAATTTGGTGATGCACTTCCTAAGATAGAATATGCATCCAAGGCCACTACTTCTGGAAGAGATAAAAAGAGATATGATCAGTGTGAGAGATCATCAAGAAAGAAATTCAAGTATGAGAATGAAATGAAACAACTTAATGAAGAGGAAAGAGAGCTAGAAGAACTTGAAGCATTGATTGTGAAAAGAGAAGCTAGAGGAAAAGGTAAGTATAAAGGTAAGTTTCCTATTAAATGTTTCTCTTGCAATAAGATAGGTCATTTTGGATCAAGGTGTCCTGAGAGAGTTCCCAATCCAAGACATAACAATCCTAAATTTCAAAAGAAGTGTTATTATGTTGCTGATGAAGGTGTGACAGATGATGAATCTGATAGAGGGAATGCAAGTGAAGATGAATTTGTATTAATTGCTATCAAGGAAATAATCCTGTGTCTACTAGATCTGCTAGTTGTAAAAATGTGGATAAATCCATAGCTTCTTGAGTTGAAGAGAAAGATGAATGGGTAATTGACAATGGATGTTCGCATCATATGAAAGGATATCAAAGTAAGTTTGTGAGCTTGGAACAATATTATGGTGTTGTGAGATTTGGTGATGAAAAAGTTGGTGTGATCCATGGAAGACGATGCATTTCTCTTGATGGTAAGCATAATACTGATGATGTCCTGTATGTTGAAGGTTTGAAGCATAATATTTTAAGTGTTTGATAGATGGTTGATAAGGGATACAATCTTCAGTTCAAGGATGGAAAGTCAAAAATATTGGGAAATTCTACAAATATGATTGTATCAGGTACAAAAATGAAAGGTAATATTTTTTACCTGAATGCTGCTAGTAAAAGTCTCTTGATTTCTCAAGTTGATGAAAGCTAGTTGTGGCATAGGAGAATGTGCCATGTTAACTTTGATAACATTGTCAAGATAAGTTCTACTAAGGTTGTGAGAGATCTTCCTAAGCTGATGAAACCTACTAATTCCATATGCAAAGAATGTCAGTTAGGAGAGCAAGTTCATACGTCAAATCAAGTTCAAATCATTATGGTTAATCAAGAAGATCAAGAGGAAGGAGAAACTATTGAAGTTACAGAAGAGAGAACAAAAGAGCTTAAAGTTGAAGAGAAAAGTAAGAAGACTCTGAGGTATGTAAGATTGAATCATTTAGAAGATCAGATCATAGATAGGAACAAAGGTGTTAAGACTAGGAAAAGAATTGTAGAAGAATACTATTTAATTTCAAAGACTGAGCCTAACAATGTGAATGAAGCATGCAAAGATTAACATTGGGTTGAAGCAATAAAATAGGAACCACAACAAATTGAAAAGAATGATACATGAATTCTCATTCCCAAACCTAAGGATAAGAATGTGATTGGAACTAAATGGGTCTTTAGAAACAAACTAAATGATGAAGGTGAGGTAGTTAGAAACAAAGAAAGAATGGTGTGTAAGGGATATTCACAGATGGAAGGTATTGAATTTGAAGAAACCTTTTTCCCCTTTTGCTAGAATTTAAATTGACAGATTGTTTCTTGCTTATGCTGTTTACAAAGAGTGCAAGGTTTATCAGATGTATGTCAAGTCAACTTTTATAAATGGTGAGTTGGAAGAAGAGGTATATGTTGAGAAACCTGATGGTTTTCAGTTGACTGATTAGGGAGATATGGTTTGTCAATTGAAGAAAGCATTGTATGGACTCAAGCAAGCCCCTAGAGCATGGTATGCCAAATTGGATAAGTACTTACTGAAACTGGGATTTAACAAAGGTAATGTTGATAGTAATTTGTATTTCAAGATTGATCATAATAAAGATTTTACTGTGGAATTTTTTGTTGATGATATCATTTTTTGAGGATATGATAGCTTGTGCATGAAGTCTTCTAATGAGATGCAGAGTGAGTTTGAGATGTCAATGATTGGAGAGATGAAATTCCTTTTGGGATTGAAAATTATTTAGTTAGACAAAGGGATATTTATATCCCATTCCAAGTATGTGAAAGAATTGCTAAAGAAATTTGGTATGGAAGATTCAAAGACAGTTGGTACACCCATGGTAACTGAATGAAATTTGACAATAGATGATGATTCTCTGAAGGAAAATTAGACTAGATATAGATCAATGATTGGTGGATTTCTTTACATGACTCAAGCTAGGATCGATATCATGAATGTTGTGTATTCTTGCAATATTTCAAGTTTATCCTAAAGAATCTCATGTGACTGTTGTGAAGAGTATTTTCAGATCCTTGAAGGAGACAATTGATTTTGGCTTGTGGTATCCTAAAGAAGATGATTTTACCTTGATTTCCTTTACTGATGTTGATTCGGAAAGAGATGTCAATGATAGGAAAACTACTAGTGGTGGAGCATTTTTCTTGGGTAAGAATCTGATTTCATGGTTAGGTAAGAAGTAAAATTTTATTTCTTAGTCTACTATAGGGGTAGAATACATTGTTGCTACTAATAAGTGCACTCAAGTATTATGGATGAATAAAATATTGAAGGATATTAGAGTTTTGTATGATGAGGCTATTATTATATTATGTGATCATAACTCAAGTGCTATTAACATTTCTAAAAATTTGGTGTTACATTCAAAGACCAAGCATATATCTATCAAGTTTCACTTTTTCAGGGAGAAAGTGAGTGAAAAGGAAGTCAGATTGGAGTATTTTCCTACTAAGGAACAAATTCAAGACATCTTTACCAAGCCATTACCTAAGGATACTCTTGAGTATCTTAGAGGGAAGTTAGGGGTGATTAATCCTCCTAATCAGAACTAAGATGTATTGTCTTGCATCAATCCATGCATTTCAAGATCATATTTTGATCTAGATTGATGTTGTGGTGGCTGCTACTCAGGGGGAGTAGTTATATGTTCAGATGTTCAAATATGTGGTTTAGAGCTTGTAATGTATATCTTTTCCATTGATGTCAAAGGGGAAGAAGATTCGTGTTGAAAACTAGTGATTATCTAGGGAGAAGAGCCTTTTGGGGAGAAGAGTTATGTGGATGAGTTGAGGAGAGAAGAGTTGGAACCCGGGAGAGTAAGTGTTGTTGCGTTGATGGTGTTTTTCACATCATGTGTTTCCATCAATTCCAAAGGGGGAAATTGTTGGATCTTGTGGTTGTGTTTCTAATATGTGGTTTTCATTGATGTAAACACTATTAGCATTAATGCATTAGAAGTTGTATATGTTGAGGATATTGAGAAAATTGTAATAAAGAGAGATATAAGTTGTTAGTGGTGAAGTGAAGTTTATTTTTTTGGTGAGTTCAATATGTTGCTATTAAGAGGTTTTGGACTAAAGGGTTTATTCTTGAGTATATCTAGTTTATCCATGTCGAGTTTCAGAGATCTGCATCAAGATTTGATCAAGTTATGAAGATTTGTATTCTAATTTTTTTTGTTACTTATGTTTGTGTTCCTGAATGAAGATTTTCATTTTAGTTAGTTCAGTTGCTACAAATTCTTCTCTAGTGATTCATGATGTTTTTGGATGTTTCTAGTTTGTGCTCTATCTGTGTTGCATGTTTGCATTGATCGTTGTTCTTGCGATCCGATATTTTCTCTTGTGTGTTCATGTTTTTCATGTTCTTGGCTGACAGGGTGTTTGTAGCATGTTGTGGATCTTCGACGAGAAATTAATTGAAGTGGTTTGTGTTTGATAATGTTTGATTTGCATGAATAATCTTTATTTTTTTGTGCTGACTATTTATATTCTTTTATATTCTTTTGTTGGTACTGACTTGAAGAGATGTGATTCCTTGTTGCGGACATATAAGCAATTGTTTTACCTTTTGAAATTGTGCAAGTGTGAAGTGTGTGAGTCCTATGTATGAATATTTTTTAGATCATACGAAGGTAGAGAATAGTGTGAAGAAGAGTAAAGAAGAGTGAAGAAGTGTTAATGAGCTTAACCAAAACTGTAATTAGGCATTTGCAGATGCTACTTTTATCAGTTCAAATCTAATGGATATAATCAATATATTTTTGTAAGACATTGTTTCTTCCTTTTGTAATTGAGTAGTGAGCTCTAGGAAGTGTCCTTGAATGCATGTGCATGCCCCATTCATATTTCCTTATACTTTTAACAAGGTATAATCTTGTGGACTGACTTCCACCGTGGTTTTTCTCCTAATAGGGTTTCTACATAAAAATCTCGGTGTTACATGTGTTTCTGATTTGTTGTTCATTTATTATTTCATTGTTATTGATCAAATCTAAGAATATGGTTAATAAGTTGAAAAAGTTTGAAATTCTATGAAAACTAATTCACCCCCCTCTCAATTTTTTCCCCTTATGTTTCCAACACTAAGTACACTTGGGCCTTAATAGAAGCTTGCCCTAGGCACAAGTGGTCCCAATGTTTTTTGAGGCTTGAAAATGGTAGGTGTTGCTTACAAGTGGCTGGTTGTTTTGGTTTTGTTTGCAAATTAGAATTATTTGGTGTGTCAATAGAGAGGGCAAGTGGAATGGCATGAACATTGATGGTCATATTATTTCCATGTAGTGGTCATGGTTGTAAGTAATAGCTACCTTTTAAAGCCTTAGAAAACATAGCCAAGGCTTGGGAAAACCCCAAATGAAATAATATTGCAAAGGGTTTCTTCGATATACACCCCTTATTGCTTGCTTCAAACACACATGTCCCCGCTAGCTTCCATGCAAAATAGCTAGCAAAAAAATATCATAGGTGATACTTTTCTTTTGCTTTTGCAACCATCTCCCCATGCAAAAAACACAAAATAACCTCTATATCAAAAATTTCATAGAAATTCGCTATGTTTCTTGAGGTTTTAAACATATGTGGGCAGATGTAATTTGACACATGTTGTGGATTATGATCCCCCCTTTATTTTTTCAAAAATAACTTCAAAATCCTAAGCCTAAGCTAATTACTTCATAGAAGAACAATTACCACATGTTTCAGTTGACAAAAGCAATTTCAATAGACGCATGATGTAGGTCTCGAATAGTGAAACTACAACTTTCAATTGAAACATATGTACCCATTCTTTTTTTAGATGTCATTGAAATTCTCAATGAATAGAGACAAGGCTAAATGATAGGAAGTAGCAATGAATTTCTATGGAGAAGTTTAAGTATAGAGATACAAAAAAGAAGCAACTACCCTATGAAAAGAATAAACATAGGAAGGAGTATATATGAATCTTCTCTGCATCTAAGCTCACATACATACATATCTACACACAAGGATGAATGTTGGTTGTGACATGGAAAAGATGGTTAGAAAATTATCTTTCCAGTTTTTCCCATTTGGGTGACTGTTGATACTAATATTGTTTCATTTATGTCTTTCGTTATGCGGTGATGATTGCAATTATCTAGCCTTGGCTATATTGTTTCCTTTATGGCCACCATTTTGTCTGAATGGTTACAAAATAGTTAATATCATGTATTTTATGTGGCTTACTATTGAAATCAATATTACTTCATTTATGTTTCACATTTTGTGGTGGAGGTGTTGAATTGGTTTGTTAGTGAAATCTAGAGTTTATAAGTAGACAACACACTTTTGTACTACTTTTGCAACCATCACCCCATGTAAAAAAAAAACAAATAGCCTCCAACTACCTTCACAAAAATTCCATAGCCAGTGATCGCACTTACACCTTCATTGTTTAGCTTGTCGTCCTCACTCACAGCTATCTTGAACAACAAGGTAAACCTATAGAATGACACCCAACAATGCATTACCAAAAATTCCATAGACATTCACTATGTTTTTTGAAGATTTTAAAGGCAAGTGTTACTTACAACCATCACCACTACTACTGTGCAACCCATCACCAAAAAACTGAGGCAATAAATAAAACAACATTGGTTGCAATAGTGGCCCAAATGGAAAAACCAACAAAACACAAAAAAATCATAGTAACATATAGCAACAGAACGAGACCCAACAATGCCTTATCAAAAATTCCACAGACATTTGTTATGTTTTTTGAGCTTTTAAACAATAGGTGTTATTACAACCAATAAAAAAAGGGAGGATTATACGTTGCTTACATCTAACCTGACATACATACATATCTGCACACACGAAAAGGAAAATGATACACAACAAAAGAAGCACATGCTTTTTTGTAGCAATAAATTTCGAAGCAATAGATTCCTATATATTCATCAAACACATGAGATAGATAAAGATGCAGGTGGAAAAGAAAATGTACACCAATATATATGAATACAGAGGAAGATGCAAATATATATGCATTGCTGATTATTTCCTAGTAGCTTTAAAACTGGTAAGGCTGAAGAAAATTCCATCCAAAGTTCACACATATAGCCTATTGGCTAAAAGTTTCCATATAGAGGCAATCATTGCAAAGAAATATTAAATATTATTTCATTTATCATTTCCATATAGAGGTGATGGTTGCAAAGCAATAAAATAGACCAATAGCATTGTTTCATATATGCTTTCCATACACTGCCAATGGCCACAATAATATTTAGAGTTCTAAAGTTACCAAAGCAATTGAATAGTTTATGTTACTTTCCACAAGGAATTGTTGATTGTTGTTTTGTAGCTTTAGCTACTATGAAGATTGTGAGCCACCATAGTGATGACTATTTTTGCAAACGACATACATACATATGCACCCCCAATGTTGTCAATAAATGTGAATGAAATATAGATGAGTTTAAATGTATATATATGTCTATGTTGCCTGGGTAGAGGAAACAAATATCACTTGGTACAACTTGTCATGGAAACATTGTTTCATGTATGGGCTCCATATATTGGCTATTCTTATAGTAATACCTTGGATTTAAAACTTACCAAAATAATTGAGCAGTTTATGTTATTTTCAATAAGGCATTGTTCAGTGTTGAGTTGTAGATTGAGTTGCACAACATACACAACAAACATTATATCCAAGAACCATATGATATCCATATCCAACATGACATTATGATTAGACATGGAAAAGTAGTAGGGAGAACATTTGAGAACCATTAGATGCTTTCAGATACATACATACTCACATATAAAAATACATCAAAGACACATATATGTACACAAAACTCTATAAAGATATTGTTTTCACTAAGAATATTCAAAATAAGATCAGAACAGGCTATGTGCAGGGTCATCATGGAAAAAATAGGCTCTTAAGTGGCAAAAAAATTAGAAAAATTAGAGTTAGGAAACTTGACATAAAAATTTGAATAAGTTATCCATATTATTTAAAAAATATGTAAGAATATAATATATAGCAAATTGAATGTAGTTTCTAAACTACTAGGTTTTTTTTTTTTTTTAAAGAAATCTATTTGGTGAAAATTTGAAATTTCAATGCAGTAGTACCTAAATTTCAGGGAAAAAATAAGAAGTAAGTGTCTGTCTGACCACCCTAACCACAATCAAATGATAATATTTGTTTATAAGATTTTAGAAATAAGTAGAGGACTTATGTTCAAATGTGATGCACTTTTTTTTGTAATTTTTTTCCAAGTAAATAATTAATTATAATTTTTTTATTACAAGTTTTAAAAAATATAAAAACTCATATGTCTAACCAACTTAACTTGGTCAAAACTTCATGAAATTCATTTGTTTTAATCCTATAGTATGTTAAGCATAGAATATGACACATATTTTGGATTCAAAAAATGTGATACTGTTTGAAAGCTATAGATTTTTTTCAATTAGCCTATCAATTATGACTTTAGTCGTAATTCAAATAGAAAATGAATAATAATTATTTATTAAATTTAAAGTAAAGCATAATTTATATTGGTGGAAATCTAGGAATCTCCTTTAAAAACCCTTTCCTTTCATCAATTTTGGGTAAAACAAAAATCATTAGCCACATATCCTACACATACCCATCATATCGCCACTTATTGGTCCATCATGAGGACTGCACATACCCTACAACATTTTATTAAAAAAAACTTGCAGATACTTATAAATATAGAGTTTTGTATGCATATAGACATACATATCCATTACAGACACATGGGTGATCCCACAAAGCTGATTTACAAATTCTAGGAGTTTCTATTTTTTGTTGAAATCACATATTTTTAGAAAATATAATGATTTAAGCCTTAACAATTTCCATTTAAAGCATTCCAATTCAAGAGAGTTTGATCAAACTACCTTAAATCAAACTTCATTGGATAGAACCCTACTATTTTTAAACCATACCTATAACATAGTCTCTTTTACACATATCAAAATGTTGATAAAAAATCACTTTTGATTTACCTTTTTGGGGATCAAATGAATTCATTTAAAATTTATTTTTTGTAAGTATGTAGTCCTTATTATAAGATTCCCAAAATGTATAATTTTAAATAAATTAAATTTTATTATTATACTTATTTTTATTTTCTTGTGAATGTAGGTTTTTCACTTAAAATCAAGCTCTTTGTTTTGCACATGTGGAAAAATAGAAGATTATAAAAAAAAATAAAAAAAAAATATGAGTGCACCAAATATTGAAGTACTTGATCCGACATGCAAAAGAAAAAATAAATTGATACATACAAAAAAAGTTGTGTTATATAGTCTACCTATGTCTGAATTGTAATTGGTTTGACTTCAAAACTTGATTAAGGAAAAAATATTCAATAAAACACTATGAAACCAATTGGAAGCACTAGATATCATAGTTACAAATATAAATTCAAAAAAAGTAGAATTTTATCCTTCATGGAAAAATCATTATGTGTTATACGGTGAGCGTCACTCCTTAGAAATGGTGTTTACTAAAAAAAATATTTTTTTAAAGAGATGGAAAAATAAGTACAATATGATTAAAAAAAAATTGAAAAAAATATATTTAGAATCTATAGACAAAATGTCACAAATCAGTAGTTTGCATCATCTTCAAATTCCTCACAATTTAGCTGCTATAGGTGCCTGGAAGTGAAGATTTAGTTAGAAAAAATTAGTTCTGTGTCAATTTTGGCCAAAAATTGTAAACTAGTATTATGGGACCACCCACATTTATCTACACACATGTATGAAAAAGTTGTATGCATTGAAAAATTTGAATTACATGCATGTATATTTATGTATATGTATACGTAAATGTATACATGCAAACAACAATGTCTACAAGTATATATAAGAACTATAAATACTGATACATCTATTAAATAGGACAACATAACTATATAACAAAACAACATAAAATCAAATTAGGAACATCACTTAAAGAGGAACAAAACTATAAGCAACATAAAAAATAGAACAAAAAACAAGTGTATCTTTTTTGTTAAACATTATAAGTTATACTTCATTGTCTTAATATATAACCAATTAAACAAAAAAAAAAGCAATAGCAGTAGAAAGGAAAGGTCTTTTGATGTGACAAGCAATGCAAAGAAAGAAAAGGAAACAAATGTCTAGTAAAAAAAAACTATAAAAATATCCAAAGTCACAATTAGGCATGGTTGTTTTGGAATTCAAGGTAGTACGAAAACTATCTTTGGAGACTCTTGTATGATAGGGGAAAAAGAAGATAAATCTGACAGCAACAACTTGCACTCAACTTCAAAGTTAATTCTTGCAACTTTGACTTGTTGTTTTAATCCTTGTTTATGAATTATAGATCTGAGTTTTAATAAGAATAGTGAAAAAAAATGAGGTGTAGGTGATAGCATTGATAATAGAATCAATAGTCATTGCAGTAGAAGACTCATATTGCAACATGTAAAGTTGTTTTACTTAAACATCTAAAATAAGCTTGTTGAAGTCTCATCAAAAGCAGTAGCCCAAATCTCGCCTTTGTAGTTTTCCATATTTAGTTGCAATAAATATCGAAAGTCACAATTAGCTATTATTGTCTGGCATTTAGGGTAGAACCATGTATTGTTCTCAGACTCTTCACACTTTTTCTTGCATTTTCTACCATTGGCTTGCAACAAACATGTAGCATAATAGAATGCATTAGTTTTAATATATTTTACTATTTCCTTGATAGTAGCTTGCAAATTTTTTGGCAAGCCAAGGAAGTGATCTAGGATATATGCAATAGTGACTCTCATTTTCCAAAGCAACCTTTCTAGGAACTGTTTGGGAGGGCTCAACGGCAGGTGGATCAATATGTCCCCATCAGATCAAGGGTTGTACTTCTAGTATGTCAAGATTTATATATAGAAGAATTCCTATGACTATGTTTAGAATCAGTCCATGGAAATACCCAACATGCACATTTTTAATAGAAAGGATGAGAACTAAACCAGGGGTGTACAACCTTTCCAGCTCATCACCCTTTGCTTCCCAATTTGAGTCGAGCCACAAATAAACATCAATTGAAAAGGATGATAAATAATTAAGTTTAATAGTACTCTAAATTGTTTGGGATAGATCCTTTCTTTGTATAGTGGATACCATTTCTACATGCACCAAAATCCCAATAATATCAATCAAACTATTATTGTTGCAATTTGTAATTTCATTTATTCGAATGAATTTAAATAATTTCTCTAGCACAAAGGCCTAATCATCACAAAATTTTAACATTGAGTTTTGAACCACAATGATTTCCATTTGGCTATTTAACTTATTAAATTTCCTATCTTCTTGTCTAATCGAGCCCTTTGACACATAATAAGTACGACCCACCTTAACCCTATCATTATGCAATTCTACTATGTCATTAAAGTAAGTGATTCATATTTATGTTCCCTCATTGTCAATAATGTCAAAGTTGAATACTTAGCCCTCACACCCTTGTTTGCTGTAATGGTGCATATCCCTTTTTGTTGTTACCCGACCTTTTATTGTCCATTTTGTTTGGTAAACATTCAACCCTTTAATAGGGATGATATTTGCAGGAGCATCATGTATTCTTGGGGATGTATTAATCCCAAATGTTGAGGCTTGTTTGGATGGGGAGGGTGACTCATAGCCAACTATTTGTTCATCTTGATCTCTAAATAAATATCTAGATTTTCTAATTAACTGGCAATCTAACTTTTTATATCTAAGGACAATATGAAAATTTCCCCATAACCAAATAAATATCAAATACTTTAAAAGGTAGTCCCCACAAAAAAGAAAGCATAAAACTACAAGTACAAATAGTGTACAACAATATCTAACCTTTATTCTCTTAGCTTTATGTGTGTAGGTGTTTGTAATCTATCTAAAAATTCAAAACAAGTTAGAAATGCAAGAGAAAACAAACACAATACTACCTCATGATTAGCCTAGTTGAATCCAGAATAAAAATAAAGATAACAAATAAGAAAATTATACGTTGTCTTGGATTGATCCCTTGGTTGGCCCTGGATGTGATTCTTGATGTTTCTCCTTGGATGGCAAATGAGATGAAGATGCAAGATGGGCTTGAAAGTGTGATAATGATGGATTAAAGTGCTATGATGAAGGGAAAATGTGCAAATTGGCTAAGTATGGCTTCAAATGACAAAATGACAATAGTTTGGTATCAAAATGCAAAATTCCCTAAATTAGAGAAAAGAGGGGGTATTTATAGAAGAATTTGAATTTTCTAGAGAAATGGATGGTTAAAATTGAGCCACCATGGCCAAGATGTAGGGTTATGGTGAGTTAAGGACTCACAAGCCCTCACATCTTGCCTCATGGAAGATGAAGTGTCCAAAGGACATGATGAGATTGAAGGAGGGTACATGATGTGGAAGCAGGAAAAGTACTTTCAAAGTACATTGGGAGAGGAGAATATTTTCTTAAAAGGAAAGTTCTTGTTCCCAAATGGTTGGAAAGTGACATGAAAGGAATTTTAGTATTCCTCAAAAATATCCATGGGGAAGAGGAAAGTAGGGAAAATAAATGTGAATTAAAAATCCACATGCTTGGAAGAATCTCATGGATAAGACAAGGTTCCAAAAAGGGAAAAACTTGTCCACATGTGACTTGATGTGACAAGTCAAAGATTCTAGAAGATGCATAGGAAAAGGGGATTCTAGGAGGAATAAATGTGAATTTTAAATCCACATGGGAAAGAGGGTCAATGCTAAGAAAGGTAAATAAAAATGATGACTTAAAAGGCATGCTAAATGAGGCTAATGACTTTGATTAAGGTTGTGCAAACACATGATTAGGAAGATTAATAAAAGATTAAGGAGAAATTTGAAGGTGTGAGGATGCGCCATTAATTTTTTAATTAATGTGTGCACATCCTAATCTAGAATTAATTAAATTAATCTTGATTAGAAGAGGGTTATGGAGGATGTGACAATGAGAGAGAAGAAGAGGAATTAAAAATTATCTTAAATTCAAAGAGGTCACATGACTAAATTAAATAAAGTGATGTATTTATTTAATTTAGAGAGGAAAGAAGTAAAAGGTAAAAGTATTTAATTATTGAATTAAATACTTTAGGAACCTTATAAAAAATGATGAAATATTAATTAAATGAATGATTTAATTAATATTGGTGAAGATGATGAAATAGATGAGTAAAGGGATGAGTCAAGAGATGAGTTTGACCATATGGAAGTGGTCAAATTTGGATGTCCACATTTTTTCCCTCTTCAAAATGTTGTTAGAATAATAGGGTTTCAAAGAAAATAAAATGTAGATGACTCTATACAGGAAGCGACCAAAAAAGAGATACCCCAGCATGAGAGAGGTTGTGTGAGCTGCCCAAATGGAGGGAAGTGAAAGGGGAAGCTCCAGTCTCACAAGAGAAGGCCCATGATGGAGGAATGGAGGAGAATTGTAGGGTATGCCCCCTTGAGAGGGTGGAAAGGGAAGGAAAAGGGGTCTTGGATGGTTTCTCAAAAGTATAGTGGTATATGTCATTGGAAAGAGCACAAAAAAATGAGAAGTCACTTTTGAACAAAGTCAAACATATGCATGGTTTGTAAATGGCATCCTTGAGAAGATAGAGGGTTAAAGAATTAGTTGGAGGAAAATATTTTCTAAATAAGGGGTGAAAAATACCCTTCATTTAAAAAGGTGAAAAAAGGGGGGGAAGTTATATAAGGTAATTTTAGGAATTACCTCTCCTCATTTGAACAACTATCAGTCAAGGAAGAGAGGGAGGAGAAGAGAGGGAGAAGATGAGAGGACATGATGTCAGACAACTATGACACTGATATTATCCATGGGACGGATGAGGTGCAATAGTATTATAGTGAGTACGTCGACCTACACCAAGTTAGCCCAAACCCAACTTCGTGATTTTTAGCATTTTTTGAAGTTTTAGTGAAATTGGACAACATGGGTTTGGGTGAGGGGAGGGTAGAAAAATGGGCAGTCAACGAAAGTTAGATGTCATCAAAGGTGTTGGGCAAAATTTCCTATTAGAGGAAATGGGGAAAAGGGTGATTTTCCAAATTAATGGGAAAATGGGTGAGTGGGAATGGGAGTACATTCCCCAGATAGCGCGAGTTCACCCAAGGGAAAAAGGCTAAGGACATAGGTGGTTAGGCCTTGCAGAGGGGCGTACCCTCCCTCTAAGGAGCATATTTTCCCTAGGAAGGGTGAACCCACCTGGGTGGGTCTGCCCATCCTAGGCAAGGTCCACCCATTGGCAAGGTGAGTCCACCCCAGCTTTGGTGGGTCCACCCATGGCCAGGGCGGGTCCATCTAGGCAAGGTGGGTTTTCCTCAAGGCAGGTGGGTCCACCCACAACCAGGG
Source organism: Sequoia sempervirens (assembly GCA_007258455.2). Lineage (NCBI taxonomy): Eukaryota > Viridiplantae > Streptophyta > Pinopsida > Cupressales > Cupressaceae > Sequoia > Sequoia sempervirens. The sequence goes on from VDFB02281492.1 coordinate 683,385,346, forward strand.
CAGGTCCACCGACAAAGGGGAGTGAGTCCACCCCGATGTAGGGCAGGTCCACCTAATGGAAAGGGGTGGTTCTGCCCCTACCTAGGGTAGGTCTTCCCAAGGAGAAGGGTAGGTTCGTCTGCCAATGGGAGGGGGTGGAAAGATTAAGAAGGGCAGGGGAAAGGAAAAGATAGGAGAGGGCGGGCAAAGACATGAAATGGATCCCAAGACCAAAAAAAAAGGGAAAAGAAAGAGAAAAAAGAGGATATAAGAGAGAATGACTTACATGGTTTCTATGACATGGATGTAGGACTTTGATAGAGTGCGAACATGTGAGAGATGGTCTGAGGTATTGGAAGTTTGTATAGCATCCATGAATGACAAGGATCACCATGCATTGGAGCAAGCAGGACTATTACATATGCTGTCGTACCTAATATTAGGGCACATAGGGTCATGTTGAGAGTGCTGATAGAGAACTAGAATTCAACTACATCGACATTTCATCTTTCAACAGGAGAAATGATGGTGACTTTAGAGGATCTATGGAGGATCTTGAGACTTCCTGTAGCAAGGCTCCTAGTCAACAAGTGTAGGGTAAAGGGGGAGGAACTAGATGAGTTCCAATGGGCAGTGTTTAGTGGAGATATGTTACTGATTCAGCTCCACTAGCTAGATGTGAACAAATGTCTAACATATAGGGTGCCAATATTGTCACTATATCTAGCATGATTGATTAGTAGGATCTTGATCCTGGACAAGAGCGGTTGATTCCTACATCTTAGGTTTGTGGAGGTGTTTTGACACATTATCAAGGGTCAAGAGGGGTAGTTTGCATTGGGGACCTATCTGTTAGCATAGTTTTATAGGGATATGCAAGTGATATGCTATCAACAGTTATTGAGTGTGATACACATCACACTACTATAGGTATGGGCCTAGAAGCAAGTTCGGATTACCAGGATGGTCGTGGTGAGAGGAGGGGAGGAAGATGATAGAGCACCAATAGCCTAGAGGTGGGGGATGGAGGCTAGTGTGATACTGCATTATGAGGGATTCAGAGAGTTGGATGCATGGACGAGACTATTTGATGATCTACTAAAAAAGATGATAGTGTGGCAGTCGTACATGCTATGGTGGTTTAGGGGATGGAGGGATGAGGAGGTTAGACATAGGGATTATTTCTACACCCAGTGCCATATTGTTGGGACAGATCCACTCATAGTTGAGTGACACAGACTAGACTAGGTGATGAGGTAGTTTGGGGTGAGGTAGGATATTCTATAGGGTCAAGAAATGTTCTAGTGGATTACGCAAGAGCTTCCATGGGGTGAGGTTATTGAGCTTTAGGATGTGAGGGAGGAGTAGGAGACACTACAATTAGTGGCTTATCTAGGTAAGGGAGTTGGATTGAGAGATGCAGGGATGAAAGATCAGTATGCTGAGTGGTTTTTCTGACATCAACCTCAATAGATTACTCTATAGGTGTCGATTGTGTGGGAATTATGGTTTGGATCAGAGGATGAGTGATGACTGGAAGCTGAGAAGAGGGGATAGTTTCTGAGGGGACAGTAGAGAGGAGGAAAATAGAGAGGATAGGGGGTAGTTGGAGCAATAGAGCTGCCGATGAGGGTGGCCAGGAGGAGGAGATAGTGATAGAGAGTCTGAGTAGGGGATGGAGGAAAGGGGGGAGGGGATCAGGCCAGAGTCATGGACTAGTAGGATAGGGGAAAGGAGGCATACAGGGAGAGGATACATGAGGCTAGTGTATCCATAGGAGGCCAACAAAAGCAGAGATAGGAGGCTAGCATAGCCATAGGAGGCTAGCAAAGGAAAATATAGGAGGAGGCCGAGGTCATTGGAGAGCAGGAGAGGATGACAGGGAGTAGGAGGAGGAGAGCCCCGATGGTGATTGATGTGGATGAGGTGAGGGTGGAAGGGGAGGATGAGCAGGAGGAGCTAGAGGTGATGGATGTTGACATGGAGGTTCATGATATCCCTCCACTATCCATGGCACCACCTACATGAGAGGATCCAATAGTTTTATTGAGAGGGGCCCTGGAGAGGTTGCAACTTAGTGAGCAATGGGTATGGTGGTTAGAGGCAGAGCGGAGTAGATTAGAGATAGAGGTGAGCAAGGTACATGCAGAACTTGCCATGGGTGAGAGGGAGTACGTAGATCTTGCCACAATAGTGAAGCAAATGAGTAGTCTACAGAGAGAGAGATGAGCTACGAGATGAAGTGATCGATCTATGCGTAGAGAGAGATAGGATACAGGCAGAGATTGCCAAGGATCATGAGGATGGAGAGGCAGTGAGATGGGAGAGGTACTACCTAGTGGAAGAGGAGGTGGTATAACAGTCTAGAAGATAGGGAGATGCTAGAGTAGGGATAGGGCAGGGGCTTACAGAGATTAGGGTAGAGGTAGCAGGAGATATGGAGGATTTGTGAAGGTAGGTAGAGTGGCTAGGGAGAGAGAGAGTGGGTCTGTGGTGGGAGCGATATGGGCTCCATGATAGAGTGCATTTTTTAGAGTAGATAATCAAAGATATGGGGCTTATGTAGAAGAGAGAGGATGAGATGACAATTCTGGTATGCGTGATGTAGGTAGAGAGAGACGTGGTGCAAGAAAAGGTGCAAGCCATGGATGTGGAGAGGGATGTAGCTCAGGCACAAGTTCAAGTGTTGCAAAGTGAGAGTGGGGTGGCAAAGGCACATGTATAGTCTCTTTAAAGAGAGAGAGAGATGAGGTAGTGTCATAGGTGGGTCATCCCACAATAATGGGTTACACTTTTTGGCCAAACTTGACATTGAAATCAACATTTTCAAAGAAAACTTCACTTTCTGACACTTATAGTAGGTAAACACTTATAGTAGGTAAACTATTAGGAATTTGAAAATGATGTAAATTAGTGATTTGTGAGATTTTGTCTGTAGATTTTAAATGTATTTTTAAAAAAAAATTGAAATTAAATTGTAATTTTTTTGTGTCTCCTTTGATAACTAGTTTTTTAATAGTAAACAACATTTTTAAAAAGTGGTGTGTACTTTGGCTCACATAACTTTTTTTCTACAAAGGATAAAATTCTGATTCTTTTGAATGTAGGTTGGTAACAGAAGTATCTAGTGCTTTCATTTTGTTTCATAGCATTTTGTTGAATATTTTTCTTTTAATTAAGTTTTGAAGTCAAAACATTTATAATTTAGACATAGGTGCACTTCGAATCGCATTACTTTTTGGTATGTATTGAAATTAAATTTTTCTTTTTTGTTCAAATGTAGACATCAATACCTAGTGTGTATATATTTTTCAAAAAAAAATCCTCAAATTTACTATTTTTCCACAATGATTTTTCATCGAACTTGATGTTCGGTGAAAAACGTATGTACAGTAAAACAAAAAAAATAAAAATAAAATAAAAACAAAATATATTAAATTTATAGTTGTTCAAAAGCATTTTTTGATCATTACAATCATCCAACTTGGTTTATCAAGTTGACTCCATTTGTACCTCCTTTCCAAGCTTCGATAGTCAAAAAAATACATAAATTTTGAAATGGTGGAAGTGAAGGTGAAAAAAGGGGGTTCATTAGAACCCCCCCATATGGTGCAAGAGGGGGTTCATTAGAAGGGGTAGGGGTTCATTATAAGGGGGGTGGTTTATTCGAATTCCCTTCATTAGAAGGGGTAAACCATTTTAATTTTTTTGATAGGAATTTATAATTTTTCTTCATTCCAAAAATTGTAACCCACTATTGTGGGTTTACCCGGTACCGGCTCTTCAGAGAGCAAGATTTAGCAGAGTTGAGACTACAGGAATTGCAGAGAGATAGGGATGTAATAGTGGTTTGGGCACATGCCACATAGAGGGAGATAAATTCCATAGAGGTGTGGATGTAGATGTTTTAGGGAGAGAGGGATGCAATAGTGGCTCAGGTACAAGAAGTACAGGTGGAGGGTGGCGAGACAAGAGTAGACACACAGTGATTGCAGGTATAGTTATAGGCTACACGGGCTGAGAGGGATAGGGCCATAGAGCAAGTACAATAGCTGAGGTTGCCATAGGAGGCATGGGAGCAGGAGTGGAGAGCCATTACTACAAATCGAGATAGATACAAGGATGAGCAGAATGCTGCTAGATATCAAGCTAGGAAGAGAGATGATTATATGCAGGAGGTGACCTATTGGAGGTGTGCTTATGATCAGGCGATTCTAGATTTGAGACAATGCACAACGCACTATGTCAGGTAGGTACCTCAAATTCCAACACCATCTCAGTCATTGGGGATGCATACTAGAGGGTATAGCGACTTTTAGCCAACTCCTCCTCGCTTTGTGGATTATGATGGGACTCCTACCCCAGTGATCCCACAAAGCTAGTTTACAATTTCTGGGAGGAACTAATTTTTTCTGAAATCACATATTTTTACAAATTATAATGATTTAAGCCTTAAAAAGTTCCATTTAAAGCATTCCAATTGAATATTGTTTGATCAAACTACCATAGATAAAACCCCCTTGGATGGAACCCCGCTAGTTTTGGGTATGTGCAGGATCATCATGGAAAAAACATGGCCTTAAGTGGCAAAAAATTAAAAAAAATTAGAGTTAGGCAACTTGACATAAAATTTTGAATAAGTTATCTATATTATTTGAAAAAATTGTAAGAATAGAATCTGTAGAAAATTTAATGTATTTTCTAAACTACTAGGTTTTTTTTTTTAAAAAAGTCTATTTGTTGAAAATTTGAAATTTTAATGTAATGGTACTTAAATTTCAGGGAAAAAATAAGAAGTAGGTGTCTATCTGAGCACCCTAACCACAATAAAATGATAATATTTTTTTATAATATTTTAGATATAAGTAGAGGACTCATGCCCCAATATGATACATAATATTTTGTAATTTTTTTCCATGTAAATAATTAATTATGAATTTTTTATTACAACTTTTTAAAAAATATGAAAACTTGTATGTTTGACCAACTTAGGTTGGTCAAAATTTCATGAAATTTATTTTTTATTTTTTTAATCCTATAGTATGCCAAGCATAGAATATGAGGCATGTTTAGGATTCAAAAAATGTGATACCATTTGAAAGCTATGGATGTTTTTCAATCAACCTATCAATCAAGACTTTAGTCATAATTTGAATAGAAAATGAATAATAATTACTTAATAAATTCAAACTAAAGCATAAATTATATTAGTGGAAAATTAAGATCCTCCTTTAAAAAGCCTTTACTTTTCATTAATTTTGGTAAAAAAATAGTCGTCAGTCACACAACCATCATATTGCCACTTTTTGGCCCATCATGATCTTGCACATACCCTTTTAAACCATACCTATAACAGAGTCTCTTTTACACCTATCAAAATGCTGATAAAAACCACTTTTGATTTAACTTTAGGGGGATCAAATGAATTTACTTAAAATTTATATTTTGTAAGTATGTAGTCCTTATTATAAGCTTCCCAAAAAGTATAAATTTAAATAAATTTAATTTAATTATTATATTTATTTTTTATTTCCTCTGAATGTAGGTTTTTCACAAAAAATAAAGCTCTTTATTTTGCACATGTGGAAAAATAGCAAACTATAAAAAATAAAAAATAAAAAAAATGACTGCACCAGATATTAAAGTCCTTGATCTAAGACACAAAAAAAATTTGAATTTTGATATATACAAAAACCGTTATGCATTATATGGTCGCACTATGTCTGAATTGTAATTGGTTTGACTTCGAAACTTGATTAAAGAAAAAATATTCAATAAAAAACTATCTAACCAAGTGGAAGCATTAGATATCAGAGTTACAAATCTAAATTCGAAAGAATTAGAATTTTATCCTTCATGGAAAAAAAGTTACGCGTTATGTACGGTGAGCGTCACTTTTTTAAAATGTTGTTTTATGAAAAAAACTAGTTTTTGAGGGAGATGGAAAAAGAAGTGCAATCTGATTCCAAAAATTTTGAAAAAAATATTTTTAGAATCTACAAAAAAAATGTCACAAAACTCTAGTTGGCATCATCTTCAAATTACTCATGGTTTAGCCGTTATAGGTGCTCGAAAGTGAAAATTTTGTTAAAAAAAATTATTTCGTTGTCTAGTTTGGCCAAAATTTGTAAACCACTATTGTGGAGTCACCTGGTCTATAATTATTAGGGGATTCCCACACACAAAGGGACAGTGCCCAATTATCCTCAGAGATCAGGTGTGGGAAACTCATAGTAGAGTAGGCAGAGAGTAGGTGATAGGATACAGGTTTTTGACAGGTGCAGGATGGAGACTTAATACATATCAGTAGAGAGCATATGTGATCTACATTCTTTGATTTTGTACTTTATTTGATGATACATATGATGTATATGTATTTTATTATGTTTTATGTATTATGATGAGATGGACATTGTATTATTTTGATTATGACATGATATGCGATAGCCCTTATTGACGCTATGTGTTATGTTTATGTGATGGATTGTTTATCTTATGCATATGAATATGTTTTTATGCTCTTATGATAGATCATACAATGTATGCACATGTGTATGATGATTTATGCTTATGTGGATGATTCAATTATGCATGATGTTGATGATGATTTTTTTATGTTGATGTAATTGTTTATATGATGTATGAGTGATGTCTAATGTTTATGATGCATGATGGGATGAATTTTTGGTATGATTTATAATTATTATGGACCTAAAAATTTATGTTGTAGGTGGTGATGCATGTAATGTATAAATCTTAATATGGAAATGTATGGATTAAAATGAACCTAAGATGCTTAATCTAATAATTCTATTACGTATATGGGATAAAATATGATGGACCTATGATGTAACATGAAATGTGAATGGAAATGGACTGCTCCATGAAATGAAATGTGAACATAAGTCTCAATAAGGACTTGCATGGGAATTTGGGTAGATGATAGGAATAGTGTGGGTGTGATACTGCACTTGTCAAGAACCATTTGTATCTTGAGGAGACAAAGAGGGAAAAGAATCAAAGTTTGCACAACTGAAATCAAGAGTCATGGGTTAGGAACAAGAATGGATGAAGGATACATGCAATGAAATGAAATGAAATCATCAATGCAATTTTCCATCTGTGGAGCATTGGTTTTTTCTATAGCATAACATACCAGCTACCATGGTACATAAAACCAAGGTGAATTATTATCTAATTCTTTTACAAACACAATGAACAAGAAGGCTACCCCAACACCCCAAAGTCACATTGACTTTGGTCGGGCTAGGCATTGGGATAACCACAAACAAAAAGGATGTCCCAACGTAACACAAGAGCCCAGGGATCTTGGTGGATACTATGTGGGCCAACCAAGTAGACAACAAAGAAGAAGATCAAGATATGTACCTATGTTAACTATTCAAAACACACCATAATATGATAGATCATGGTGAGCTTAACCAATTGTAATAGGGAGCTCAAACGATAAATGAAAGCCAAAAGCATCAAAATATCACCATCAATGTCAAATGTCCTTTTCTATAGGATTAGAGGGGATTGATGGGTTTGGTGAGGTTTGTTAGGAAGTATACATCCTATTGAGACTGATGATGGAAACTAACTAAGATGACCCAAATGACATAGGATTTTTGACACTAATCAAATATATTTTAATACTAGAGGATCCCATTTGTGAAGAGAAGGCTTGATAGGGACACACCTAACAATAGGACACAAGAGACAAGAAAAAATACCAACACACCCTATAGACGTAGGGGCTCAGTGGCTAATCATAAATTAGCCTTGCCTACGTGAAAGTGTAGAGACCTCATAGTTCAAGAAAATACCATGGATAAATGTGGAAAGAGGACCAATGGAGATCGATGATGAAATACATGACCAACAAATTCCTCAAGGGAATATCAAATGATCAACCTTGCCTATGTGGAAGCATAGGGAAAACATAGTTCAGACAAACAATAAGAGTGAAAAGGGGACCAATGGAAAAAATTACCCCGAGGGTAGATCTAGATATTAGCCTTGCCTATGTGAAAGCACAGGGGCAATTTAGTTCAGCAAAAGACAAAAATACTAATGTGATAAGATCAGGCCTAGATTGAGACTGAAATGATGGATGATCCTAGATGATGACACAAATCGACCAATGAATGAACAAACGACATGAGCTCATATTAGAATAAAATATTAGGATGACAGATAGCTAATGTGGATCATCCAATGCTCAACCAAAATATATACCAAGTGGCCAAGGATGTGATGGGAGAGGATGTTAGGTTAGGATGAATGAAGTCATAAAGTAACTGGGATGTAACGTAGATAATTATTAAGCCAATTAAAAATGGCGCCTATGACCAGGTTTTCACCAAATGTACTTATCCAAGCCACTACCATGGGTGGTTTTCACCAAAGGACAAATTATTTCTCTTTACTATTTTTGTAGATTTTTTCTTGGATCTTTTTTTTTTTGGTATTTTTTGATAGTTTTTTACTTTTTTTTGGATTTTTGTGCAAATAGGGCCATCAAGTGGACTTAGGTATAAAACCTTTTTAGATGCATGATGTTAATAAGATCTTCTAGGGGATCTCCTTTAAGGGTGGTGAGTTTGTATGGTCCATATCCATACTTTATAGTGATGGTATATTGACCCAACTAGTTTGCTTCAAACTTTCCTTTTTTATCTCGGTCCTGCTAGGTGCGCTAGTTCTCTTTAAGGATAAGGTCACAACATTGAATTGACAAGGGAAAACCTTCTTGTTGGAGTTGTGTTTGAGATGGTTTTGATAATTCTGAATGTGATCATAGGCTTCGATTTGTCTTTCATCAAGTAATTCCAGTTGGGCAAGCTATACAACGTAGGTGTCTTCCTCACTGATAAGGTTCTTCAGATAAATTCTCAATGATGGAATCTCGACTTCCATCAGCAAGATGAATTTGGCACCATAAATGAGGGAATATGGGGTGGTGTTGGTAGGGGTATGGATGGAAGTGCAATATGCCCAAAGGGCAGGATGAATGTGGAGTTGCCAATCTCGACCAGTGCTATTGATGACCTTTTGGAGAATTCAGATCAGAGTCTTGTTGGTAGCTTCTACCTGACCATTACCTTGGGGTAGTAAGGTGTTGACCAATGATGTTGAATATGAAAGGTGTCACAAAGATGTTTCATGGCCTGGTTTTTGAAAGGATTTTTTTTAATCTAAGAGAATGGTGGATGGGATATCATATCTACATAGAATATGGTATAGGATGAATTTTGAAATCTGAGTACCAATGATTTGTGTGAGTGGCATTGCTTCCACCCACTTGGTGAAGTACTCAGTTGTAGTAATAATGAAGGTGTGGCTATCAGAGGATGGCAGGTATATCTTTCCGATCAAATCGAAACCCCACTTAGAGAAGGGCCATGGTGCGAGAAGGGGTTGAAGGTCCTATGTTGGAGTACGAATCAGATTTGCATGTTGTTGACATGGGAGGAATTTCTTCACAAAATCATAGGCGTCATGTGCCAGCATAGGCCAATAATATCCAACTTGAAGAATCTTTTTATCTAAGGCCATACCCTTTGAATGGGCCCCATAAACACCACCATGTACTTTTGTTAGTGTAGTATGGGTTTTGCTCTCATCCAGACACTTGAGGAGGGTTCATTCATACCCATGATGATAAAGTGTATCACCAATGATGATGTATCAGGATGAACATTGGATAAATTATTTGCATTCATTTTGTGTAAGGCCCGAGGGTAGAATGTTATCATACAAGTAAGCATAGATGTCTTGGTACCAAAGGGAAGCAGGACCCATGATGTCACACACCATTTCAGTTTCAGGGATGTTGTACTCTAGGATTAACAGTTTTTCAAAAAGGAACTCGCATTCTGTTTGATCCTTGGGCATGTCGATCAAGGAGCCAATAGTAGCCATGGCATCAACAACTTTGTTCTATACCCTAGGAATTTGATCAAATTGTATGGAGGTTAAATACTTCTTGAAGTTATCCACCATGCATTTGTAGGGTAGAAACTTGTCATCCTTTGTCAGGAACTCATTATTAACATGCTTAATGACCAACAAGGAATCACCAAAGGCTCTTAGGTGAGTTATGTGCCACTTTTTTGCAATTTTGAGACCTATGAGAAGGGCTTCATACTCAACTATATTATTGATGCATGGGAATTCTAACCTAAATAACTTCAGGATGTAATCACCTTGAGGGGTAGAAAACAAAATTCTTGCCCCTAATCCATTATAAGTGTAGGATCGGTCAAAGTACAATATCCAGGTGGGTGCTTCTGCTACTATAAAGACTTCTTCCTCTACAAATTTTGTGACCAAAGGGCAAGCATCTACTAGGGGTGCATTGGCTAACTCGTCAGCTATAACTTGTCCTTTTATGGATTTTTGGTCCACATATTCTATGTCAAATTCACTTAGGATCATGATCCAATTATCCATGCGACTAGTTAAGATGGTTTTGGACAACAATTATTTCAGTGGATCAATTTTCACTATAATTTTAACAGGATGGTTGAGCATATAATGTCTGAGTTTCTGTGAACTAAAGACCACTATGAGGTAGGATTTCTCCATTGGTGAATAATTCAATTCATAACTGGCCATTTTTTGGCTAATGCAATATATTTCTCATTCTTTTGTGGACTCATCATGCTATGCCAATAATGCCCCTAGTGTGATTGAAGTGCTAGAGATGTATAGTAGGAGGGGCTTTCCTAGAATAGGCGGCATCAAGATTGGCGGGTGGGACAAGTACTCTTTGTTCTTATCAAAACCAAACTAACACTATTGATTCTATTTGAAGGTGGTGTCTTTCTTCAAAATTTGGGTAAATGACTGACACTTATCTACAAGTTGAGCTATAAACTGATGAATAGATTATATTTTTCCTTGAAGGCTTCATAACTATTTCAAGTTTTGAGGTGGAGGCATATCCATGATAGATTTTACTTTGGTAGGATCAACCTCAATGCCCCTTCAGGAGACTATGAAGCCCAACAATTTTCCTGATGTGATGCCAAACACACACTTTTTTAGATTCAGTCTTAGCTTGTACTGTTCCAACCACTTGAAGATCTTTTTCAGAATGGCAGGGTGCTCTAATCTAGTTATGTACTTTCCCAATAATTCATCAACATAATCTTCCATGATAATGTGGATGAGGTCATGGAAGATAATAGTCATTGCTCATTTATATGTTGATCTTGTGTTCTTAAGACCAAAGGGCATAACATTGTAGAAAAAGGTACCCCAAGGTGTTGTAAAAGAGGTCTTGTGCTGGTCCTTGGGTGAAATTCGGATCTTATTGTTGCCAAAGAAGTTGTCCATGAAGGACAACATCTCATGTCCTAGAGTGATATCAACCAACATGTTGATATTGGACAATGGGAAGTCATCCTTTGGATAGGCTTTGTTGAGGTCTCGAAAGTTTGTGCAAATCCTAATGTCTCTGCTAGGTTTAGCGACATGTACTATGTTAGGGATCTAGTTAGAGTAGTTGATGGGTTTGATAAAGCTAGCATCCAGTAATTTATCCAATTCTTTCTTGACTAACAGTCCTACTTACAGATGCATCTTTTTGAGTTTTTGCTTGATAGGTTTGGCATCTGGGTGAACATCCAAATGGTGAACTACTAAAGTGGGGTTTAGACCTGGCATGTCTAAGTACAACAAAGAAAATTTGATGATTATGTCTTTGAGCAGTTGAACAATGATGGAATATTTTTGTTCTAATAATTATTCTTGACTTTCTTTGATTAGGATGGATGATCATGTAGATAATTGAGTTCCCACAAGGGGAAAATGAACCTCTCCATCCTCTAGCACCTCACTAAGGTTTTCACTATCAGATGCATCCTTTATTTCTATTTTTTCTAGGTCAAGAAGCACCTCAAGGAGGTTTTCACTAGATCATTGTTTATGATTTTTCTTATTTTTACTTTTGCGACTAGAGCGTTCATCTTCCCCCTATTGGAAAAACAAGGACAAAAAACTGAGAGGAGGGGGTAAATTAGTTGTCACAAAAATTTAAATTTTTTCTAACTTAACTTATCCTTAATCTCAGAACTGATGAATGAACAATTAACCATAACCAATTAACACATTAGAGAGACAACACCAAAAAAAATTATGTGGAAACCCTGTTAGGGGAAAATCCATGGTGGATGTTAGTCCACAAGATTATACCTTGATAAATGTATAATGGACAATAAGAGGAATGCACATGCATTCAGGCACACTGCCTAGAGCTCACTACTCAATTACAAAAGGGACTCACTACCCAACAAAATTGGATTAAAAATTTGGAGGGTATGAACTGAGAAAATAGCTTCTGCTCAAGCCTAATTATAGTTCCAATTAAGCTCAACACTTCTTCACACTTTTATCAATAATGATATTCACACATATGCAAATAGGAGCACATGAAGCATACATTCCACTAATCACACAATCACTCTTATATATCCACTACATGAGATTCCATCACAACTTCATCGGGCAAGAAAATAAAATATATTTGCAATGTCACCAAATTTTACAAATAAACTTTTAATGTGTATCCCCCAAGGTTGGACACAACATAGTGGAGATCCAAATTAACATCTCAAATACAAAAATACTTTAGTTAATTTCACCTCAAAAATCCACAACACGCTATCACCAACATGTCAGCTAGAAATATGAAAAACCAAACATGCACACAATGATCTTCAACCACGAGCTGACCAATTAATGTGGATGAACCAAACGGATAGAGAATAAACTAGAAACATCTAAGAACACCAATAAATCATAGAGAATCATCCACAATGACTGAGATAATCAGAATCACATAATCTTCATTCAGGAACACTGACAGAGACCAACAAAACACTGTCAAACCATAGCTCACACAAAACTTCACGCGGAGCTATGAAACTTCCAGTAGATGATCTAGTCATACTCAACAATAAACCCTTTAATCCAAATCAACTAATATTTTTCATACAGAACAAAACACCTTTATGACCTACATAGTTCCACTAGTAACTTGAAACACTTTTCCTTATAATTTTCTTAATATCCCTGACATATACAGTAATAGATGCACCAAATGCTTATAGTGTTGACATCAATGATAGCCACATATCATAAACAAATCCACAACATCCAAAAATCTCCCAACAATCTCCCCCTTTGGCATTGATGGCAACACATGATGTGAAAAATACCATCAAACCAACTTTATTTTTAAAAAGATTTGTCATGTAGCACTTCTCCCCCTAATATTTTTTTCACATAACTCTTCTCCTCCTTTGAAATCAATGGAAAACGTAACTATGAACTTTCCATACACATGCTATGAACCACATATCTACACATCTGACTACTCCCCCTATGTAGCAACCATAGAAACATCAATCAAGATCGTGATATGGAAATGAGGCCTACAAATTGATCCAAGTAAATGCATCATTTAGTTTCTATTAGGAGGGGTAATTACCCCTAGCATTCCCTTGAGATACTCAAAAGTATCCTTCAGTAATGGCTTAGTAAATATGTCTGCAATCTATTCTTTGGTAGGAACATACTCCAATTTGACTTCTTTCTCTTTCACTTTCTCCCTCAAGAAATGAAACATGATCTATTTATGTTTAGTCTTAGAGGTTAGCACTAGATTCCTTGATATATTTATTGCACTTGAGTTGTCACAGTATATGGAAATAGGCTCCTTATATATTATTCTGATATATCTTAACATCTATTTCATCCATATAACCTGAGTGCAATTATTGGCATGAGCAATATATTCTACTTCAGTAGTAGATAGAGAAATTGAATTTTTCTTTTTACTTAACTAGGATACCAACTTCTTCCCTAAGAAGAAAGCACTTCCACTAGTAATTTTTCTATCATTCGCATCACCATCCCAATCAGCATTAGTGTATGCATAGAAAGTGAGATCATCATCCTTTAGATACCAAAGTCCAAAGTCAATTGTTCCTTTCAAATATCTAAAGATTCTTTTAATAGCAGTCACATGTGATTCTTTTGGATCAGCTTGAAATCTAGTGACCATACATACAACATTCATAATATCCAATCTAGTATGATTCAAGTAGAGAAATCCACCGATCATTGACCTATATTTGGTTTGATTTCCCTTAGGAGAGTCATCATTCTGAGTCAACTTACATCCGATTACCATGCGAGTACCAACAAGTTTGGAGTCTTCCATTCCAAACTTCTTCAATAGTTTTTTCACATATTTGGACTGAGATATGAAAATCCCTTGGTCTAACTATGTAATTTTCAATCCCAAAAAGAACTTCATTTCACCAATCATACTCATCTCAAATTCACTCTTCATCTCATCATCAAACTTCATGCAGAGATTATCATCTCCACCAAAAATGATGTCATCAACACACTTCTATGATTAACTCCTTCTCATGATCTAACTTGAAGTATAAGTAACTATCAATAGTACCTTTAGTGAATCCAAGCTTAAGTAAATATTTTTCCTATTTGGCATACTAGGCTCTAGGGGCTTGTTTGAGTCCATACAGAGCTTTCTTCAATCTGTAAACCATGTCTTCCTTATTTGTTAGTTGAAATCCATCAGGTTGTTCAATGTACACTTATTCTTCTAGTTCCCCATTCAGAAATGCATAATTTACATCCATTTGATATACTTTATAGTTCTTATAAGTAGCATAAGCAAGAAATAATCGTACTACTTCAATTATAGCAATAGGGGAAAAGGTTTCTTGAAAATCAATACCTTCTATTTGAGAGTACCCTTTACATACCAGTCTTGCCTTATTTCAGACCACTTCACCTTCCTCATTCAGCTTGTTTCTAAATGCCCACTTAGTACCAATCACATTCTTGTCTTTGGCTCTAGAAACTAGTGTTCATGTTCCTTTCTTTTCAATCCATGTCAATTCTTCTTTCATGGCTTCTAGCTAGTGTTCATCTTGACAAGCTTTAGTGACACTCTTAGGTTCAATCTTGGAAATCAGACAATATTCTTCTGTAATTTTTCTTCTAGTTTGCAATCATTTAATCTTATCTCCTATGATTTGACTTTTGGAGTGATTCAATGTTAAATACCTTGGAGTCTTGGGACTTTCTTTGACTTTTATGTCTTCTGATTTTTCTTGTACACTTGCACTTATCTATGGTTCCTGACTAACTCAATTTTACAGAAAAATTTGTGGTTGCTTCACTGGAACATATGGAAAAATCTAAAGTAGATTCGGTGTTTGAGTGTTCTTCCCTTGATTTGTGTTTTCTTCATTTGAATCATAGCTGCATCGTCTGGATGATTTGACACAATCCTCATCAACTCTGAAATTTTCACTCTCAACAATATTTCTTAGTCATTTTTTATAGCATCCGTATGCCTTGGTCTTTGTGGAGAAACCTAGGAAGATCCCTTCGTTGCTTCTATCATCAAACTTGCCTATATCATTATCTCTCCTGATATAACATTTTCTTCCAAAGATCTTGAAATACTTAACATTAGGCTTGTAACCAAACCATAATTCATAAGGGGTCTTACCAAAATTACAATTCACATTTACCTGATTCAAAGTATATATAATAGTGCTTACCGCTTCACTCCAGTACATATGAGACACATTCCCTTCCATTATCATTGTTTTGGCAGCATCCAAAATTATTGTATTCTTTCTTTTTGCAACTCCATTCTATTGAGGGGTTCGAGGAGCAGATAGTTCTCTTTTAATTCCATTTTCTTCACAATAATAATTGAACTCTTTTGAAATGAATTCACCACCTTTGTCAAATCTCAAGCATTTTATTTTCAAACCTTTTTCATTTTCTTCCATGGCCTCGAAAATTTTATATTTTTCCAATGCTTCACACTTTTCTCTTAAGAAGGAAACCCATATCATTATAGAGTAATCATCAATGAAAAACATAAAATACCTTTCTCCATGAACACTTCTAACTCTAGAGAAGAAGGAGACTAGTTTTTTTACCCATCTGACATTCTTGATAGATTACATTAGCAAGCTTCACTAACATAGGAAAATCTCTTACTACTTGAGAAGAACTTATCTTGATAATGTTGTCAAAGTTTACATGACACAACCTCCTATGCCACAACCAACTTTCATCTACTTGAGCAATTAAACAACTTCCAATAGCAATATTCAAGTGAAAAATATTACCTTTAGTTTGCACAATAGTAGCAATCATGTTTCTGGAACTCCCATGAATCTTACATTTACCATTCTTGAACTACATATCATATCCCGTGTGTACCATCTTTCCAACACTTAACAAGTTATGATTAAGGCCTTCAACATAGAGAACACCATTAGTGTTTTCCTTACCACCAAGGCTAGTAGAACCTCTTCCATGAATCACACAAGCACTGTTATCTCCAAATATTACAACCCCACTGTCATACTTTTCTAGACTCACAAACTTTATCATTAGTCATATGATGTGAGCATCCACTATCAATGACCCACTCATCTTTCTCCTCAACTTAGGCTGCAAGATATTTCTTATCTTTAGTAGATTCAGTAGGTAGAGGTTTATTTTCAATGGTAGCAATGAAATCCCATTCATCTTCATTTCCATTATCTTTATTAGACTCATCATCAGTTACTGCTTCTTCAACAAAGTAGCATTTCTTTTCGAATCTAGGTTTTCTAGGCTTAGTCCTAGGAACTCTTTTAGGACATCTTGAAGAAAAATGACCTATTTTACTACATGAAAAACATTTAATAGGAAATACATATTCAAACTTACCTTTTCCTCTTCCTTCTTGCTTTGCAATTAGTGCTTCTAGTTCTTGTACTTCTCTTTTATGTCTTCGAGTTGTTTCAGTTCTTCATCATATTTAGATATTTTTCTAGAGCTCTCTAGCAAACTATATTTTTCCTTGTAGCTTTTGGATACAGTAGCTTTAAATGCAGATTCAGTTTTTGATGTAGATTCACCAAATTAACTTATTTCAAAAGTAGCAAGCTTCCCTATCAGTGTATCTCTTTTCATCTTGTTTACAGAAATAAATTCCTCAATAGCATGAACCTTCATTTTGTAAGGAGGAAAGGATCTGAGTATCTTAGCCATAATTTCATCCTCACACACTAAACCACTGACACATTTAATACCTATCACTATTTCATTTACTCTCTGCATAAAAGAAGTAATATTTTCATCTTCACCCATCTTTAGATTCTCGTACTTTCCATTTAATCTTTGTAGCTTACCCATCTTCACCTGTGTATCTCCGTCATACAAAGTTTCTAGCTTCATCCAGATCTCATGAACTGTCTACAGACCTATCACTTTAGCCATCTCTAAAATCTATTAGAGCACTCACCAATACTTCCATAGCTACAATATTACTTTTAACATATTTCATCTCATCAACAAAGGAAGGACCATTTTGAGGAATAATATATTGATCTCTTGTAATCCTCCAACAAGAATCACCAATGCACTATAGATGAAATTGCATCCTGACTTTCCATAGTGAGTAGTTGGTGCCATCAAATCTAGGACTGTCCTTCTTGAATGTTAATGTTTCCATCCCGGATCACCTAAAGCTATTAGACTTCTTTAGAGGAACAAGATTTGATACTAATTGTTGGTAAAAAAAGGATAGACAACTAAGAGGGGGGGTGAAATAGTTGTCACATAAATTTAAACTTTTTCTAACTTAACTTATCCTTAATCTCAGAACTGATTAATGAACAATTAACCATAACCAATTAATAGATGAGAGAGACAAGGAACACCAAATATTTTTATGTGGAAACCCTATTAGGGGGAAAACTACGATGGATGTTAGTCCACAAGATTATACCCTACTAAAAGTATAATGAAGAGAAATAAGAGAAATGCACATTTATTCAGGAACACTTCCTAGAGCTCACTACTCAATTACAAAAGGGGCTCACTGCCCAACAAAATTGGATTAAAAATCCAGAGGGTATGAACTGAGAAAATAGCTTCTCCTAAAGCCTAATTACAGTTCCAACTAAGCTCAACACTTCTTCACACTATGCTCAATAATGATATTTGCACATATGCACATAGGAGAACACAAATCATACACTCCATCAATCACACAATCACTCTTATATATTCACTACATGAGATTCCATCACAACTTTGTTGGGAAAGAAAAAATATATATTTGCAATGTCGACCCAGTTTTACAAATAAAATTTTAATGTGTATCCCCCAAGGTCAGAAAAAACATAGTGGATACCCAAATTAACATCTCCAATACAAAAATACTTTAATTAATTTCACCTCAAAGATCTACAACATGCTATCACCAACATGTTGGCCAAAAACATGAAAAAATGAAGATGCAAACAAATATATTCAACCATGAGTTCACCGATTAATGTGGATGAACCAAAATGATGGAGAATATACTAGAGACATCTTAGAACACCAAGAAACAATATAAATCATCTGCAAGGACTAAGATAACCAAAATCACATAATCTTCATTAAGGAACACTGATAGAGAGCAGCAAAACACTGTGAGATTATAACTCACAGAACTTCACATGAACCTTTCAAAATTTCGGTAGATGATCTATTCATACTCAAAAATAAACCCTTTAATCCACATCAGCTAATATTTTTCATACAAAACAAAACACCTTTATGACCTACGCAATTCCACTAGGAACCTGGAACACTTTTCCTTATAATTTTCTCAATATCCTCGACATATACAGTAATAGATACGCCAAATGCTAATAGTGTTGACATAAATGATAACCACATATTAGCAACACATCCATAGAATCCAACAATCTCCCAACAACCCCAATCCCATAAGGTTGACATATGTGTCCAAAGAGACATTGACAGGTGCGCTACCACTTAGGTCCTAGTCAATAAGTTTAGGGTGGCATAGGGAAAGGCTAATGGTAAAGATGGATAAGCAATCAAACATGGATGAAAGTTCCATGTGATCCACATCATCGTACGCATGTATGATAGAGTCTTCCTAAGGTATGTCTTCTAAGGGACCATTTTCCACACTAACACTATTGGAAACATGGGATGATGTTGTAGGGCCCTTTTTCTTTTTGTCATATCCGAGACCTGAATTCTGCAGAAGCTTCAGTACATCAATAGGTTGTAGTTACCCTTGTTCTTCTTTACCTATACCCCCACCTTGATAGTTTTTCTTCTCTACGAACTTAGCAAACCAGGGATATGCTTCCTAAAAATATTCCTTAAGGGGAGGATCTGGTTGGGGCTCTTCATTTATATCGACTGACTGATATCATCTTCTAGTGCATTTGTCCTTAAACTAGGGGACCAGAAAGTGCTAGTAGGGATGTTTTTGGCACTGAAGGTAATGGTATTTTCTTCTTCCTTTGGTATAGACTGCGAAGGTAGACCATATGTGTGTGGTGATGGTGGCATGGCTGCCACATTTAGAGTTGTATGCATTTCATATTTTCCATAACCCTTGTCAATGATATGGACTTTAGTAATAATGGAATTTGTGGTGGAAGATGGAGTGGTTGATGTGGCAAATGATGGATTGGAGGATGACAACTGAGGTGCCCCCATTTCGAGTCTAGGATAATAATGCAAATGGGGAAATGAAGCTTCTAAAGAATGGCAGTACTCAAATGGTTGTGGGTCAGCATAAATGGTGACCTCTGGTCCATTAACTAGGAATTTTAGGCATTGATGATATGTGGAGGGGAAAACTTTCATGTCATGAAGCCATGGGAAGCCAAGGAGGAGGTTGTATGGTAAGTCCAAATCAAGGACATGACATGTAGTGTATTGAGTCACGGGTCCAACCTGGATGGAAAGACTGACAATTATTTCAAAATATCTTTTCACATTATCATAAGCATTGATTGTAATGATTTGATTACTTAGGTCCACTTGAGTGTACCCTAACTGCTTTATGAACTTTAGAGTGCATAGATTGAGGACAGAGCCATTATCTACTAGGACCCTTTTTACTTTATGATGGGAAACCAGGACTTTGATGTGTAGGGGACAGTTATGGTTGGAATAAATGTTAGGCATGTCATTTTTGTTGAAGTGTAACTGGTAGGATAGAGCCAAATGTCCCACTAAAGCTAGGAATTGCATAGGGTCAATGTTGTTAGGCACTTAGGTTTCTTGTAAAGCTTGGTTCAGGATCTCTTGATGCACAAGAGAAGATTTAAGCAGATCCAAAATTGAGATATGAGTAGGAGTATTTCCTAAGTGATCAAGAATGTTATATTGAGAATTCACAGGATTTTGTTGGGTAGATGTAGAGGCTATAGGGATAGTAATGTAGGTTCTTCGGGTAGCAAAAACACATTGGGGATCTTTAGCTTTAACATGTACCATGGATATGCAGGGTTCTACCTACTCAATGTAATGGACAATGCCCTTGTAATTGAGGGGCACATTCTTATAACTTATGTTATTTGTACTATTGTTTTGGGGATTGTAATTGGACATGCTTGGGCCTTGATTATGGTTATGGAAGGAATTTTGGTAAATCGATAATTGAGCTTGTATGATGAGGCTTGATTAGCATCAACTTGGATATCTCCTCGATTGATAAGATCTTAGATGTATGTTTGGAGACCTAGACACTTATTGGTGGAGTTCCCTTTGATTTTTTGAAAGTCACAATATTCATTGTCTTTATACCAATTGGGTTTTGGTTTGGAATCATTGAAGGGCTTGGTCATGGGGTAGACGATTGGATAGTTTTCATATAGGAGTCTATTGAACATGGTACTTAAAGACTCACCTAGTTGAGTGAACTAGTTTTTGTTGTTCCCTTGACTATTCTAGTTTGACTGTTGAGGGGGATGAGGTGCCCCCTATGGTACTGATATGATGTTTTGGGAAGATGGTCGGTTGGAGGTAGGTTGTTTGCTCTGAGAGGTACTAGCTAGTTGAACATGTTTAGTGTCGATGACACCATAATTCACAACATTCTTATTCTTGTTCTAGTAGCATGACTTATCTTTGGATGACCATTCTTTGTCATGATTGTGTATCTTGACATACCCTTTAGCAATAATGGCCCATTCAAAGATGGGTCATTTCTCCACTATCTCGAAGAAGGTGGTGACACAATGTAGGCTAAAGTTATGGGCCATGTTAGGATGTGAGTTCTCAAGAAAGAGAGTGACCATGTCCTTCTCTTTGAGAGGGGTTTTCATTCAGCTTGCCCATGCATCCCACCTTTGGAGGTAGCTGAAAAATGTTTCACCTTCACATTGCTTCTCCTTGAGGAGATCCAAGGTATTATTGTCCTTCTCTATATTGAAGGATAAGTAGGAAGAATTTTTTTCTAAAAGATACATGAAGGATTTGATGGACCCCCGCTTTAGACCCATGAACCACTCTAGGGAATTCCTTGTTAGGATTTACATGAATAAACACAAGAGGTAGTTTTCATTGTGCATAACCTCCTAACATTGGGAGTAAAACTCTTGCAAGTGGTCTTTAAGATCCTTTTTTACTTTGTATCTATCAAATTTTGGTATCTTGAAGTGTTTCAGGAAGGGAATCAATGAGATGTAGGGCTCGAATGGATAGGGACATATATCTTATAATTTTGAAGGATTTCTTACCAGTCCCAGCTTGGAGATCTTTCAAAGCAGCTTTGATTTCCAACAAATCTGCATTGATCAGTGATGTAGGAGTCGAGGCACACGGGTTGGATGGATATGGGTGCTAGGATGATGGTGGGTCATGTTGAGCTACTATTTGAAGGTTGATATATGGATTTTGATAGTGATATGATGATGTCCCTTGCTAGTATGCTAAGGGTATTTGTTGGTATGGGGTATGTTGTTGCGAGGTAGAGTACAAATTGGTCTGAGAAGGATATGTGGCATAATGCTGAGGAGCATGAATGGAGTGTTTTCGATTGGTTTGCTAGTGCTGGGGGTACTATGCAACTGTTGGGAGGCCACATAGGGTGGTTGTTGCTAGAACTATTCCTAGTTATGATAGAAATAGTTTTGTGGAGGTTTTTGATGTGATGCCAGCTGTTGTGTGGGACAAAATGGGATGTGTTGTTGAGCTTTCATACATAAAATAGATGTGAGCAACAGGGATACGGTCAGGATGGGAGGTCAAGATGGATTTCCTTGTGATTGGTGTGATGTTTTTTGTGATGAAATCAAAGGATGATGCAGGGGTTGTTGCTGATGAGATGACTGAGATGATGTGGAGGCGTTTTACAAAAGAAGGTTGTTGGGTGATAGTGGGAATATAAGGTTGGGATGTACCTTGTGGAGGTAATTAAGATGGTATGTTAGATTGAGGATTCTATTGGGATGTGAATGGAGGTGGTCATAGACTTGTGTCCCCAGGAGGTGGAGGAAAGGTAGTGAAAAGGTTTCCCTCAACATTTATTGGAGGTTGATTCAAAATGGGTGGTGCAGTCAACATTAATGGCGAATGCTATGGAACATTTTGTGGCATATCGTAGGTGAAAGGGTTATTAGAATCAAATACTTGGGAAGCCCCCATGATTGAGATTGGGGCACTTGAGGGATTGTTAACTTGGTAGAGGACAACATTTCTATATTCAGGTTGATACCAACCCTCCATTGGAGGAACATTGGGGATGTATGAATCACCTGGTGCATTTTATGAACCTTGGGGTATGTTGGGTGTGGAATTGCCATATTTGGATAGGTTGACACTTGATGGGGGTTTGACCCCTTTCTCAATTTGGTGGGCCAAGATCTCTTCCCCATATTGTTCGAGCAGGTGACCTTTCATTTGCGCATTGGTGGGATTACTAAAATTTTCCTCGAGTGTAAGTTTGGGTTGGTTGACCATACTCAAGATTCACCATGTAGTGAGTTGTTATGATCTTCTGTGTTAGATTTTGATGACCCCCCATTGATGGGAAGATTTTCCCACTATGGGTTAGGTTAGGATCCAAGGTTTTGTTGCTCGACTATCTTCATTGATTGTGACCATGTTTGAATGGGCATGCAAGATGGTGGAGTGGACTGGGATGCAAGGATGATCAAGATGATGATTGGAGGATTGACTTGATTAGATGATGGATTAGTTGACAAGGATCTGTCTTGACAGGATTGTATTGGATGATTGATAAAGGATTTGAAATAGATGAGTGGTCATTCAGAACAAGGAAATAGGAGCCTAAAATGGGGGAACGACTATTGGGATGGATGAATGGAGTCTCAAAATGGATGGATGACAACTCAAAATGGAGAGATGACAACCCAGAATGGGGGAACGGTTATTGGAACAGAAGAACAACTATGGGTGAACGATAGTCTGAAGGAGGAAACATATGCTTGGATTGGATGAATGATGAATTGGAATGAGTAAATGGATGTTTAATAAGATAGATTGGCCTTCAGAATGTGGAGATTAATGCTTGAAATGGGTGAATATTCATTCAAAACAAGAAAACAACTAGTTAGAATGAAGGAACAACACCTAAAACGATCAAATAGAGGATGAAAAATAGTTTTTTGAAGGGAAGGTACACCTATCCAAGAGAAAGTCCACCCATCCAAGGGCAGGTCTTCCTATTAAGTGAAAACGAGCAAAAATAGTTGTTTGGAATAGGTAAACAGGAACATGAAACAAGGAAATGGTTACTCAGATCGAGGAGATGAATGTTTAGGATAGGGAATGGATTCTTGGAATAGATACACAAATGTTCTAAATGGGGAAACAAGTGATTGGAATGATGAAATCGACACTCAAAATGATGAAACGGGTGGTAAAACTAACTATTCAAGGGGAAGGTACACCTATTCAAGGGTAGGTCCACCCATTCAAGGGAAGGTTTTCTCAATTGAGGTTAGGTAGGCCCCTTTGAAGGGGTAGGTCCACCGATTCAAGGGAAGGTTTTCCTATTTGATGAAAAATTGAGAAAATCTAACAAAAATAGGCTGAAAAGGGGCTAAGAAAGAGGGCAGGTTCACCCCTAGTAGGGCATATTCGACCCTCTACAAGGGAAGGTCTACCCCTCTACATAAATCTTAGCTTGATTTTGCAAAAACAACTATGGAAAAGGACTCAAAACACAACAAACAACAATCAGAGGATAAGAATGACTTGACTGAACAGAAAATCACTGGTTTTGCATAAAGAAAATAGTTCAAGCTGTACGATCCTAAGATTAGTAGAATGGGTATGGCCAACAAAGTCCTCTATATAGGATAAAAAAGGTGGCTAGGGATTCTGATATTATGGATGCACAATGTCCTTGAAGCTGCATTCTTCAATGGAGGACCTTTTCCAGGGAAGATAATCAACCACACAAAAAGTGTTGCAACTAGGCATGCACAATGGAGATTCTATATTGATCTACATTATGATATGAGATTGAACTTCAAATGTACAAGATTCCCTTAATATATAGGAAAAAGAGAAAACCTAATATGCATGAGATGTTTCCATGTGTCATGATCTAACAACATGTGAACCCTATCTACAAAATTATTAAATGTTGAGATAAGTTCTAGAAGGAAAACTCATCTTCTAGAAGGAATCTTATCCCTACAAACATGGAAGGGGATATTACCCCATTTATTAAATGATTTATTAAAATTGCAACCTAGGACTAAATGATATATGACCTAAGTTAACTTATGCTAGTGTAATAATTAATTTAATTACACTAACAAGGGAGTCTCAGATATACACCCAGTATGTGAGGTCCAAACCGTGAACACTAGCCTGTCACAAGCGTGAGTCAGGAACCTTAGCGAGATACTAAAGGCTCAGACCAACTATTCACGTCATCCTGACGCTTCGCCAATAATGAAGTGGTTGGATTGGGGTACAAATTTGGCCTCCTCGCTTTGTATATCTTTCCTATATGCGTGGTTGGGATCTTCCCTTAGGATGATGAAATCCCCAAGCAGGTCCCCTAAGAAAAAGCAAAAATGGGTGACTCAAAGGGCTTGGTAAGCTATGATTTCCCGTCACATTGCCAAATGGTTCAAGGGGATTGGATATGCCAATAGCCTTACCACAAGCACGACAAACAAAGTAAATTTGACCCCCCCTAATTAAGCTATGTGCCTAAACTAATGAAAAATGATAACAAACAGGTGATAAATTCTTTAAAAATAAATGGCCCTATGGGAAATTTGCTAGTAATTTATTTTTCATTTTCCATGAAATTCTCATCAAATCGTTGCATAAACACAAACAACACATGTTAGGAGGTTAGAAATACTCAAAACAACAGGAAATACTTCTTAAAATGTAATTTTTACCTTCTGAAAAATGTTGTTTTGGGTGGGTTTTCCCCTCTATTTTGGGTAGGTCCACCCCTTGGCAAGGGCAGGTCTGCCCCTCTACTAAAAAATGGAAAATCTTGTTGTTTCCAAGCTTTATGGAGGGCAGGTCAGCCTCTATAAGGGCAAGTCTACTTATTTGTGGGCAGGTCCACCTATCCATGGGCAAGTCTACCTATCCATGGTTAGGTCCACCCCTCTACAAGGGCAGGTTTGCCTCTCTACAACCTGAACCTGCAAAAATAAAACAACAAAAAACTTGAGAGAGAGACTCGTTTGTGGGTCCCACTGGGCATGCCAGAAATGTATGCAAGTGTTTATAATTTATCTAAAAATGAAAAAAGGTTATAAATTCTAGAGAAAACAAACACAAGACCACCTCACAATTAGCCTAGTTCAATCTGAAACAAAATAAAGATAATAAATAAGAAGATTATACATTGTCTTGGATTGATCCCTTGGTTGGCCCTTGATATGATTCTTGATGTTGCTCCTTGGATGGAAAATGAGATGAAGATACAGGAAGGGATGCAAGATGGGCTTGAAAATGTTATAATGGTGGATTCAAGTGCTATTATGAAGGAAAAATGTGCAAATTAGCTAAGTATGGCTTAAAATGACAAAATGGCAAGAGTTTGGTATCAAAATGCAAAAGTGCCTAAATGAGAGAAAAAGGGGGTATTTATAGATGAATTTGAATTCTCTAGAGAAATTGATGGTTAAGATTGAGCCACCATGGCCAAGATGTAGGGCTATGGTGATTCGAGGACTCACAAGCCCTCACATCTTACCATGTGGAAGATGAAGTGTCCAAAGGACATGATGAGTTGGAAGGAGGGTAAGAATGATAAATACTTTGAAAGTACATTGGGAGATGGAAAGATTTCCTTAAAAGGAAAGTTCTTGTTCCCAAATGGTTGGAAAGTGACATGAGAGGAATTTTAGTATTCCTTAAAAATATCTATGGGGAAGAGGAAAGTAGTTTGGAAAATAAATGTGAATTAAAAATTCACATGCTTGGAAGAATCCCATGGACAAGACAAGGTTCCAAAAAGGGAAGCAGTTTTCCACATGTGACTTGATGTGACAAGTCAAATATTCTAGAAGATGCATGGGAAAAGGGGATTCTAGGAGGAATAAATGTGAATTTTAAATTCACATGGGAAAGAGGGTCAATGCTAAGAAAGGTAAATGAAAATGATGACTAAAATGGCATGCTAAATGTGGCTAATGACTTTGATTACGGTTGTGCAAACACATGATTAGGAGGATTAATGAAAGATTAAGGAGAAAATGGAAGATGTGAGGATGTGACATTAATTTTTTAATAAATGTGTGCACATCCTAATCTAGAATTAATTAAATTCATCTTGATTAGAAGAGGGTTATGGATGATGTGACAATGAGAGAAAAAAAAAAGAATTAAAATTTGACTTAAATTCAAAGAGGTTGCATGACTAAATTAAATAAAGTGATGTGTTTATTTAATTTAGAGAGGAAAGAAGTAAAAGGTAAAAGTATTTAATTATTGAATTAAATACTTTAGGAACCTTATGCAAATGATGGAATATTATTTAAATGAATGATTTAATTAATATTCATAGAGAGGATGAAATATATGAGTAAAGGGATGAATAAGGAGATGAGTTTGACCATATGGAAGTGGTCAAATTTGGATGTCTACACTTTCTACATAGATAGTTTTTCAAGCACAAGATGGAACCTATTTTCATTTCTGTTGTAAACAAAAGGTCTTTGTATTTTGTAGTCAAAGTTCTTGTTTGCATGTGGGTTCCATCAAGAAGGAGGACTTTGTACTGATCAATGGGGCTTTGATCGCCTCCTATTTTTTGAAAATACATTAGTTGGAGAACTAGAGATGGGACAACATCTCTAGCATCAATAGATCATATCGCATGTGTTGTTATGTTTGGATTTACATTTGTATCCTACAAGGAAGTTAAACTCAGAAAAGTGGCAACAATGAGATATTCATGGTTGTGACTCAAGTCTAGAAGCAAACAACAATATTGACACATTTGAAAACTATAACATTTTTCCCTCTAACAAATAGGTCACTCCCAAATGGCCAAAAAATTGAAAGGAAAAGAAAAGACAAAGAGTTTGAATATAAATTAGTTAGAACATATATCATAACAACTATTAATTCAAATGAACCATATTCACAATTCGCTTGGTGCACTTGGAGAAGTGTCAATTTAATTGTTAGCAGGAAAAAACAAAAGAAACCAACTTACAAGACTGGTAATTGAGGAATTTTCATCAGCTTGGGTAGAGCCAAAGGCCACCGACATTGTTGGGGCTGGTGTTTTAAAAGATGAGAGTTGCAATGTCGGTGGCTGACTACAAGGTCTATGACTTCAAAATACAACATGAGATCTTAATTTTTTTGCATAGGAATTAAGAATATGACAACAAAGGATTAATAAAAATGAAGGGTTCAATGATTCATATAATACTTAATATACAATTTTTTATTCCAATTTTTTTGTTTCATTTTTTCAATCTCTCAATTTTTTTCCTAGAGACATCAACATACAAGGGAAAAGAAATAATTAGGAAAAATGCTTCAATGTTCTATATAACAGCTAATATAAAGTATATCATTCAAAGAATGCCCTGTCAAGGTTCAAACAAATAACATCTATTTTCACAAAATAATAAACATTAGGAAGAGTATGTATGTGTACATTGTTTACATCTACTTTGAGATACATACATATCTACACATAGGAAAATTTAATATTGTTTTATATATGGCTTCCATTTTGTGCCAATGGTTGCAACATAATAAAATAGTCTGTGTTGTTTTCCATAATGTAATGTTAATTGTTTTTCTCTAGCTTTGGCTATATTTTTTCATTTTCAATGCATAATAAAAGTGTTAATGTCATAGAGTTTATGTTGTTATATAGAAGAAATTCTTGATTATCATTGCCGCTGATTTTATTTCCCCTATGTGTAGAAATCTAGATATGTGATATTAGATGAAAAAAACATTATTATAAAGCACTGAAAATACATCTTATGATTCTAAGGATGTCCCAAAAAACTAAAGACAGGGATCACTATGTATCAATGTTCTTTGCATCCACTATGGCATGCATACATTCCTACACATAGGGGAAACACATTGTCCATCAATGCGATCAAATGTTTGCACAATTTTCGACAAGGCATTGTTGGATGTCATTTTGTGGCTTTAGAAACTATTGCAAGTACAAGCAAGGAGAGAAAGCTTATGTGAAGGTGCAAGTTTAATTGTTCGATGTGAAGCTACTATCGAGGTAGCAATAAATTTTTTTTATGTTTTCCTACATGGGGCGATATTTGGAAAAGCAATACAAAAGTGTTGGTTGTGATAATTTATTGTGCATTTGTTGTAGGCGCTGAAGAAAGCAAGGAGAAAAGAGAAAGCAAGCAGGAAGATGTACACTTGAACCAAATAGGAAGAGGTGGAATTTGAAAAAACCCTTTATATTTCCAACTATTCTTATATATACTTGTAAACATGGTTGTATGCATGTATACATCTACCTTTACATATACAAAAAAATCTATGCATGAAATTCAATATTCTCAGTGTATACAACATCTTCATATAATTGTGTGTAGGAAAATGTGTCTGTAATACATTTGTATGCTTGTAGACAAAAACTAAAGTATGTGTTTCTTTTCTTCCCTTTTATTGTTCTTTTCCTATCTACAGATATGTATGTGTGTGAAATAAGATGTAGACAACATTCATATAAAATCATCCCCCTATTTATTGCTTTTCTAGGATAGTTTCTATTTGTTTTTTTCACAAGGGAATTTTTTTCAATAACATGCTTCATATTAAGCAGAATAATAAAGTTTTCTTGCCACATCCAATGTGTTGAAAAGCTCTTTGAAGTTAGGAAAATAGCATAAACTATTTTATGACTTCAACTCTCACTATATTGTGTCATATTTGATTCGCAATCCAATAGTAAATGTTATAGAATTTATGATTTTTTCCATATGACATTATCAATTGTTGGTCTATAGGGGTAAAAGCAAGAAGTTGGGTACATGAAGAGAGGAAGTTTCAGCCAAAAAAAGATCTCGTAGAAAATGCATATGCATTATATAATGCATACACATTTTATAACACATACAAGTCATTTATTTTAAAAAATAACTACTTTTTAGAAAGGAATACACATTTTAAAATGCATACGTGTTTCTAAAAAGTATTTATTTTTTTAAATAATCAAGAAAATAAAGAACACATATGTGTTTTGTAGCGCATATGCATTTTTAAAAATGCGTATGCATTATTTGAAAATTAAATTCCCAACCCACGTGTAGCCTTGGTTTTAGGCTTGAGAAAGGCTTGGCAATCTAAGTCTTAGCCCTTCACCTGTAACTAAAAAACTAAGGTAGATTGAAGAAGAATGTCCAACTTTGGCGATATGGCTGATGGACTTTTTTTCTGAATGAATCTATAAAACTAAAACCCATTAGAGAACATGATTTATACTTTCCAAATATATATATTTTTATTAAGATTATATTATGTTTCATATTTTTTAATTAATTTCTAATCAAACTAATCCTTAAACTTGAAATATCAGGCTTTTTTTGTTTTTTAATAACTTTTTTTTTGTTAAGTTTCTTGTAAAAAAATTATATGGCATCAAAATTCAAACAATTCTCTACACAATGAAAAAAAAGATACAAAAATTGTTTAGTTTAGGTCCAATTATGTTTTAGGTCCAATTATGTTGTCTGTACACGTTGATTTTTAGAAACAACAATTAAGGCCAATAAAAATTCAATAAAATACAAAATATTCAACAAAAAATTACAAAAAAAATTCCACATCAATCTTCATGTTGTTAGCTATCTTTTCACAAATGGAATTAGAAAAATACTTTTATTTGGGTTAAAAATTGGTGTCCATACACGTGCTTCGTATGGTAAAAAAATAGGTACCTTTAAAAAGTGGTTTTTATAGATCCCTATAAAAAATTAATTTCTATAATCTGGGTATTTGAATAATTTACATATTTGGAAGCTAGATTTGAAATGCTAAATTTCATATTACTGAATTTTTTAAGATTCATTGTGTAAGTGCGTCAAATTTTTAGTCCAGATGTAACAAATTCTAAAAAATAGCAAAAATACTTCCACTTTTTGAGCGTTTTGTGTACCCAACTTCTTACATCAGTCCATAGATCTGGCTATATTGTTTCCTTTCCGATAAGATGTTAAAAAATAGAATTTACTGGGTTGTTGTTGAAACTAATATTGTTGTATTTAAGGCATGAGTGTCTATGTATATGCAGTTTATACATATATCTTTGATGATATGTGTATAACTTATGAATATTTGAGCTATTTATCTTCCCTTCACCTTTTTTTGTTTGCTACCCATTTGGGAGCATCCTATGCGCTATGGAGAAATGATTCCATTTTTCATATGTTTCAACATTTCCATGTGCTTTCTTCTTTATATCTAGCAAAAATCTAATTTTGTTTGCTTCTTGCTAAAGCACCTTTTTGAAAATCAAATAGTATAGCTTATTCAACATCATCTTATTGAAAATGAAATAATACACCCTAATCTAGAGGACAAAAAAAATGAATGTCTTATGGAATCAATGTTGTTTACATCTTCTATGACATACATACATATCTGTGCATAGGGTTTAAACATTGTCCCTCACTCTAATTGATATTGCTATTGTTCATTGTAGTTCTCTAGCTTAGGGTATGTATTTTTCCATTTATCAATTCAGTGTAGCCACGATGGTTGGAAGGAAATATTATTTGTTTTTTTTGTTCAATTGTTACTGTGAATTGTTGTGTTGTATGGGTTTTCCCATCTGGGCAACTATTCAAATCAATATAGTTTGGAAAGCAGTTTACGTTACTTCCCATAGGTTATTGTTGATGCTTGTTATCTAGCTTAGGGTATATTGTTTCATTTATGGTCTCCATGTAGCCATGGTGGATGGAAGACAATATTGTTTGTTTCTATGTTGCATTGTTACTATGAATTGTTATGTTTTTGTGGGTTTTCTCATTTGGGTCACTGTTGAAACCAATACAGTTTCACTTATGGTTCATATTTTGTGGTGAAGGTTTTGAATGGGTTTGTCACTGTTAGATTTTTACTGTTCAAATTTTTATGTGTAGTGGCAATGGTTGTAAGTATCACCTGCTATTAAAATCCTTAGAAAAAATAGCAAATGTCTGCAAAATTTTCAATAAGGAATTGTTGGGTCTGGTTCTATGGCTTTACCTTCTACCAGATGTGCGAGTGGAGGACAAGCTTCTGTGAACATCCAAGTGCAATTATCTGTTGTGGAATTTTTGTGAAGATTGTTGGAGCTTATTTTGTGTTTTTTGCATTGCATAATCATTGAAAAAGAAATGATTTTGTTTTACAAATATATGCACATGTCTTGTTTTACAAGAACATATGCAGGCATTGCATACCCTCGCCGCATTTGTAGTAATCTATTGCATAAATATATATAGACACAAAAGGTATATTTGGGAATGTAATGATAAATAGTTTATGTCAATTTCCATAGGGAATTTTTAGTTTGCATGTGGTGCGAATGGTTGCAAGGGAAACATTGATGAACAATACCATGTGCAAATTTGAATGTATGTCATAGTAGTTGCAAACAACATTGATACATACTAAAAAATTATTGGAATAATATGTTAGAAACCAAGATTTGATTGCAAACCAGAATAGACCTTCCACAGAAGAGAAAAACAAAAAAGCAAGAGCTTTGCATGAAATGTGCAAATTGATATATTCGAAGTACTGAATATTACAAGAGATAATTTTCTTTATAAAAGCAAAGATGGATAACCCTAATCTTATCTTGAGCAACAAGATAGCTCAACAAGATAAGGATAAAACCTATATCTTAGGAATTAAATAAATCCTAAGTAAACTTATGCAAAGTGTAATTAATAATTAATTACACCAACACCCCCCATAAGTGCAACTTAGGGAGAAGCAAAATTATGCAAAGATGAGTCCCAACAACAAGGCCTGATCAAGTACTCATGTACGAATGTAAAGAGAGAAAAAATAGTGGGAAAAACCCCCCTTAGAGAGATGAATTGTTGTGAAGAAGCACTGGAAGAACTCTGATGAAGCAACATTGGAACCCTAAATCCAGCAAGCAAGGAAGGATAATTCTATCTGCAACTGAAACCAAAAATGGAATCACAAATGCAACAATAGACCCGATGCCAAGGAACACTGGAAACTCACATACTGGATCAACCTTGGGATCTATAAGCAACAATAGATGAAAGGATGAAAGGACCCATAATGATGACAAATCTAGAAGAATGTCCATCGAAACTAATTCCAAACTGAACTGAAACTGCCCATAGGATGAATACCATGAAGATTCTAGAACATTAACCATAAAAACATGGCCTTCAAATGAGAAAGATTTGAACCAATGTGGATCAAGAACTATAAAATCCCAATGTGAAGAGTGAACCGAAGCAAACCAACAATGTGTCTAGCTAAGCAAGAAAGAAGCTAAGGGAAACAATAGGAAGCCAGAAAAACTCATGCAAGTTGTCACCAATATGAAAGATGGATGTAAGAACCCCCCTTAATGGAACTTTATATTAGTTCGTTATTACAATACCCAATGATTGCATAAGGAGATAATGCAAAACTATAGAAACATGAGATGAAAAGAAAACCTAGCACACAAAACAAAATTGAATGCATGCATATAAAAAGGTACACATATTCTATAAATGACCTCAAATCTGCATAGAGGCTGAAACCAACTTTTGAACGCCGCAAAAATCATGAAAAATGGATAAGCGAGTCACAAGATATGTCTCCTAGAGTAAAAAAGGAAAAATCTGACTTCCGAGGCAGAAACAAGCATAAAAAATGAAAAACCAAAAAATTAGACCTGCACCATTGCATAGAGCTCAGAAACAGCTTTCTGGTGATATCTCGTTTGCAAAAAACGTTACCATATGTGAAAGTTATGCCCGTTTCCGTGAAACTGCTCCAAAAAGGTCTGATTTGGCCATGTGAAGCCCTCAGGGGTAAAAAAATTCCGGCCCTTGGTCACCTGGGAGGACCAGGGGGCTGGTGGCTGGCTCCTAGTGCATAGCCCCTGGTCACCCACATGACCGGAGTGAGGAGCTAAAACCCTGGGGGGGTTGGTGCATGGGCGTTGGTCTCCCATAGAACCGGGAGCTGGTCATTTAAGCCCTCGAGGGTAGGCCAAACAAACTAGTGGAGGTGCATGCAGGTGGAGCCACTGGCGGCGTTGGTGCATCGGAGGCCACCTCATGGTGAATCCTTTTAAACTAGGCATGCAAAATACTGAGCAGTTTTATTTATTTATTTATTTATTTATTTTTATTTTTCAAAAAACAAGCCTCAAAAACTGTGCCTGGGGGCCGTACGACCCTTGGGCAAGAAATTTTTGCCTCTCCAGATGACTGTGTCCAAATCGGACAAACTTTATATGGAAATAGGGGTTTTTGGGTGCTGTGTATCCAACGGCGGGGTCCATTTGGGCCCAAAGTGCTCAAAAAATTAGGCGACCCCCGAATCTATCAAAAAAATCACTGAGCTTACAACCCTCATAGATCTGGCAAACGGTGATGAGAATGAATGAAATAAAAGTCATTTCTAACTTTTTCTAGTGCTCTGAATCCAACCAAAAACCCCGATATGATCCAAGACACTGCATAAATGTGCTCAAGGAATAAAACCCTTGAGGGACCTCGAACAAGCTCTGCACTGTGTTCCTCCAAAAAAGCTGAGAAGGGGCTACAAATCGAGGTTCTAATACCATGTTAGAAACCAAGATCTGATTGCAAACTAGAATAGACCTTCCATAGAAGAGAAAGAAAAAAAAGCAAGAGCTTTGCATGAAATGTGCAAATTGATATATTCGAAGTACTGAATATTACAAGAGATAATTTGCTTTATAAAAGCAAAGATGCATAACCCTAATCTTATCTTGACCAACAAGATAGCTCAACAAGATAAGGATAAAACCTATATCTTAGGAATTAAATAAATCCTAAGTAAACTTATGCAAAGTGTAATTAATAATTAATTACATCAACATAATAAACCATATTTTGAGTTTTATATCAAACATTGATGCCACCATCTCTGTAGAACTTCTTCCTTGAATAACTTCTAAGATCTTTTCAACAAATTGTACATAGAAAAATTGTTTCTTATTATGCTTACTATAAACTCGAGTATATATGAATGTTTTCTACATCTAATTTTACATATATACATATGTGCACACAAGAAAAGTAAAATGGAACACTACATCAAATGAAAAAACCTATAGAGCACAAAAATTCACATTAACAAGCCCATGCAAAACCATTGCTGGATTGTTTTTAGATTTTTAAATGAAAAACGTTTGGTGTGCCGATAGAGAAGGCTAGAAAAATGGCATCAAAATTAATTGTTGTATGGTTTATGTGTAGTGGTGATGATTATAAGTAACACCTACCCTTAAAACCCTTGAAAACCATAGCAAATGTTTATGCAATTTTTGATAAGGCATTGTTGGGTTTCGTTCTCCAGGTTTACCTTGTTGTTGAAGATAGTTGTGAGTGAGAAGGGAAAAATTCTCTAAAGGTGCAAGTACGATCATCAATTGTGGAATTTTTTTCAAGGTGGTTGAAGGTAAAAATATTTTTTTGCATGGGGCGATGGTTGAAAAGTATTAAAAAGGTGTCTGTTGTGATAATTCTTTGCCCATTTTTTTTGTAGGCAGTGGAGAAAGAAGTGAGTGGAGAGAGAGGAAGTGGGAATAGGTGTGTTTGGAGAAAGTGGGAAGAGGTGCATATTGAAAAACCTATTACTTGAGTTTTTCGAAAATAATTTATGGTATTTTCCAAAGGGAAATTTTTATTGTTCTTCTATAGCTTAGTCTATATTGTTTTGTTTATGGTTTTCGTGTAGTTGCAATGGGTGGAAGGAAATATTGTTTGTTTTTTTGTTGGTTTGTTACTGTGAATTCATGTGTGTTTTGTGGGTTTTTATGTGTCTTTCTCATGTGTCTTTTGTAGAGTACAATCAACAATGTGTATTTATGTGCATCTAACTTGAGATATATATCGGTGTAGCTTTTGTTTTGTAGCTACATATATATGTATTACATGTGTTAAATACACCTTTTTAGTTATTATTTCTTTCAACCTCAAAAAAGGAGTTGTTAGAATGAAAAATTGCATAGTAAGTGTAATAAGGAAGATTGATTTCACAATTGATCAGAGTGGTGAACAATGTATGTTCTTGCTCGGGGGTTTGCTGAGAGCCCATCAGCTCAATGACCCAATATGATAGGGTTGATAGGAGGCCTCATTTTCTTCTATTTGATTTTATATTTCCTATTTGCAAGTCTGTTTGTTTCTAACATTAGACACAGATAACATTATTTTGTTTGAACACCACCTATGGATATATCTGTATACCATCTGCTTCTTTGTAGGTGGTTAGAGGTTTTTTTTTTTTTCATGGGGTGATGGTTGCAAAAGAAAAAGAAAAATTTCACCGATGATAATTTTTTGCAATTTTTTGTAGGAAATCTAGCGAGAAAAGCAAGTGGGAAGAGTGTATATTGTGTACATCTAATCCAATGTACAGGGTGAAGCCACATAAGTGGTTTACACTTTTGAAGAGGAAGGAAATTTCAAAATTTTCCCACTCTTCATATCAAATGGGTTTGGCCGAACCATATGGCTCGACCGAACCAATTAATTGGTTCGGCCGAACCATATGGTTCGGCCGAACCCATGGCTTGGCCGAACCAGTCACTGAGCCTAATAAAAAGAAATATTTAAGGGGGTTCGGCCGAACCTGGGTTCAGCCGAACCCCCTGAATATGACAAAACCAAAAAAAATGCTTTCACTTTCACATTTTTACTGTGAATTTGCCAGTCACTATCCCTGCACACGGCGAACATAATCTGAATGGCGACCCAACAAAATTTCTCACCGGCGAAAGAAAATTTTGGGTCCTCTCTTCAAACTTCATCATTGCAATTCGCGTATCAACCACTATTGAGCACGAGGTATTTAAAATTCCATTTTTTTAGAGTTCAAAATGCATGTATTTGTTTAATTTCGAAACCCTATATGCAAATTTTTTTAAATTTGTTAAATTCAAATTGCACTTGTTTGAAAGTTTTTAAAGCATTTTCAATATAGTATTTTGCTTCCCCGTTTTGCATAATCCAAGGGTTTGAGTAAGGAAAAACGAGTTTCCTCCGAAAGTTAGGGCAAAAAAACATTATAATGGCTCTCAACATAGTCTAAAAAATGGAGATAAATAAATTCCTAAAGACTAGAAGTGTAGGGGTCAAGGTCACAAAATAATTTTAAAACTACAAATTTAGGGTTAAACTTGTAGATGAAAATGAAAATTTCATACATCTAGGAGTGAACCATGAAAGTCATAGCTTGATTTGTTAAGGTGTTATAATATTAAATCTTATAAAAAATCAAGAATCATATCATTGATTACGTACATTACAATAAAACATCTCCATATAACAAATGAAGCTAAAAACCCTAACCTTCTTTGTGAATTCTATAGTGTGTTTGCTACATGAGTAATTTTTTTTATGAAAACCATGTTTAGGAATGAAAATATCCAATCCCTTATGCTTCTAAACTAAAGTTTACAATGCTTATGGTTCTTTTGGCCTTATAGATTCTTGAATCATTTTATAATATAAAACCTACATATAACCTACTTTGGCTCTAATAATTGTAAACCCTTTAGGAATTCTAAATTGTTGCATCTTGTCTTGATTTTCCCACCATTGTTATTCCTTTTGAAATTTTTACAAATTAGGCAAAGAATCCTTGCACTTATATAGAGGATCCTTATGTATGTTCTTAAAACTATTTAAGGTTAAATGACTTAATCTAAAATAAAGGCATATACGGATCTCTTGCAATTGTAACCTCTTTACTAGTGTTCAAACATATTTGATACCTTGATGGCATGACATAGATGATGTTGCTTGATATTGCTTTATCCATGGATACCCAAATAAAATATGAGATACATCTAAAGAAGAAAGAATATGACATAGAATAAGAACTTCCCTCATCTTTTAGACCAAAAAATTAAGGTAAAATAATGTATCCTATAGTTTCAATCAACATATCATTAGTCAATTTTAAATAAACCCTCAAATATGCATATGCTTGTTGATAAAATGATGATAAAACAAAAATTATTCAATGCATACATTTTATTGGTGAGTAAGATCAATAAACACACCCTTACATGGTTCATGATCCACACAAAACCAAATGACCATTATAATTATTTGGTAATATCTCACAATGTGAAAAAGGTGTCAAAAAAATTAGCATACCTAAATCGTAAATTGACTTGTCATAAAGTGGGTGGGTAGCTTAGTGGTGGAGATTTGCATCCTAACTAGTTCATGGAAATTTCAACATGAGGAGAATTAATAGTAAAATAATAATATCTTTTGACAACATAGGCATCCAAGTACTCATTCCAAGATTGTTGAAGATACAACATTAATACATTAGGATTTCAATTAAATATCACACTTTCCTATAAAAAAATCCCAATTGATCTATCTTTTGGTAGTGCATTTAGTTTGATATATTTTTCTTCCCCATACTTACAAGATTCCTTTATTATCGAAGCTTATTTACTCTAGTATGTTATCCTTGGTTCTCATATGAACTATATATATATAATTCAATCAAGATCCTCTTATCATTACAAATTTAAACTTAGCTTATTTTTTCTCCCAATTTCTTCTTAATGAACATATGGTCTTTCTTCCTCTATTAGCCTACTCATGCACCATCACCAACCATGAATGAATCTCCATGAAGCTAAATACCCATTTGTACTTGGTTGGTGTAAGTTGGGATTAGTGTTCCATTCACTTAAAATCTTATCTTTAATGTTGCTTTTTTCTAAATTCTTTCTAAAGGGCATAAATTACAGTCTAGAGCTTTGATTTTAATATTTTCTTAAAATTAAAAATATTAATGAGCTTGATGCATTAAGCTAAAAAATGTTCACTTGGGATTAGGGTTAGGTTTTAATTAAGGTTCAATTAATGTTAGGTTTTGATTACGGTTACATATAATAAAATTGATTAAAGATAGGGTTATTTATGGAATTTATTTTTAATGTTATATAAGTTATATAATGGGAACTTAATTAGGATTATGATTCTATTAGCATTAAATTAGGGTTGGAGTTAGGGTAAAGATTAAGATTTAATTATAGTTAGGGTTCAATTAAGATTAGCTATAGGATTAAATTAATATTACTATTAAGGTTAGGGTTCAAATAAGGTTAGGGTTAAATTAGGGCTAGGGCACAACTACGATTACGGTTAGGGTTAAATTTTATCATAAGTTTTTAAATTAATATATTAAAACTACCATACTATATTTAACAAATTAGTGTGAGGGTTAGGTTTAGGGTTGAAATAGAATTATGATTCAAGGTTATCATTAAGATTTGATTACACTTATGATTGAAATTAGTGTTTAATGAGGGTTAGGGTTAGGTTTATAATTCATTTAGGGTTTATAATTAGGGTTAGGGTTGGGGTTAGTAGTAGTGTTTAGGTTATCATCACAAATACGTTTATCATCACAAATAGGATTAGGTTAGGGTTAGGGTTAGTGGCTAGGTTAAGGTTAGGGATAGGTTAGAGTTAAAATTGGAATGGGGTTGGGGTTATCATCACAATTAGATTTATCATCATGAATAGGAGTTAGGGTTATCATCACGAATAGGGTTTTGGTTAGGGGTTAGTGTTAGGGTTAGGGTTAGGGTTAGGGTTAGGGTTAGAGTTAAAATTGGGATTAGGGTTGGGGTTATTATTATGAATAGGTTTATCATCGTGAATAGGATCAGGGTTAGGGGGTTAGGGTTAGTGTAAGGGTTAGGGTTATGGTTATAGTTATGGTTACAGTTAGGGTTATCATCATAATGAAGTTATTCATCACGAATAAGATTAGGGTTAGGGTTATCATCACCAATAGGCTTATAATCATTAATAGGATTAGGGTTAGGGTTATCATCATGAATAGGGATTAGGGTTAGTTTTAGGGTTAGGATTAGGGTTAGGGTTAGTGATTTCATTAATATTATTTGGTATATTGTATGTTTGATTAGACTTAAAGTGCCTCACCATTATTTGATACTCCTACTATATATATTTACCTTGTTTGCAATAGTTTAGTCCATGTCAATAGTTGATTTGCACCCTTAATAACTTGGTGGGAATATCAAGTATTTTTTATTAAATATAATCAATAATCATTGTAAAAGAAATTTTAAATCAAATATTAGTCTAGAATGATTATTTGAGTGCTAGATAAACCATTTAAATTTAACCTTCATAATATTACTCTAAATATGTAGTTTTACCAACAAAAGGAATGATATTTATGTCTATTACATGACAATTACAAAATCATGACTATAATTCTTTAAATTATACTCATAATCTAATTTAATACTCATAAGATATTAAATCATTGTTTTTCTCAAGAGACGTGTAATTAAATATCAAGAATATTCTTTAGTTTATTAGTCCACAAAATAATTTTAATATAGTCCATAACATTCAATTTTAAAATTCATAGAGTTGTTGGGATATTATCATATCACTAGCTATGGAAAAATTTAGGAAAGGGTGGGATATTACACTGCCCCCTATATTTGTGTGTTTTAGAGAAAATTAGCATGGAAGGTTTGCATTTCTCACAAATAAGAAAAAATCCTGAGAATAATGTACAATATTCTACTATATGTTTTCATATTGTTGAGTTATGCCTTGCAAATTAAATGTGTATCTTTTCCTCTACAACAATCCATTTATACATAGAACTATGGATTAATGGTTTTATTATATTATGATTGAATTATGCCTCATGTTGGAAATTCCTCTATCTCTTCTTTGCTAAAATACTTTGGAACTAATAGGATTCAATTGTGTTTTATGACATAGGTCTATATTACCACAATGATGTATGTATAGGTGTACATTTTAACTTGGTTAGCTTTCCTAGCAAGTTCTTCATTACAACAATCACTCCACCTTGTCACTCAATCAAGCCCACTAGAACATATATTGGAATTTAACCTCTTTCATACTAAAAGAAAAAGTAATCATTAATTATATTTAATTTACCATATAATTTGATATAAGTAATGCATTTTATAAGATCTAATTGGTGTATTTACAAAAACTATTTTGTGTTTTGGGCATAGGTGGTCCTAGAAAATATGCATAAATAATAAGATAGACTATGGATTATCTTTTAAATATTGTTCACAGTTTTTCATGTCATATTTTTATAGGAGGTCCTCATAATTGGTATTCTTGTATGGTATTAGAGCCAAGCTAGGTGCATTTGACACCTATGTTGTGGTTCAAGGGAGTGTGTTGGAGAAATGATACACACCTAAGCCATAAAAAGACTCATCACAATGTGAGCCATTGGCTCAATAGTAGATCATCCTAACACCAAATGGGAGGTCCTAAGTTTGAATACTAGTTAGTCCATAGAAATTTATATAAAAGTCAATCACTAGTACATAAGAAGAAGAATAAGTACCCTTATAATTTTTATTAATACCAACAAATTATCATTCCTCACATACATAGGTGAATCAATGATTTCAAGCTCGTCAACATGTATATGTACCTCAATCTCATGACCCTCATATAAAACCATTTTATTAGATTTATTTAGTGTAAAATATTTAAATTTTCATTAGGAGGAACAATTGAAGGATTGACCCCAATATTAACTCCCTCAACCTAATTTTTTTTATCAATCAAATCCTTAATCAATTATTCTCATCCCATAAAATGTTGAGTATAATTACAATTAACTCTACAATTTAATAAAAAATCTTTCTCATTATATCTTTTGGGAATAACTTTAGATTTATCTAATGGCCTAATAGGAGGAAGTGTAATCATGCAAGCACTAAGTAAATTTTGGAAGCCACATTTTAGAAAAGGAAAAAAATTTGGAGGCTTTAGAGTCATAATTATATTAGAAACATTTATAATGTATAGTTTGTACAATGGTCATTTCCATTATTTTTTACTATCCTTTTGGAAATAATTTTTCTTTTCAAATTTACAAGGGTAGGATGATGTAGATGAAGCATTAGAAGATCCATAATTAAGTGTGCTAGCCTCTAACAACTTTAGTTCTTAACATTCATCTCACTTGCACATGCAAATGTTAAGAATGTATATAATTTGTAGATCGTTGTTTACATTCAAAAAATCTAAAATAATAAACTTGAATCTAACATTCCCAATATTTGCATTGGCCAATTTCAATATTAAAAAATAGACCCAAATGGAAGATAATACTATTAAATTTCATGGGAATAACTTAGCCAATAACTTATCATAATACACAAAATCCAAATATGTAGCACTAAAGAACCTTGAATGTGTCATCCAGGATCTCCTTTAACATTGTGCATCTCAAATCTAGGATCCAAAAATCCAACAAAAAATGGATATGTAAATTTTTTAATAGAAATTGAATTGTGTTTGATTTTTATATGTATGTCTTTTTTTGTTTCCATTAGGTAAAGAATCAACATTACTTTTCATCTCAACAAGCCTTTAAACATTAATGTCAAGGGTAGATAGATGCACATTGAATTTCATTGGTTCATGTGAGATATTTATAACAAGTATGCAATAAAGTCAAACTTTATTAGATTTGATTCAAGTAATATGACACATTTATTTTGCTTTCCAATCTATAATTTTTTTATGTTCTCAAGGCTATATAATTGAAGTTCATTTATGTTAACAACTATTAGATTAAATATTTTTATCCCCAATTATTTTCAAATGATTTTATACTTTAAACTTTGTATTCTTATTCTTTCTTTCATCATTTCATTTAAAATTTGAACCATTTAAGGATGTTATGTTATAGATTATAGTTGTCTTCCAATTCTTTTTAAATCAAGTTAATAGTATGAAAATATTATTGATGAGTAGATGAATTAAATTACAAGTTCTATTTTAGATTTGTATTATTTTTATCTAGATATATTATTTACCAAAGTCTTATTGTTTTTTTAGGTGTAATGTATATATATAACAT
>VDFB02281492.1:683427925-683459313 GCA_007258455.2 Sequoia sempervirens
TAATATTAAAAATAGTGGGTTCGACAGAACATTCTTGGAATTTTTGGTCGAACCCATTTAATTTCTTTTTTTAAATGCATGGATTGGTGGTTCGGCCGAACATGGGTTCGGCCGAACCCAGGCTCGACCGAATCATTCCAATATATTCAGCCGAACTCTAGTTCGGCCGAAGCCCCTTTTTTTCACCCTTCCTTTCTAAGGCACCAGAATCATTGAAAATTTTGCATTTCGAAGCTTGATTTGAGAATGAAAATGGAGAAGATCTCAAAAACCCAACTGGTATCGGGTTCCCCTCAAAACGAGCTATCCAACGAATATAATTTTAGTATGTTTTGATTATATTATCTATCTGGTTTTTAAGTTTTATTAAATAGAGGTTTTTCGCTGAAAACAAAACTCTTTGTTCTACACAAGTGGAAAAATAGAATTTTATAAAAAAAAAAAATTAAAAATATGAGTGCACCAGATATTGGTGTCCTTGATCCAACAAAAAAAAGAAAGAAAGAATTTCGATACATAGATAAAAGTTATGCATTATCTACGTGTATATGTCTGAATTATGTAATTGGATTTGACTTTAAAGAAACTTGATTAAAGAAAAATATTCAATAAAAAACTATCTAACCAAGTGGAAGCACTAGATATCAGGAGTTACAAATCTAAATTTGAAAGAATTGGAATTTTATCTTTCAAGGAAAAAAAGTTATGCGTTATACGGTGTGCGTCACTTTTTAAAAATGCTATTTTTTGAAAAAAACCAATTTTCTTGGGAGATGGAAAAAGAAGTGCAATCTGATTCCAAAAAAATTGAAAAAAATATTTTTAGAATCTACAGACAAAATATGACAAGATTCTAGTTTGCATCATCTTCAAATTCTTTACGGTTTAATCGTTATAGTGCCCGAATGTGGAGATTGTGTTAAAAAACAAATATCAGTGTCTAGTTAGGCCAAAAAGTGTAAACCACTATTGTGGGATCACCCTACATACATTTGTACATGTACTTTTTTACTGTGTATATTTTCAAATAGAAAATTCCTAGATATGCATCCAATGCATGATGCTAGATTGTATTTTTATGTACCTATGTGAAATTAGATGTAGACAACATTTATATACATATTAACCTCTACATTAAGTGTAATAAAGAGAATCGATATCACCATTGATTATGGTGGTGGTAAATCTATTTTTGGTCTGCCATTGTAATCAATAGCAAGACCAATCTTTCATCTCACACTTAATATACAAACTACCATTCTAACAAATTGTTATTAAGGCCTAGACAAATAAGAACGATCGTTAAACACACAAAAAAATAGCTAAGAATGCCTTATCAAGAAGAACATGAACTGATTTATTACTTTGCAACCATCACCACCACACATAAAATATAAATCAAATAATTTATTCAGGGCCACAAAAGAACAATCAACAATTCCCTATTAAAAATAGGATAAACTATTTCATTACTTCAACAAGTATTAAATGCAAGGTCTAGAAAAGCAAAATGCAACATATCAACCAACAAGAGAAATACATATGCACCTTTGAGTCATTCTATTTTGCAATAATTAAAGTTTGAACATATTATTGTAAGCAAAACTACCAATATCATCTTCATTGAATCTTAAGGTCTTTATTCTAAAATTCCATGACTAAATCTTTGACTCTCAACACCTTGTTATGCTAATTAAGGATCATATGAACCATGAATGGAATTCATTTCAATAAGAACTATTTATTAAACAAAACATTCATATGGTTATGTTCCAACCATAACCACAAAATAGAAGCCACAAATAAATAAATGGCAGTTGTTATTACAACCATCACCAACACAAAAAAATCATACAAAAATTAATGTTCATACCATCCAACGTTCAAGAGAGAAAACATCCACATTACATTTTCCCTCAATTGACTAGCTAAAAAGGCTACAAATTAAAACCTTTTGTTGGATATAATAATGCCTTGCTTCATACTAGGCAATATATTATAAGCAACAAAATATTTGAATTCATAGCCTTCTTGCTGACTTAATTGAGGGAAAATTTAGTCTAGTTGTTTTCTCTCTTCATAAATTTAAAGGGGAACAATTGTGTAGTGAGGGAAAAATATGGTATACACATCTATTTAGATATAGAAGTCATTATATAAATAGATATATACATGTGTGTGTGTATATATATATGTGTGTGTGTGTGTGTGTGTGTGTGTGTGTGTGTGTGTGTGTGTGTGTGTGTGTTCTTGATTGACCCTTAAGGTGTTTATTCTGAGATTCGATGGCTAAATATTTGACTCTCAACACCTTGTTATGCTAATTAAGTACCATATGAACAATGACTGCAACTCATTTTAATAAGAATTATATATTAAACAAAATATTCATATTTATTGTTTTGAGAAGATTGTTATTTATTTGGAAACA
This sequence comes from Sequoia sempervirens, assembly GCA_007258455.2. Lineage (NCBI taxonomy): Eukaryota > Viridiplantae > Streptophyta > Pinopsida > Cupressales > Cupressaceae > Sequoia > Sequoia sempervirens. The sequence goes on from VDFB02281492.1 coordinate 683,430,357, forward strand.
AGGTTGTTATTTGTTTCATTCTCAAAAAGGAATTCTTACAAAAATATGCTTTATATTAAACATAATAAAAAAAACTGGTTACCACATACAATGTGCTCAAAACCTTTTTGAAGCTATTCAAGAGAATTCAAATACTTTCCCCAAGACTGTGCAATAAAAAATAAAACAATATAGCCAAAGCTAGATAAGAACACTTGACAATGCCTTATAGAAAACAACATAAGCTGCACAACATTAACTATTTGGCTATGTTACAACCATGAACACTAAATGGAAGCCACAAATGAATAAACAACAGATGTTATTACAACCATCAATAGTACATGGAAAGCATACAATAATTAATGTTGGTGTGAGGCAGTGTTTAATTTCAGTGGCCTTCTCTATCCACATGACGGGAAATACGCCATCATGTTCCCAACACGTGCCAACCACCTTTGACACCTTTCCTATCTCTATCAGAAGGCTTTAAAAATGGGAAGGCTAATGAATAATCAGGAGGCTAGAAAAATTCTAACCAGATATAAAAATACATCTGCCACCCTTTTCACAACCACTGAAAAGCTCAAAAACTAGGAAGGCTAACAGGAATTTTGAACAAAGTACACACAAATAGCCTATCAACTAACAATCCAGGGAACAAAAATCAACATAGACTGTATAAAATTGACTATTTCATTATGTTGTAACCATAACAACAAAATGAAAACCATAAATCAAACGATACTAGTTTCAATGTTAAAAAGCCATGCAAAAGTATAGTCTTTTCTCAACACCACCTTATTGCAACTTTTAACAATATAGCCTTTTCAATAGCACCCTATTGAAAATGAAACAATGTAGGCTAAGGCAGACAACAACAATTAGCAATTCCCTATCAAAATCAACATAAACTGTATAATGTTAACTATATTAAATCTAGACAACAATAATCAACAAGGCCTTATGAAAATTAGCATAAACTATATAAGGTTAACTATTTTATTGTGTTACAACCACATATACATATATACATATACATATATATACATTTATACATAAACTGTATATGGCTCAGCTTTTGTGGTGATGGTTTTGCATGGGTTTGTAACTATGATAACAACAATCAACATAGACTGTATAACATTGACTATTTCATTGTGTGCTAACCATAATGAACAAATGAAAACCATAATTCAAATGATATTGGTTTCAATGTTAAAAAGCCATGCAAAAATATAGTCTTTTCTCAACACCACCTTATTGCAACTTGTAACAATATAGCCTTTTCAATAGTACCCTATTGAAAATGAAACAATGTAGCCTAAGGCAGACAACAACAATTAGCAATGCCCTATCAAAATCAACATAAACTATATAATGTTAACTATATTAAAGCTAGACATAATCAACAAGGCCTTATGAAAATTAACATAAACTATATAAGGTTAACTATTTTATTGTGTTACAACAACACACCCACACACACACACACACACACACACATATATATATATATATACATATACATATATACATAAACTATATATGGCTCAGCTTTTGTGGCAATGGTTTTGCATGGGTTTGTAACTGTGATTTTTTATGTTTTGTGGTGATGGTTGTAATGGAATAAAATAGTTAATGCCATGTAGTTTATGATGTTTTGCATAAGGAATTGTTGTTTTTTGGTGTCTACCTTAGGCTATATTGTTTCATTTATGGATTTTTTTTAGTATGAATGGTTGCAACGCAACAAAATAGTCAATGTTATGGACTTTATATATATATACATATATACCTACATATATATACATATATATAACTAAAGTTAGATGCAGATATATACACATTGTTGATTGTACAAAGCACAAAAAAATGCACAGTAACAAACTAATGCAAAAATATAGTCTTTTCTCAACAACACTATTGAAAATGGAACAATATAGCCTTTTGACCATAACCTTATTAGGAATGAAACACTATAGCACAAGGTAGAGAACAACAATCAACAATAGAAAAAACCCATGCAAAACCATAGCAACAAAACACATGTAAAACAATAGCCACAAAATGTGAACCATTAGCACAACAATATTGCTTCCAACAAACAATATAATCTTTTCTCAATAGTGCATTATTGAAACATGAGGTAATATAGCCTTTTCAACAACACATTGTTGAAAATGAGACAATATAACCCAAACTGGCCAACAACAATCAACAAAAACTACATCACATTATAAATTTTATTCCATTGCAAACACAGCTTAAAAATGAAATCCATAAAAAGAAGCCCACAAAAAATCACATTAACAAACCCATGCAGAAAATATACTCTTTTCTTAATAGAAACTTTCAAAAATTGAAAGAATCTAGTGTTTTCAATAGCACCATATAAAAAATAAAACAACATAGCCAAAGTTAGAGAACAATAATCAACAATGCATAATGGAATCAAACATAAACTATCTAATATTAACTATTTTATTCCAATGCAACCATAACTACCAAACAAAAACCATAAATCAAACAATAGTGGTTTCAACAGCGACCCAAATAGAGAAACCCACAAAACAATAGCCACAAAATGGATGCAAAATGATAGCCACAAAACACCAACCATAAATAAAATAATATTGCTTTTAACAAACAATATAGTATTTTCTCAACAACGCCTTAATGAAAATTGAAACACCTCTTAGCAACACCTTATCGAGAATGAGACAATATAGCTCAAGATAGACAACAACAATCAACAAAAACTGCATAACGTTAGCAATTTTATTTTGTTTCAAACATAGCCACAAAATGGAAGCCATAAAGAGAAACACACAAAAATTCATAGTAACAAACCCATGCAAAAATATATTCAATTCTCAACAAAATCCTATCAAAAATTGAAACAATATAGCCTTTTCAACAACACCTTTTTGAAAATTCAAACTGACAAACTCATCCAAAAATATACTCCTTTCTTAACAAAATCTTATCTAAAATTGAAACAATATAGCCTTTTCAACAAAACCCTATCAAAAATGAAACAATATATCCTAAGCCAGAGAACAATAATCAACAATACCTAATGTAATCACACATAAAGTGTACAACATTAACTATTTTGTTTTGTTGCAACCATAACCACAAAATGGAAGCCATAAATCAAACAATATTTGATTCAACAGTGACCTAGATGGAGAAACCCACAAAACCATAGCCACAAAACCCATGCAAAATGATAGCCGCAGAATGCCAACCATAAATGAAACAATATTTATTTTCACAAACAATATAGTCTTTTCTCATCAATTCCTTATCAGAAATTGAAACAATATAGCCTTTTCAATAGAACCTTATAAAAAATGAGACAATATAACCCAAGCTTGACAACAATAATCGATAAAAACTACATAACGTCAACAATTTTATTCTATTACAAACATAGCCACAAAATGGAAGACATAGAGGGAAACCGATAGAGAATTGACAGTAACAAACCCATACAAAAATATACTCTTTTATCAATAGAACCTTATCAAAAATTGAAACAATATAGCCTTTTCAACAACACATTTTCAAAAATGAAACAATATAGCCTAAGCCTGAGAACAATAATCAACAATTCCCAATGGAATCTAACATAAACTATTTTATTTTGTTGCAACCATAACCACAAAACATAAGTCATAAATCAAATAATATTAGTTTGAACACTGACCTAGATGGAGAAACCCACAAAACAAAAAAAATCATAGTTACAAACCCATGCAAAACCATATCCACAAAACGTGAGCATTAAACCAAACAATATTCATTTTCACAAATTTACAATATAGTCTTTTCTCAACAACAGCTTATCAAAATTTGAAACAATCAACAGTACCTTATCACAAATAAAACAATATAGTCTGCTAAAAACCATGAACCACAAATGAAACAATATCACAAAGGGTTTTTTTTATATGCACCTCTTCTCGCTTGCTTCAAACAAACCTTTTTTCGCTAGCTTTCTCTAGGATGCCTTGTTTCTCAAAGCCTGCAAAAAATTGCATAACCTAAACAATTTTATTCCATTGCAAACATAGCCAGAAAACAGAAGCCATAAAGAGAAACCCACACAAATTCACAATAACAAACCCATGAAAAACCATAGACACAAAACACAAACCATAAATGAAACAATATTCATTTTAACAAACTATATAGTGTTTTCTCAATAGTACCTTATCATAAATCAAACAATATAGCCTGCCACAAATTGCAACCCATAAATGAAACAATATCCCAAAGGGTTTTTTCAATATGCACCTCTTCCTGCTTGCTTCAAACACACCTCTTCCCGCTAGCTTTCTTGCACAAAATGGGAAAAAAATTATCAAAGGAGACACTTTTCTTTTTCTTTTGCAACCATCGCCCCATGCAAAAAACACAAAATAACCTCCAACTACCTTCGTAGAAGCTACACAAGGCTTGATCAAACTTGGAACCTCACAGAAGCTTATCCTCTTCGCTCACGACTTTGATAGCAGGTATAGCAACCGAACGACACCCAACAGTGCCTTATCAAAAATTTCATAGACATTCTCTACATATGTTCCCCAAGGTGTTAAACGGCAGGTGTTATTACAACCATCATCAGTACATGGAAAGCATACAAAAATTAATGTTGATGTGAACCGACATTTAATTCTGACTGCCTCTTTTATCCATTCGGCAGGTAATATGCCACCCTATTCCCAAGGCATGCCAACAACTACCTTTGCCACCATTTTCATGGCCTGAAAGACTTAAAAAACAAGAAGGTTGACGAATAACCAAGAGGATGACCAAAATTCCAATCAAAATTCACACAAATAGCCAATCGACTAATTAATTTCCTAACACCAATTACACAAGACTCTAGTATATGAATTCTCTTTTAAATTGTAAATCTTTATAATCATATTGTAAAAAGCTTGTTTATAAAACAATAATGAATAAATAATATTAAAAAAATTTAAAATATTCAACAAATTTTAATTCAATGGTAACTAATATTTATCATTCTTTTAAATTTTATATTTGTAATCATACATAAACATCTCTCATAGTCTTTTAACTTCCACTTGTTTTTTTAAAAACCTTATTGTTGTTTAAACATTACCTTATCACTATAATTATATTTACTTTGCCCAGAAAAATCAGCATAACTTTATCAAAGATGACAAAATTTCTTGTTTAGATCTCTACTTTGTCATCTAAAAAGAAAGTTAAAAACAAATTACATTTTCCCTTACATTTTTTCCTCAATATTCTCTAATGCATTCTATTGTTAATATTCTAGAATTCATTCTCTCAACTGACTTGAGTCTATATCATAGTTATCAAGGGTACAACACTCAATTGGATTTATCCTTTTGAAACCCTTAATTTAGAAAGTTATACATCGGTTGGAGTGCAGTTGGCTAGTTCATTTCTGAGACATTTATGATAGCAGCTCATTCTTCATGCATTTCCGAAACAAAGGGGTTTCTCCTGTTCAGCGCAAATCACGATTCCCACCAATATCTCAATTCATACCCTCCAAAACAAAGGTAACAAGTTGTCTGCTAATGGCAGTTAAATTCTTTCCATCTCCTTGTAGAAAGGCATATACTTCTAAAAAATTTCAATGGTTTACTCATTCATGTCTTTTCTATTTCCTAGCTCTTTGGGTTCAATTTCCTAGTGTTCGTAATTATATTCAATTATTTGCTTGAGTGTTTCTAAAGCCTTTTCAAAAAACCCATTTTGTACATATTCTACAAACATTGCATTCCTTTAGATGACATCTCTTTCAGGCATTCGGTCAAACAGTTTGCGTGCCAAGTCTAGGCTTTTGCATTTTTTATATATCTGTACCAGTGCATTTGAAACAATAACCTCAAACAAAATTTCATCACACACTATGCTTTGATAGATGTATATATCCTGGGACAGTCCTGGCATATTGGAACAGGATCGAGGTTGTTGGAAAAGCTTGTGGAGTTTGGATTTGCACCTGCCAATTGTATTTGCTTGAAAGTGTCAAAAGCCTTCTGAACAATCCATTTTGTGCAAATCCACAATTATTGCAATCTATGAGATCACATTATTTGAGGATTCTATCAAACAATTTTTGTTCCTTCTCTATACTTCCACATTTTGCATGGAGGGAGGGAGGCTGCTTAATATCTTGTTGCAAGGCTCCCTTTGGCACAGGTAGTGAAGTTGCTGGCAAAGGTTGTGGAATTTCGATTTATATCTTCCAATTACGTTTGCTTGAAAGTTACTAAGGCTTTACGACCAAATTCAATTTGTGTATATCCTGAAACCAATGCAGTCCATAGAGCATATTTCATGGAGGCATTTTGTCAAACAGTTCATAGTTCACGTGCCTTGTGTGTGCTTCCATACTTTCCTTACGTCTGTGAAAGCTTGATATTGGTAATAATTTTGAGGTAATGATTGTGTGAAAATTGAAACTTTTGTAAACTAATCACTCAATTTTACTCTAGTGATGTGTTTTGCGTCTTCAAAGTTAGTTAATTTGGTTTGGTTTTCTTCTTCTTTTGGAGTGAGAATACTAATGAAACCCTCTTTTATCTAACCATAAGAAATAGAGGGCTATAATCTAAGAATACGAGGAAACAATCTACTAACTAGATAGCTGGAGTTAGTTGCTAATCACATTAATTACAAACAACTAATTATAACTAGGAAAAAACAACATAAAGCATATGTTCAATTTCATAGTGTTTGTAATTATATGTAATTTTTTCTATAGAACTCTCATTGATAAACCCATAGTATTTTGAAAGAATGGTTTCCAATAGATTCACCTCCAATGTAGTGATTTACTTCACACGCAAGATTCCTGAGGGTACTGTGTCTTCTTCACATAATGTAACTAATTGGCATGGTACAATTTATATGTTGTAGATACTTGATGGGGACGCTACAGAACATCAATCATATTTTTATGTACTTTGTATATTGGAATTTATAACATGTAAATCTTCCTATCCTTCATTTGAATGACCTGATATTGGTGATAAATGATTGATTTCTATATGGTAAATTATTTTATTTGTGATACTCATTAACACATAACAATGGCAATATGTTCTGGATTAAATTTTGCACTCCTAGTGGGTATACATATCTACGTAAAACAAACAATATAGTAAGCAAATATAATTGGATGAACTCTTGGTTTCATAACAGTACCAACAGAACACTTGTACAAGGTTAGTTAAAGTGAAAAAAGAGTTAATTTTTTATGTCTACAAATAAGAGGTGAATGAGGCTGGTGTAAAAGTATTAATGTATTAGGATAGATAAGACGGAGCTCAAAATATTTTTGACAGGAAAATGCTGACCCACAACAGGCCAAAATACAAAGTAGTAAAGCTGAAAACTGCAAATTACAGACAATCTTGCAGCCCTAATTATATCAGAAACATGCCAATATGGAGAAACAGAGTACAGTTGGGGTTGAAAGAAGCCATTGTCTATGATGTTCTTAAGGATATGATGTTTAGTATGATGTGCTACTATCTTAAAAGATCGAATGCTGTCAACTGATAAAGAAGAGTTGTGCAAAGTGGGTAGGGTGAGAATACACCCAAAATAGAACTTTAGGTAGAGTTGATGAAGGGGATATCGTAAATGATGTGAGAATATCTAGATCTTAGAGAGAATCGGTCAGAACAAAATGGAGCCGAGTCTAAATAGATGGTATGCAGATTTTCCTCAGCTTTTCTGAACAAGGCTAGTGTTACTAATAGTTGTTCCACTAGAAGGTCGAAGACAAAATTTCTCTTTGTAAAAGAAAATACTGTTAAATATCACTTAGGCTTTGACTTTAGAGTGTAAATGTTTTTATTTTCTCAAACTACATAACAATCTAACTATGTTATGGTATTCTACGAGAGTTTGTATTGAGACACTTATAGTTTGTTATAGTTAATTCATACGCCTCTTTTCTTTTGTATGATATAGTTACAGTTTATCATATATATTTTACTGCACTATTCTATGCAAGGAATGATTTGGTAGTATCATTGCCATTTCTGAGACCAACACAATGTCCTGAAAAGTCCAACTATCAATAAATAGCTTTCCTTAGAATGAGTGAAGTCATGAGCAGCCCAAATGATAGCCTAGCTTCCCAGATCATAGAAGCACAATGGTTATGTTCTAGTTACAAATACAATTTATTACACTTTATTCTTCCATTTCACAAAGTTTTTATTTTAGAGATTCTGATCCATTCTTGCAACCTTTGGTAGGCACCATAGCTGTAACACAACCCTTGTTAACTAAAATTAATCATACAATAAGTGAATAGTAAACTTGTAATTTTGCTTAATTAAAATCCTTGTTTCATGGTGAACTAAATTTTGTAGTCTTATGCAGGGATTGTTGATACACTCTAGTATCAACACCAAATATATCATAAACATGCCAATATGGAGAAAAATACTACAATTGGGGTTGAAGAAGCCATTGAATATAATATTGTTAAGGATATGATGTTGCCATGCATTTCATTCATGGATATTGATATGTTCAATTTTCTTTAAAGTGGAATATTGTCAACTGATAGTGAAGAGTTTTGTAAAGTATGTAGGTTGAGAATACACCCAAAATAGAACTTCTGGTAGAGTTGATGAAGGGGATATTGTAAGTCTTGTGAAAATATCTAGATCTTAGAGAGAATTCCGTTAGAACAAAATGCAGTTAGGTCTAAATAGATAGTATGTAGATTTCCTCAACTTTTGTCAACAAGGCTAGTGTTACTAAGAGTTGTTTCAAGATGTGAAGCTGGTTATCCAACATTTGTGGTTGAGGATCCTTCATTCAATGGGTGAAACTACTACGACTAAGTGTGACTTGGCCAAGGGTTTGGATCCTGGAGAGGTTTCTTTTTGTACTTGTCTTTGTCTTCCTCTTTAGTGGGGGGCTACTCAGAGAACTGGTCAGGTCAAGCATAATAGAGGTTGTCATCTCCTCTAAAAGATAAATAGGGAGGGGCGTTGGAGTCCTCCCCCTAAGGGGGTGTTGAAAATCAACACGGATGGTTCTTCTCATGGAAATCCTAGGCATGCTAGTATTGGAGGTGTTGGGTTGACTAGTTCTAGGATGGTTGAGTTTATCTTTTATGCTTATAAGGGCTAGTATACTAACAATGTGATGGAGGCTCTTGCCATTTTGTATGCCCTAGAGTGTTCTTGTGCTCTCAGGTTTAGACGAATCATTTACGAATCAAACTCTTGGGTGGTGGTTAATTTTTTGAAAAGGAAACAATTAGAGGATGTTAGTTGGCAAGTGGCTAAATTATTATAAAACAAATTCTTAATTTGTGTGTTCCCTTGGATTTTGTTTCTTTCTGTCATATTTCACGTGAACGGAATGAAGTTGTAGATTGTTTGGCTGAATGGGCTTTTGATCGCTTGCATGATTGGAATATTGTGGAAAGTGGTCAATTACCCCTAAAATTGTCACAAAACTTGGACCAACTAGTGGAGATTGATAGGAATGTTTAAATCCCTTGCCATGTACTGCTCTTTTTGGATTGAATAAATTTTTACCCCTCTTTTATTTAAAGACTAGTTTCAGTGGAGGGACAAAGAAAAAACTTCTCTTTGTAAAAGAAAATGTTGTTAAATATCACTTAGGCTTCGAGTTTAGAGTGTAAATATTTTTCATTTTTTAAAATCAGGTAATATTCTAATATTGTTATGATATTCTAGAAGGGTTTGGGTTGAAAAATTCTTATTTTGTTAGAGTTAATTCCATATTTCCTTTTTCTTATATATGATTTAGTTACACTTTTTCATCTAGAGTTTATTGTATTGTTCCATGTAGGGAATGATACTCTTGACATGTCAGTCTCGTTGCCATCTCTAGACCATTAGGATGTAAAAAGATTTCCAAATTGTATTGTTCCTAGATCGTAGAAGAACAATTTACATATTGTAGTTACAAATATAATTTAGAAAACTCTATTCTTCCATGTCATAGGGTTTTAGTTTTGTGAAAATCATTTTCATTCTTGCAACCTTTGGGAGGGATTGCAATGACATTTGTTGTTAAGTAGAAGCAATTATAGAACAAGTGTTACATCTCACCCTAGTTTTTCAAGAGATTGTTTTTAATTTCCCTTAACTTAGTAACGATATGCTATAAGTTCGGAAAAACAATGATACTAAGATGAAAAATACAATGTTTGATTTACTTTCTGAATTAGTTATGGATACATGATGTTTGATTTACATTTTGAATGAGTTATGGCTACATGATGCCCTACTTCTAATAGGAAGTGATGTATATAAGTTCTTATATTACAAAGAAATTGTGAATATAAATTTGGTGTGATGAAGGTTTGGAATATTATCAGAGTAACTACTTTTCTCTTTGTGAGTGATGATGTAGGATAAATCAAGACTCAATAGGACAAAAGAGGGAAAGTATCATCTGGTAGAAAGGTTGTGATGGGAAGTCTCTATGTTTCCCTCTAGTTCGAGTCAGTTGGGTGAGTTTTGGTCAACTCAAAGTCTAGGGCACTTTTACACAATTGGAGGTAAGTAACCTTGCATAGGATGTACCATTCCCTAATTTGTGGGGTATGATTTTAGGGTTTCTTAACCGTATCATTTCTATCTATATAAATAACCAAGCAAGCAAATATAAGTATGTTTATATATATATAAGCATTATTTGTATATGCTGCCATTGGATGTTTTTGTATTAATCAAGCCAGGTGAACAAGGTACATCAATGGTTATATTTAATTTGTCCCTTATGAAGAATAGAATATTATACCAACATGATTTTTATCCACATTGTTGATCTTTCACGATACTATTATTATCTTTAAACATTAAATGTATAAAAAATTATATATATTGAATGTTAATCTCCATTGATATAGTTTGATGCTCTAATGAGAAGCTCATAGTTGATTGAATAGAAATTGTCTTCATTATTTAAATCAATGTAAATCATATATGTTTGAAATTCAGTTTTCCCTACGTCCAATCTGCAACTCTCATTATACTAGGGTGCAAGGTAATTGATTATATTAATATGATTTCATGCAAGTAAAATCTTACTGCTAACTAATTTATCATCTTTTGAATTTGGGGTGATCAATTAATATTAAAATCGATTCTTCAAGCCATCATCAAGATTTTCACCACACATTGAGGAGACAATGGGGGGAAATTGGTGTTGGAGGAGTCACATATTCTAACTGATACCTACCTCTCTCCATGAATTGATCTTTCCAAATGATTGAGTGAAAAAATGTCACTAATGTGGAATCGGGGATAACTAACTTGAACGATCTTGTAAACGGATTTTTGATCTTGTGTAATATATACTCCAAAATGAGAAGAGAAAAGGGTTGGATATTTGGAGGGAGATTATTGCAATATAGATAACATCAATCTTATTTAACTAGGGAGATAGTCGAGTTGAGCAAGATATTATAGAGAGATAGTCTAGCAGGAGGAACCAAAAATTTCCAAAGAGCATATTATAGAGAAGAGTTAGGAAGAAACGACCTTTTGTAAGCTTTTCAAAGGAGCTTAAATTTGGAATTTCCTCCATCTCTGAATAGAAAGGTAACCAACTATTGTTTTACCACAGTTTATTTTTATGTGTGTTTGAATGAGCTAAGCTCTTTGAGAAAGAGCAAAGAAGTTTGTGCAATCGAATATGGGTTCTAATGGTTTGATTAAATACATCAAATATTACTAAGTCACCTATGAATGCATTGTATTGTTATGTATCAATGATTTAAAGTAGAGAGTATATACTCTAAGCGTTTGGATGTATGCTAAATCTTTGAAGTAAAAAAAAAAGGCATTTGATTCTTCTTTCTTTTGTTCTCCATTTATCAACCTAAGGGTTTAGAAAGTTAGAGAAACATTAGTGGGCATTTTTGGCTAAGAATGTTAAGAATGGAAGAGTCCTATTCCAAACTCTTTAAAGAATGGCTTAGGTAATACACCATATTCTGAGTAAATATATGATTAGTTGTCACCACAATGCCATCCTTTGTTACTATTCTTTGATAGAAAACTCTTATTTCTTAAGCCTATGATGTAAAACTAGAGTAAGGGTATGTGCAGGATCATCATGCAAAAAACAGGCCCTTAAGTGGCAAAAAATTCAGAAAAATCAGTGTTAGGCAACTTGATGTAAATATTTGAATAATTTATCTATATTATTTCAAAAATATGTAAGAATAGAATTTGTAGAAAATTGAATTTAGTTTCTAAAATACTAGGTTTATTTAAAAATAAATAAAATTTATTCGGTGAAAATTTGAAATTTCAATGCAGTAGTACTTAAATTTCAGGGAAAAATAAGTAGGTGTCTGTCTGACCACCCTAACCATAATAAAATGATAATATTTTTTTGTAAAATTTTATATATAAGTAGAGGACTCATGTCTGGATGTGATGCATATTTTTTTTTGTAATTTTTTCCAAGTAAATAATTAATTATGAATTTTTATTACAACTTTTAGAAAATATAAAACTTCGTCTATCGACCACCTTAACTTGGTCAAAACTTCATGAAATTTAATTTTTATTTTTTAATCCTATAGTATGTGAAGCATATAATGTGACAACATTTTGGATTCAAAAATATGATCTACCGTTTGAAAGTTATAGATGTTTTTCAATCAGCCTATCAATCAGGACTTTAGTCGTAATTCTAATAGAAAATGAATAATAATTATTTATTAAATTCAAATTAAATCATAATTTATATTTTTAGAAAGCTAATAATATCCTCTAAAAACCCTTTTCGTTTTATTAATTTTGGGTGAAAAAAAAGTCGTCGACCACATACCCTACAAATATTGCCACTTTTTGGTGCACCATGATCCTGCACATACTCGTAACTAAACCTCTTTTACATTGGTATATTACCAAGATGTGGTGTAACAGTTCTAAAAAGAAGAGACTTAAATTTAAATTCTTTTATCAAGCTTGTTCGATAAGAACTTAGTTCTTTATTTAGAAATAATTTTTGATAGAACTTAAAAGATCTCAGAAATTAGAAAGATAGAAACCAACATATATATACTAATGAATTTTCTATGGAAGAACATTTTCCTTATGTACGAATGTACTGTGCTGATGATTTCTCCATTTAAAAAAATTACTACTTTCCTTTTAAATTATGACATGGTAAGTGTTAGACCACAATTGAAGAATGAAGTTACCTTAACTTGAATGGATAAACTCCATTAAGGTTGAATAATTAATTTTGTAAGATTCCTAAAGGAGGCATTAGAGTCAAGTTTATATAGAAGCTTCAAAACTACGTAGGTTAAAACTAAACCTTAACTTATAGGTAGGAGCCAAATGGCGAGGGTTACACTGAGTAACACAGGGCTCAGGAATGGCTTCATCTTTAGTCATCCATTGGTTTATAATTTTTAAGCAAGTCTGTAATGCCCGCCGTGCAAACCCCAGAGAACACACACAAAGCAAATAATTTTTTTTTAAAACAATTAAATTAAACATGTACTAATATTTAATCATAATCACATAACACATTACATAACATTAACACACTTAGTTCTCTGGGGCACGCGAGGTTACATCGCAACAACTAAAAACAAAAGTAAAGATAAATATTACAACATAACCATTATTTTATAATAATCATGAACAATGATACATCCAATAAATGTGATATGATAACAATAAGCATCACATAATACATCCATGATAACTCCCTCTTAAAAGAGTTACAAATGAGCCTAACTATTACATCATCATTATAATATTACATTATAATTTTCCTTGACATATGAATTACATTGGATTTCTCAACATGGGGATTGATACAAGAATTACAATAAACTTCCAAACATATGGGATGATACAAATAAGATGAAATCTGAAATACAAGGTGAATACTGGTACAACTCCAACTGTGAAAATATTAAGAAGACAAGATGCTGATGGGGAACCCAACGGGTGCGGAGCACGTTCCACCCAACCATGTGAATTACAAGTAACTCACCCCCCGTGCTCAGATGTGACAAGGAAATGAACCTGACCATGAATGTCAAACCGACTCAACCACAACATGATACCAAACAAGTACGACTCAAGCATGCAATGCACAACCATTGACGTTCTCAAATCACATAACAAGTTAAAACCACGAAACTCATCACAATAACATGAAGCACTATCAATTAACAATCATGAAACAAACTCACAAGACTTCAAAGAAACATCATAAAGAGATAACATCCACAAGAATTGAACCAACACCCAAATTACATTTCCAAATCAATCAGAACCAATGAAAGGAACACGATTCCATAATAACTCTAAATCCACCATTCAATACACCATTCCATAGGCAACAATAAACAAGTCAAACGGGTGTCAAACGGGGAGGGTCATCGCATAGCTCACATGGGATCCCCTGGCTCTTCCTCCAACTGAGGCGCCGGCACCCACCTATGGATTCCCTAGCCCTAAAATCAGAGCAACATAAAAATAACAATATCCAGAGGCAACAAGAAACAAGAACAACAAGGATGTCTAGTGGAGAGTGTCATCGCATGGTCTTACATGAATTCGCCAGACTACCTATCACAAGGTGCCGCCTCCATCTATACATGGATTATCCAGACAACCTAGCTCAAGGAGCCGCCTTCATCTATGGTTATCCAGACATCCTATTTCAAGGTGCACCCCATAGGGTTACTCATGCGGAGCCACTTACCTTTCATAGAGACAAGGTAGTGACCTTACCAACCAGGTCTTCCCACCCATCCTTAGTCTTTGAGAGCGCTAACGGCAGGGGTGAGGTGCATGTTTTTATCTTGTTATGTGTTAACTAACCCAACCCACTAAATACATTAATTAAGTTATCACTTGTTTAACTACTCTTACGTGGGTTCCCCTGGCACTTCCTCTTACCCGAGGCGCCGGCGCCCACGAAGAGCCACTCTCCCTATGACCCCTAACATATCTCAAGCAGGCAAGGGTTGTACTATCACGAATAAATCATATAACTCAAAACATAACAAGCGAGGCAAATCCATCTCGCAATAAACACATAATCAAAGTCTCACCAAGTTTCGTACAACCCTTTCAAATTAATGATACTAATATCTTGCCATGTCAAGAGCACATAAAATGACAACATTCACCAACAATAAAACAAGCCTCTGAAAGACTCTATAAAGGCTTACACTAGGGTTTCCTCAACAAAGAACTAACAATAGTAACAAGATATCAAGAATGATTCAACAAACATAAGGTAGTGAGTGGCAATATCCCAAATAAATCTTCACAATTAAATTTGATACACTCTCGAGTGGTATCCAAGGGAGACCTCTATTTCTCCTCCTAGGTTACCCAACAATACATTACACAACGATCTTACAATTTGACTCAAAACAAACTTAAACAAGATCAATGATTAACACAATAGAACCATCAACCAATGCACAAACTTAATACGGAAATTAGTCCACTCAATAAAGAAATCAATCCAACAATACAATAGAGGCACTACTTTCACGTTTCACATAACTCTTCAACTTGACCGCAAGATCTACTCCACACTTCTACATATTTTATTGATATCCAAAAATACCATTGCACATATAGGTTCATACTCTTAAAAAAAATACAAACTTATAAATGTATCTCTTATAAAAAAGGGCCTAAATAATCTTTCATCAAAATATATATAATTTTTCGATTTTCTCTCAATTGCTTGTTTACAAAATATTATGTATATATATACATAGCTAGATTGTCCTTAATATAGTAAATATTAAAAATATTAACTTAATTAATTCACCTAATTAACTAATTCTTTTAAAAGTAATTACTTACATAATTAAGATAATAAATGAAGGAAAAATATTTATTTATTTTAAGTCATTCACATAATTGCTAAAAAATTTCAAAAAAAGAATATATATATATATAATAAATTAAGGTTTATTTTCTTTTAAAAATATCTATTCTATCAAAATAACCAATTAAACAAATATATTTAAATATATATATATATAATATATAAAATTAAACATATATATAAATACTTATCAATTAATATATTAAAATAATTTACTATATTCAAACAATGCTAATAATAAAACTAGTGTATTGCGACTTGTATAACTTTTGTTTTCGGATCTGGGTCTTTCTACAATTTTTACTGAAGCTGCGCCATTAAGTATTTTAACACATATAAAAAATTAAGCCATACCCAGTTCGTAAATTGTGAGTTATGATGAATTTAGTGACCCTATGTCTCTGCTATTTTCTACAGGAAAATATTTCTTATTTTATCATAGGATTTTATTTTTCCTAATTTATCAGAGGATTTCCTTTGTTTTTCAATCCTACAGAGGTCTTCTAAATTATAAGTGATATTTTCTAAGTTATCTATTGATTTCTTTTCGAATTTTCTACTATTTTAATTTCAATTCTAAAAACAAATACCAAGATTGTTCATTTCTACAGAAATAGCAAAGAGATCGTGTATATCAAAGTAGCATTCGAAGAGTTTAATTTCCGTTGTTTGCAAAACAAGACTTTCAAATCTCAACATTCTTTGATACCAAGTGAAAAAGTATTTTTCAGTAGTTTTCACTATTCCTTAAATTTCTCTGTTCTAAGGTTTTATTTCTCTTTCACCAAACAATCTAATTTATTTTTCCTGTTTTCTTAAATCAGAAGACCAGAGCTAAAAAGTAGTTTAAAACCTGGAGTCCTGCACTTATTCGAGAGCCTGGTGACGATTGTTTCCGCCGAACTTCACGAAGAGCTCCTCCTTTTTTCTTCGAATCTCCTCTAAGTCACCGTGCTCAAATCTCTGACCCAATCCTCTTTCAGAAGACTTTAAAATAACTAGTAATAGATTTTCAACCCCTTTCTATAAATCTCTTCAATTTAGCAAAAAATGTCAAAAACCCATGTTCTCTTCCAAATCAAAATACAGAATAACTTGTGCCACTTCTCAATCCCTAATCTCCTGTGTGTGAAAAAACTTCCAAAATTCTTAATTAATTAAAAGATAATATCCCTCTTTTTTCAAAAACTCTAAAAATCAAGAATAAAAGAAAACTCATTCTTTAAAAGCCAGCTTTTTAATTAGATCTGTATTCTCATTGGCTCACACAATCTTTTTATTCTTTTATTTGTTTTATTGCTTTTATTTCTGTTTTTGCAACATTACTTGCACATCACATTACTTATTTAATTTAAATAATTAATTCTAATAATTATCTTCAATCAGATAATTAATTAAAATAAATAACACACATTTAATATTTAATTATCATTTAATTGAAACACATGACTTTATAAAAATCAAATAAAACATTTAAATATTTTCATACAAATAAATCAACATTAAAATACACAATTATTATTCCCATTTAATTAACTAATTCACAACTTATAAAATATCAACATCAACTAAATAATCATAACTTATAAAATACCACATTAATCAAAATATGACAACACATAAAACACAAGCCACAAATGACGACAAATTCACAAAATAAACAATACCAGACAAACGAGACGATCTGACATCATGGAACAGGAGGACTTCATCGTCACCTCTGTTTCAACATTAAACCGTTGGGTTATTGGTGCTCGCCCTGTCCTGCCGAAGCAGGTGGAATCGAGACTTGTACCTGCAATCCTGCATACAAACGAAGTTGTGTACATGTGCATACATATATATAAAATCAAAGCATTAAATCAAGTACTGCATTGTGAGAAGGAATCGCAACATAACAGGGCACTCGCGAACGAATGATGCTATATTGTCCTTCATCACACCTATTCTAACAATTATAACCTAATCAATGAATTACATTTCTAACTAACAATCATCTCATAACATATCTAATTAAATCACTGCATCATATCATAATTCTGAAAATCAACTAACATTACCAACCACAATGTCATATAAAATAATCATGTCTACTAATGGAATACGACATCATCCAATGTCTAATTATCCAACTCAAACAATATCATCATCGTCACAAGTAGCAAACAACCGCATTGAAAAATACTAAATCCTACCAGTAAGAGGAGGGGTATTACATCCTCCCCCTCATAAAATCGGCTTACTCCTGGAAGCTGGTAAACAAAAGGAAATAAGATTCCCTAATACGGGAGGCATCCTCCCTCACCAAGACAGTGAACTAATTATCAATAGAAACTAGAATCAAGCTCACACATAAGAGTAAGAAATAATAATACAAGTATTAGTAACATGGGGGTATTACATCCTCCCCCCCAAGGATATGGCTTACTCCAGGAAGCCATTAAATAGATAAGAGTAAGCACACAAGAATCACGCAGAGATCACGCCAAAAACCACACACATAACTCACAACACGGGAAATCACATCACACAATGACACAAGGGTTCATAGTTCATCCTTGATAGGGAGGATATCGGTGCATTGTGCACTACACCGAGGGTCCTATCCATTCCCATCAGTTTCCTACACCATTGCCCTGAGACCGGCTAACAGAAGAAACTCAGGTTCACAACAATGACAACGGTAAAGTGAAACTCTAGACTCTAATTATAATTTAGAACAATTTGTGATTCTAGGATTTAGAACATTTCAGTATCTAGACTCTAATTTTATCATTATTGCTTTTTATTTAATTTCTCTTCAACTTTAATCATACCTTTTACCAGCCTAGAACACAAATGACCTTTCACAATCATAATTGTTGTCATCACAAGGAGATGGTAAATGACTTCACTAACTTGTTGCCTCTACCATACAACAATGGTTCCTTCCCTCTTAAATTCTCCATACCTTCCAATAGGTTATCTACTCCTTCAGGGAGTTCATCTTCAATTTGCTTCATCATCATTCTTATCTCCATCTCTTCTTCTTTCCTGTTAGTTGAAATCTTTGCTTGCCTCCTTATTTGAACAATTCTCCTAATGGGCCATGTAACTCTTTTCTTAATCTTCAAGTTTCAACTTTTCATATGCTTAATCACTTGTTCCAGTTTCATCATGGACTCTTGGAACTCTTTTGACAACCTTCTCATCTCTTGCATGAATGCTACTATCTCTCTATCAAATTTCTCTCATCTCTTTCTCTTTTTCCTTTCTTCCTCTACCTACAAATTTCTTCTAAATATCTCCATCTTTTCTCTTCAGGAAAGCTTCTTCTTGCTTCAACTTTCTCTCAACTTTTCCTACCTTCACTTGGCAGCAACTAGTTTATCTCCTCAACTTGCACACAACCACAACACGAAACCATATAACCAAAAACCAACTCTCTTTTCCCAAATCCTTCCAGCTCTAATACTAGACTGATGCACTGCAAAGGAATCACAACAACCTTATGCAAATTCATTTCACATTAATGGACTTAATCGATTTGATTTCTTCATATTTCACAAGAGAACTCTTCAGTGCCATGACCTCTATAGGAGAAAAAACTTGAGTTTCCAATTCTAATGAACCAAACAAGGTTTCTCAACACCTTCAAACTCCTTAGAAACTTTAACTGAAACAAGACAAACATTTACCAAGTCTTCCCATTCATATTTTCACCATTTCTTCATTGACCGTCCTAAATTCCTAACGACACTCCTTCAAGCAACTACCAGAGATAAGATTCATTTTAACCATCATAGTAGGACCATGTTCAAAATTTTGGATAATGATTAAATGGATTTAAATCATATCTAAAAACCAATCTGTTTTCCTTTGGAAAAAAAAACTCCAACATGTTTGTCCACATAGCAAATTAGCCCTGGTTCACACAAACCCTTATTGGTTTTACTATTCCCAAGTTCATTTTCTCATAACAAACACTTCAAAAAACCTTTAATGAGCCTTCTCATGCTTAAAGATCCCTCAAAAGACCCTTTTAATTAATTATTTTTCAAACCCTAAGTTATAACTACCTTGACTATTATGTTTCCAGATTGTTACACAAAATTTCAGTCCTAAAATTCAATTCTTCACACCTTAACTTTATGCTTTTTTCCCAAAACCTTTGAAATATGAAATTGCATCCAAAGAATAGTAACCTCAACAAAATTCAGAAGTTTCCATTGATTAGAAAGAGAGAAACACAATTTTGGTTGCCCCTATTTGCCCTAAATTAGGGTTTTAACAATCTATAGAAAAGAAGACAATAACTTGCTCAAATGTAAACCAAATTGCATTAAACAAAGTTAGAATGGAAGGTGACTGAAATAAATTTTAATTACAAAGAATTAGAAATGAATTATTTCCCATACAGGGCCATACACAGTAGAGACACAATGATTTTCTAAGAAATGATGTAAGAAACAATAAGTTTCATTGATCAGAATCTTAGTCACAGCCACCCACGCCTTCCAAAATGGTTACAAGGCATTTTTAAAGGCATTACAATGTGCCATTTCATTTTCCAACTACCTTCTACTGACATAGAACATAAATGACCTTTCACCTTCCATGTGTGCATATATTTGCAATAATACATCTTTTGCATATTTGTCACAACTTTTGAATACATTGACATGATTTTTACATTTTTGCAAATTTGACTCAAATGACCATCCTAATTACCTAAATATATGCAAAATGACCCTTCAAAAATGTTGAAATATCAAAAATTGATCAACCTTCAAGATTTGCTACATGGAAACACAAAATTACAAAGGTGCTCCTACACCAAGAAGTCTCTATGTTGGCATCCTTGTACAAGTCAGTTGGGTGAGTTTTGGTCAACTTAAAGTTTAGGTTACGTTTTACCCATTTCTACGTAAGTAACCTTGTGAAGGATGCATGGTTCCCTAGTTTGCAGGGTATGGTTTTAGGGTTTCTTAACTCTCATTTCCATCTATATAAATAACTAAGCAAGTGAATATAACTATGCTTAAATATACATACATATATATATGTATATATGTATGTCTGTATGTATGTATGTATGTATGCATATGTGTATGTATATATATGTATATATATGCATGTATATGTATACATATGTATGTATATGTATACATATGTGTGTATATGTATACATATGTGTATATATATATGTATATATATATATACACATATGTATATGTATATGTATATGTATATGTATATACACATACATATATATATACATATATATATATATATATATATGTATATATATACACACACACACACATATACTTTTGAATTTGGGGTGATCAGTTAGTATTAAAACCAATTCTTGAAGCCATCATTGGGCTTTTCACAACACATAAAGGAGACAGTGTGGGGAAATTGATGTTAAGTCCTTAACTAAACAATAGACATCAACCCATAAAAGCACTCAATAGAAAGAGACAACAAAGATTAACCCATTAGAGGGACAAAAAAAATATGAAATGATAGTGTAAACGATATAGAAACTTTCAAATGCATCATTTTTTTTTCCATAATGATTGATATAAACCATCTCAATAGACATAGATTTCACCCTCATCGAACAATCTAAGCAAATGAATAAACAACACAAAAATATAGTGTAAAAGATATAGGAAATTGCAAATGCCTAGACTTATTTGATAGATTTCACCCTCATCAAATAATATGACAAATGAATAAATAATGCAAATAATCCTTTGCTTGACAATGTTAAAACCTAATACCACAATCCGTTAATGATGACTGCACTTTAGTCTATTGACAATAAATTAAAATTAGGGACTAAAAAATGTTAAATGTCCTCATTAAACAACCACTCATCAACAAAAACAATCAAATCAAAGACATGACTATATCAAAGAACATGACAAAGCCATGAAATATTTCCAATAGCACACAAATATTACAAAATGATGAAATGATTTTACACCGAGATATTTTGCACTTATTTAGACCTAATTTAATTTGTCATTTAATATATTGAAGTGCAATTGGCATACATGCATGCATAGAAAAGATTAGTTCCATTCTTAATCATGGCTAGTAGAGAAGTCAACATTAATGAGTTATGGTGTTAAGTCTTTAACTCAACAACAAATACTAACCCATAAAATCACTCAAAGATAGGGAAGAGTAGGCATTAACCCATAAAATACAGAGATGTAAAAAACTATAAAAAAAAATTGTAAAAGATATAGGAACTTACAAATGCTTCCTTTTTTGTTTCTATAGTGTCAAAAAATGTCATCTGTGACATTTTCATGCTTGTTTGGCTCCTCCTTATTAAATCAAGCTTAATGATGCCTTGATTTAGTGTTGTAATATGTATTAACCCTTTCACATTAGGCCTTGGGCCCTTATAAATTAAATGAACTTAATTGTACTTTATTTGTATGGTGTTGTAAAGTGTTGTACCACAATTTCACACTAATCTAGAGTTTTCATCAATTAATTAGGCTTCTTTATGCCTTATTTGGCCTTATTTTGCATCCACAAGACTTAATTAATGCATCTTTCTAAGGATAATCCCAAAATAAACTAACATCCAATCATAATTCATGTCTTTTTAGGTTGTGTGGCCCAAATATAGTGACCTGGGACTCATACACCACCTTGGGCATATGGGTCCCACCTAGGTTATGGGGCACCAATCCTAATTTCACATGAATCTAAGGATTTTTGAAAAAATGTCTCATAGTTAATCCTAATGGGACTCATATGCCACTTCTGGACAATGAATTCTATGGCCAAAAATCAAATTTAATTCAAATTGTTGGCTGGATTTTATGGTCCTAGATCTAGTGCCAGCTTGTAGTGTTGTAATTTTAGGAAATTTAGCATTAAAAAGTATAAATACAACATTATTGGGTATGTGCAGGATTATGATGGGCCAAAAAGTGGCAATATGATGGGTATGTGGCTGATGACTATTTTTTTACCCAAAATTGATGAAATGAAAAGGGTTTTTAAAGGGAATTCTCAGCTTTCCACTGATATAAATTATGCTTTACTTTGAATTTAATATGTAATTATTATTCATTTTCTATTCAAATTATGACTAAAGTCCTGATTGATAGGCTGATTGAAAAACATCTATAGATTTCAAATGGTATCACATTTTTTGAATCCAAAACATGCGCCACATTCTGTGCTTTGCATACTATAGGATTAAAAAAATAAAAAATAAATTTCATAAAGTTTTGACCAAGTTAAGGTGGTCAGACATACGAGTTTTTATACTTTTTAAAAATTTGCAATAAAAAATAAAAAATTACAAAAAATAGGCATCACATCGGGGGATGAGTCCTCTACTTATATCTAAAATCCTATAATTTTTTTTTATCATTTTATTGTGGTTAGGGTGGTCAGGCAGACATCTACTTCTTATTTTTTCCCTGAAATTTAAGTACCACTGCATTGAAATTTCAAATTGTCACCAAATAGATTATTTTATTTTTAAACAAACCTAGTAGTTTAGAAACTACATTCAATTTTCTATAGATTCTATTCTTCCATGTTTTTAAAATAATATAGATAACTTATTCAAATTTTTACGTCAAGTTTCCTAACTCTGATTTTTTTGAATTTTTTGCCACTTAAGGGTCTGTTTTTTCTAATATGATCCTGCACATACCCTATTTCACTCATTTTCACCTAAGAATTCATAGGATCATCCTAAAAAATTAAGTATTCCTACACTATAAAAAATTAGAGTTTACAAGAGCATTTAATTGTTTACAATAGCATTCAAGAGAACTCAAGAGTAATTTATCACTTGTGTTTTGGAGCATTATTCAAGGTATCAAGCATTATGCAAGAGTCATCATGCATCATGTTTATTTTTGAGCTAACAATTGTGATGTAGGGTTTTATGATTCAAGAAAGCATTCACATAAAGATCTATCCCATTCAAGTATGTAATACACTACCACAGTTGAAACACCTCTTCTCCTAGGGTACCTTTCTCTTTCCCTAACCATCTATCGATTGCTCTCCTATCATGGGTCAAGATAGTTAAAAATTTCCTCAATCAAGGAACATAACTGAGGCTCCATGTTTTCATCATGATTATCCTCATGGGAAGTCTGAAAAGGGGTCTTCTAACAACTAACCCCACGATCACTTCCCTCACCTCTACCATGTCCCCTATTTAGATCACAATCTCTACGCATCATCCTACACAACACCACTGTAGAAAAAGTCTCAGATATTAGGCAAGAACAATAGAAGGGAAGGGAACAAAATTTCAAGGATCTAAGTACAATAACCATGAATAACATACATTCTTTACATACAAACAAACTCACATCACCAGGAATCACATCATAAGGCTATGCAAGGGTCAATTTGGAAATTGGAAAGGAACATACTAATCCATGATAAATAATCCATGAGCCAAGAGACAATATTCATCTCACATAATTCATACCTCACACTCACTAGCTTGATGGTGTTATGCCACACACACATGGTGAGACCATCCAAGAATGACCACAATGAGCTATCTCTTGTTATATAAGGTGGTTAGCCTCCAAGAGATAGTCATCACACATAGGTGGGTAGTGGGTCCTAATTGTATACAAATCCATACTAATCCATCTAGACACTAGAAAGAAACATATTAATTCATGATACATAATCCATGAGCCAAGAGCCAATATCCATCTCACATAATCCATACCTCACACTCAGTGGCTTGATGGTGTTAGGCCACACATACATGGTGAGACCATCCAAGCAAGACCACAATGACCTATCTTGTGTTGTATAAGGTGGCTATCCTCCAAGAGATAGTCATCACACATAGGTGGGTAGTGGGTCCTAGATATATATCAGACTCACATACCCCCATCCTCAAGGTTCCCTATGTCTTCTTCATCGTATACACTCACCAAGTCTACCTCATATATCCTTGGAGAGGAATCACAATATGACACATGGCCAACCTAAAAAACAATAAGGGTAAACTAGTTTAACCACTTAAGTCATAAATAAACATCAAATAAGATTCAATTTCAGCAATCAAGTAAGAAATGTGCACAATTTCAACACTAAATCAAATGTAACCATGAAGGCTACAGGTAAATAAGATCACAAAGGGTGGCTAAACCATTACAATCAAACATAAATAAAATTTCAGCCTTCATAGGCAATTGAAAATCATCAATAACCATATAGGAAGTCCTCAATCTTCGAAATTGCACTGTACAACACTACATGACTACATAATAGCCACCAAAATAGGAAGGAGGGAACATCGTCAAGCTATAATAGTAGCCCTCATGTGGTGTGGAGTGAGAACTCCTGTAGTACCCCTCCAGTTACTACTATGTGAATCAGTTTGTTTGTGTTCGTGCTAGTCGTGTAGCTATTTTAGATACTATATTGTATTGTCTCTAATTACGAAATTGATGTTATATTAGTTGTTCAACCCTGTGGATGATTTATTGAATATCAAGATTATCTAGTTAAGCTCGTATGATAACATTGTGGTGGATGCGTGTGTGTTTTGGATATGTTGTTTTTGAGTTTTAATGTGATTATCATGATGTGATTAAGGTTTAATATATTATGATGTTTGTCGGTCCTAGTGAAGAAGATAGTGTAGCACTACTCACTTCTGAGTACCCTGTTGCATTGCGATTCTTCTTCACGGTGTGTTTTTCGATATGTGATAATATGTGTTAACAAGTGATGTTTTATGCAGATACAAGTACAGGGTATCGGCTCCACCTGCTTGACAGGTCTGAATGTACCCTAATCCAATAAAATCATATTGATTCGGAGAGAGTGTCTGGTCCTCGTTTAGCCATTGTTCTTCATTGAACAAGTATCCATTTGTCACCTGCCGTCGTTTGTTGATTAGTCTTGTAGTTTCGATTTTGTTGTGTTATTTTATTTGGAAATTAATTATTGTTTAATTTAGTTAAATGGCTTTTTTTTTAAATATTTGATTAAATGTTTATGGGTAAAATTTGATTTATTAAAATAAATTAGACAAGTATTTATTTGAAAATAAATGTTAATCTTGGAAAAAAAAGTAATTATTTAAATGTAAATGTAGAATTTATAGTACAATTTTTGTGAAAGTTGACAATTTAAAAGAGTTTATGTTTAATACTAGACTTGAGGGAAAATATCTCAGATATTTAAAGTTTATAACTGCATGATTACAAACAGTTAAGTTGTAACTTGAGATAATGAATTAATTAGCCTTTAGGGGTTATATTCACGACAATGTTTGGAAGAATTTCCATGGCGGCAGTTTCAGGAAAATTTTGCACGGCTGTGTTTCTGGGAAAAATTTTCATTTCAGATTTTAATTGCAAGCATAATATAGGGTTGGTTTGCTTTGGAATTTCTTCGTCAAATAGTCAGTGTTTGGGCAGATTTGAAGGAGAGTTTCTTAATCCGTAGATTTAAATATTATATTTAAATATTGTTTGTACTGGAAAAAGTTTATGCTGCGATAGAAAAGTTCTCCTAGACTGACCTGCACATGCAACAAGAAAACAACTAATTAAGCTTTCAAATTCAAAGGAAAACACTTAGTAAACCCGTGATTTTTCTCCTTTTAAGTAGTCTTGTATTTTTC
The DNA here is from genome assembly GCA_007258455.2 of Sequoia sempervirens. NCBI lineage: Eukaryota > Viridiplantae > Streptophyta > Pinopsida > Cupressales > Cupressaceae > Sequoia > Sequoia sempervirens. The sequence goes on from VDFB02281492.1 coordinate 683,456,896, forward strand.
GTAGCTTGCACAGGATTTACATATTTTTCTTGAAATTATCTAGGCACCATCAATTATTGTTATATTGGCTTCAAGAATACAGGCGATATTACTCACTTTATATTATCTTTTTGGCTGGCGTATGAGGGTGCAGTTATGAACCAATAGGGCTCTCTTTTTCTGTCTATTCTTAGACTTTTCCTTTGCTCTGTATCTAATTTATGCTCGGCTTCTTTACTCTTTCCTTACGCTAGACCTGCTCTCAGCTAATATAATCACAGTTTCACATTTCTTTTTGCCTGTGAAATTCTATTTGATGTTGTCGGGTGCAGATTTTTTTTAAAACCAATTTCTATTAACCAGATTTTTGATTTGTTAAGAAGTCTGGTGTACCATCGAGTATATTGATTTAGTTTGTATATGATATTCTATAGTGTCGTCCATCGGTGGTGTTGGTTTTGTCGCTCTTATTTTATTTACCTGTGAGTTGAGCTACATAATGTAATCGCGGTTGAATTTGTTTTGAGTGTAGTTAAACATTGTTAACTGTAAGTCCGCCTTACCTATAATTGTGCGTGGTTTGTGTGGGCTACAAGATTCATGGTAGTTTTTAATCTTTAGTGACCACCTTTTTACTCGACAAAATGAGAAGTCTGAGTTGGCGTTTAAAATTAGGTGTTATAGTCTTTGATTGTAGTTTATGATTGCTAGGTCTTCATGATGTATCGCAGCTCTGTTATTTACAATTTACTCTTAACTCTAGTTAAGTCTAGGTTTCTTTCTATTATTACTTTTTCCTATTTTTGCATGGTAGGGAATCACTTGATGTTTGCTCAAAATATTTTTGTTCTAAATGAGATGAGTCAAAGTCATTCTTAATGTCAATTGACAATAACAATTGCAGTTTCCAGAAAAGACGTTTAAATAACTTTCTCAATTTCCTTCGTTACCTGTAACTACTACAATACTTGAGCATAGAAGGGGGAGGTCATTTAAATAATCTCTCTGTTCCATTTCGCTGTTGTCTCAGCGGTAGTATTTAAACATGGTAGGCTATATAGATTTAAATAATTTTTTTTATAACTATTAGAGATATATCCCAGCTATAACACTTGATTATAGAAGGATGCAACTCCCTGATTTCTTATACAAGCTATCGCATCTGCCGCACTTAAACATGGTAGGGCGAACTGATTTATATAACCTCCATATTATGTTGGCGCTTATCACAGTTGCAGCCTTGAGCATAGAACGTAGTCGAGGTTGGAATAATCTCCATGATTCCATTAGCAATCCTTCACAGTTTTCGCACTTAAACATAGAAGGAAGTCTTAAGATTTAATGGTCTCCTTAATCCATCGAATAACTGTTATAGCTGAAGCATTAGATTATTTTAAAAAAAAGAGACCTTTTACATGGCGTATATCTTTTCCTTCGTCCTCGGCAATTGTTTTAATTGTGCAACTGCTACATTTGAAACTAAAATATTGTCATGTTTTTAATTATTTGTTATGCTTGTGAGTCTGGCATAAATCTCTTAACTGACTGTTTCTTTTAGCGTCGCCCTTATCCTTCTTTTGATCAGTGTAATTGTTCCACGATTAATGGAAATGGTTCACATCTCTCAGAACAATTTCATATTATTTATATTAATGCGTATCTCTGAGATATCTTGGCCTAGCAACCATCCTCCTTGGAATGAGAAGACTTCGTCATATCTTTAGTTTTCTGCATTTTATCATATCTGAGATCTGAAAACATAGACTACCTCTTTTGAATATTGTGGAGTTATATTTGGGTATTTTGTTATCTTTTGCATGGCGTTTGTTCTCCCTCTTTTAACTTATCTTTAGTGTAGTAATTATCTTCTGATTTTTTTTAAGCATGCTAACTGGATGTTAATCCCCATGGCATTAGTTTTCCATTAGCTTTATTTTATTTATTGAAAAGAAATTTGGATAAGCTTTGGAATTTTATAACTTAATGTTATAATAATTATTAGATTTGAATGGCTTATATGTAGTTGATTAGTAAATGTAATAAATCTATAGTGTTCTTGATGAAAAGTAAATATAGATTTATTAAAATTAGTATGATATTAAGTATTGATTATATTTTTTTTAGTGCATGTAATTTTAAATGATATTGTGAAATTCTATATGTAATTTTTATTGAAGATTAATCTTTAATGGATTTTGTTTATAATGCTAGAACATATGGATTTAATGTTCTATTGATAGAAATTTATTCTACATTAATTATATCTATGAAAATTTGCATATATCGATAGATTTATAAATGCAATTAGATTATAATATTTATGACATAGAAAGCTTCATATTATTTTGTATTAGGATAAGATTTAAAACATTTATAATTGTTTATATATATATTGTATAATATATCTCTAGCTCTTATTTATAAGGGATAGTTTATATA
>VDFB02281492.1:683459413-683601784 GCA_007258455.2 Sequoia sempervirens
TAACATGCAAGTTTCATAAACTTACCAAAATCCTTAAATATGCAAGTCTAAAGTAATGCCAATGGTTGCTCCAATGCACTTGAATAAATGCTTGATGAAATATTGTAAATGATTGATGACATGTTGTAAATGCTTGATTAGATGTTGGAATGCTTGAGAGAGTGAGAAGATTGTAATAGATGTATTGGAGATGTAAAATTAGGTGAAAATCACTTATTTATACAAATCTTGTGCCTTAGTAACTATTCATACCTCACCATAGCCCAACATCAAGTAGATTTTTGAATAAATCCCAAAAGAAATTTAAAATATGTTAAATTGTGTAACCAAGGGGGACTCATTCACCACTCATGGAAAATGGATGCCACCTAGGACTTGAATCTAGGTGTTAGAAATTAAATTGCATTTAATGTTATTTTTAGGAGTATATTTAAGAATAAACTTAAATAAAGCATGTGAGTGTATAAAGGGGTAAAACATGTCATAAGAAAACTATGAATAAGGGGAATATGCCTAGAAAAGTGTGAATCTTTATTACAAGACTTTACAATACTTGAAAATAGGACTTGTTGATGTGTAAAAAGATGATTTTTAGATGAATTATAATAAATAGAGTCTAATGTCTTACAAGACTTCACAACACATTCACAAGACTTCGATATTTGAATTTTAGTACCTAAATAAGTGTGTTCAAGCCATGTTACAACATAAAATCATAGAAAAATATGTCAAACACTATGAAACAAGACCTAAAAGGCCATGAAAATGACAAGGGGACATTTTTCTACGGCACAACTATAGTTTGTGGGATTATTTTATTAATAGGAAATTCTAGATTTTTGTTTTGCAATTTTCTCATTGGATGTTGGTATTTTCCTCATGGTTTTGTATTTTTATTATTGAAAATTATTTTTTAGGGTAAGCAAGGGAAAAATTTAATGAATTCCTTCTTCTTTTCTTTTTTTTCTATTGGAAATATTTCATGACTTTGTAATGTTCTTTGACAGAGTAGTGTCTTCACACCCAGTGTTTCTATCGACGCATGGTGTTTTAATGAGGACATTTTCCATTTATTACTCCTTAATTTTTTATTTATTGTGAATAGACTAAAGTGCACACATCATTAATGGGTTATGGTGTGAAGTTTTAAGTCTTTCAAGAAAATGATTATTTGCATTATTTATTCATTTGCTCATATTGTTTGATGAGGGTGAAATTTGTGTCTATTGAGATGGTTTATATCTATCATATTGGAAGCTAAAAGGTGGAAAATTGTTGTTGCTTATGGTTTAGGACATAGAACAACAATCTTCTTCATTCACATTCAAGGAAACCCTAGAGATCTTAATCCAAGGGTGAACTAAAAGAAATAAATCATGCAATAGGTTGCCGTAGGGTATGATCAATGACTCCAAGAGTGTTTCACTGCCAGGATAGGTCTTGGAAAGACTAATGATATGCAAGTTTTAATGACAAAAACTAAATATATGAAAGACTTCACTAAATGACCTAGAAATGAATGCAAAAAAATGTAAAATTATCTCCTTTAATTAGATAAATAACAGAGGTAATGACATTTCAGTAATCCAATCTAGCAATTCATCAGAATTCAGGTTCCCTTTGTATTTAGGAGGGTCAAACCAAGATCTGGTATTTATTTTGGTTAGGGCTTGAATTAACCTCTCTTCTCCTTGGTCAAGTTCTGATTGTTCTCCTTCAGCTTCAACTTGTTGTTCTTCTTCTTCATCACTCACATTGTTGACATGATGACCTCTTCACTGTGCATTCTTGACTCAACATATCTATCAAGGCAGGGTTTGTTTATCTTCACACCCCTCATCCTCTTTGTGCCATATTATGTAAGTCCTCTACAACTATAGGTTTCCTTCTCTCTCACTCACCCACAAAAAATTCCCTATAGGACTTCATAATTTCTTGACACCTTCCCAAGAGCAAGCCTTGCTCTAATACCACTTAAAATAGTTGAGATCAAAGGGGCTTGTTAGGCTATCCAATCATGTAGCAAATAGATTAAAACACAACACAGAAAGATCAAAATAATACAAACAACTAGGTTTGCACAAAAAAAGTGATCTTCATTACTAGGTCAACATTACAATGTACTTGCCATATTATGGGTAGCTTCTTACATGCATCTACTAAGAGAAGATCATAGTTCATACCCTGTTCTACATTGTGGGTTTTTTTTTCTAACACTTCCAACCCATCCCAAGATTTGCATTACTTCAATGTTTTATATCCTTCTCAAGTTCTCTAGGTCAGCTTTGATCTTTCCCACTCCCATGTCATAGTTTCTATCATCGCCCAGTCAACACTAGGTTATTACATCATTACTAGCAGCTCCATCGAGTTGGCCAATGATTTTTATTTCACAACAATGCTATGAAATGCACCAATATTTTTATGCCAAGTGTCACATCTTAACTCACCATCTTCTACATTGATCATCCTCATCCATCTCCTCCATTGGAATATCACCAAGACTTTAGGAGATATCAAACTAACACCACCATGTCACACTGACAAGCTCAATTGGAATATTATCAGAATGTCAAAGAGACATTGAAGGATCTCACACTGAACCACATATGTCACATCAACATCTCCATGTCGAAGAGACTTGATAAAATCTCTCAATGACACCATAAGGTCATTTTGACATTGAAGTGTCGAAGAGACACCATTGACTATCTTAGTGACCAGCCTGATTAATGTTGATATAGCACCAATGCACCCATAACACTACTGTCCACCATCGAAATGTTGAATAGACATTGCCAAATTTCTAGTTGATAGGACCATGTCTCGCTCATAGGTCTTATTTTTTCAATAATCTCATAATTGATGATATAGGATTGCTTTTCTCCTTGGATGCTCATGCATCAATTAGTCATTAAACAAATAAATGGTTCATATCAAGTAAAGCATGATAAACTCATTCAATATAAGGACATCATGATTGAATTATTAGACAAATTTTAATCACATACCATTGACAACATACCATGAAAGGATAATCAACACAAAAATGCAATGGAAAGTGTTGCTTCCCTTGTATCTCCTAAAGATCCTTCTCTCAATTTCATAATTATAGTTGATATGATTATAAAATGATTGATAGATGACAAAACGAAAGAAGAATTAATAATCAATAGTGAAAACTCTAATGAATGGTACAAAAAAATATTGAATTACTTTAAAGAAGGTACCTTTCCTAATCCTACAACTAAAAACACTAAAGCTCATCTTTGAAAACTCACATCTAAATACATAATCCTTGTGGATGTTTTATATAGGAGATCATTTGATGATATTTTCCTTATATGTGTTAAACAATCTGAAATCCCTATAGAACTTGAAGAAGCTCATGTAGGTGCTTGTGGGGGACATTTTTAAGGAAGATAATTAGTGCAAAAATTAATCTGTATAAGATACTATTAGAGACACACGAAACAATATTATTTTCATCACATTAATAAATGTCATAAATGTAAGGATCACAACAATTTGATTCACGCTCCTACTTTCGAGCTTTGTTCCCAAGTTCATATTTGGCCTTTCTCAGTTTGGGGTTCAGATCTTATTGGAAATATATCACCACCCTCTTCCATTAGACATACATTTATAATTACTAAAAAAAATATTTCACAAAATGGGCAAAAGTCATCCCTCTTCTTTCCATGACAACTAATGCAATATGTTGTTTCATATTGGAACACAATATTTCTTGCTTTTGGTCTCCCTTTCACAATAGTCTTAGACAATATAACTCCATTTAAGAACAATGACTAGAAGAAATTTTTTGAAAGCTTTCATTTTCAACATCATTTTTCAACACCTTGTTAACCACAATCAAATGGTCAAGTGGAATCAACCAACAAAATTCTTCAATCAATCATAAGGAAAATGGTAAGTAGGCATAATAAAGATTGCAACACTAAGTTAACTTATGTATTGTGGGCTTATCTTATGAGTATTAGAACATCTACAAGAAACACTCCTTATTACCTTGTTTATGGTGTTCAGGCGATAATTCCCTTAGAGCTATAAATTCCTTCATTGATAATTACTCTCAAGGGGCTTATTGATGATAATACCTATAAAGAGAAAAAATTACATCAACTTGAAATGCTTGATGAAAATCACATTAACACTCTCAAGCATCTGCAAGGTTATTCTAAATGAATGCAATGTAGTTATAATGATAATGTAATCCATTGTACATTTAATAAAGAGCAACAATTACATCTACAAGAAACACTCCCTATTACCTTGTTTATGGTGTTGAGGAAATAATGCTATTAGAGTGAGAAATTCCTTCATTGAGAGTTACTCTCAAGGGGCTTATTGATGATAATACCTATTTAAAGATCAATAATTACATCAACTTGAAATGCTTGATGAATATCACATTAACACTCTCAAGCATATCCAAGGTTATTCTAAACAAATGCAACATAGTTAGAATGATAATGTAATCCAGTGTACATTTAACAATCATGACTTGGTGCTATACGAGAATCAGCATAATGTCAATGCCACCTTGAGTGAAAAAGGAAAGTTTAACCCTAATTGGTTAGGACATTACATGACTGATGAAAGTTATGGGTCTAGAGCATACACATTAATAGAAATAGTTGGAACACCTCTCAAAGAATCTATAAATTCTATGCATTTGCATCGCTACTACACCTAACATTTCTTTGAATAGTATGTTTACTAAAGTAGTGTTGTTCAATTTAGTAGATGGTGTTCATTTTTATTTTGCATTGGTTCATTCTTTAACAAATAGATCTTGATGTGTCTTAGATTATAGAGTAATTGTTCAATCAATTTGAATTATTACTTTAAAGGTTTGCATACTATTCAAACTCATCTTGTGTGTTATGTTGGATTAGATCCTTATATGTATTTCATATTTTGAAATTAGATCATAAGTTAATTTAATTTAACATAACATAATCAATAATAATTTAGAATCTAATGTAAACCAAAATGTTTTAATTAGTTCACTTAAATTAGATACTGAAGATATTTATTAAAAACTATTACTAAGGATATTAAATAAATAACATCAACATGTAATGCAACAAAACATGAATGATCATATATCATATATCTTTAGAAATTTCAAGTAAATGTCATCAATAATACAATGCTATATGGCCTGTGACTGCTAGACCCCTTGAGGCCTGGTGTTGGCACCCTTCAAGATACAGTAGAATGTGCTCATGATCTGCTCATGCATCTCATGGCTGCTTGAAATCCCTATGCCTCTCCAACCCCTCTCACCTCTTATATGAATGCCTTGACGTGCTCCTACTCTATGCAATATTTTTGGATTGCATCCTAGTAACCTCCCTCTCTAGCCTTGAGATCTCTAACCCTAGGATGACCTCAATCCCATTGTCTATCAAAACTTGAGATGATTGGAGCTCATCATATTCCACTTGTAGTATTGAAATTTTTTCTGTAGCTAGGTCAACACATCTATACATTCTCTCTATTACATTTGTTATTGTCGTTGCACTAAAAAATTGACCTCGTAATGCTCGATATAACCACCAAATTTGTACAAGATCCGTAGGAGGTGGTTAAACCATTCCATGAAACCAAGTGTTGCACTACACAAGGAAGAGAAAGGGACACACCATCTTGCAATAAACCCCTAGTACATGTGAGTGGTTTGAACCTATGACATCAACTCTGATACCAATTGTTACATTGGTGGTTACTATTGCATCAAAAGATCAACTTGTTATTGCCTGATGCAACCACCAAACTTATAGAAGATCATAGGAGGTGGTTAAAGCATGTCATGAACCCAAGTGCCACACTACACAAGGAAGACCAAAGGGCACACAATCTTGCAACACTCTCATATGCTATCTTTAATCTCATAAATGGCTTGAAGAGATCTGCACATTATCATCCTATAGAGGGTGTGGGCATGTACTGTGATGGTGTATCCTTCTGTGGTTGCAAAGGAGGAATCATCTCTATGGTCACACATTGATAGAGATCACACCACTCTCATGTGAACCTTTCAAGATGGAAATAATATAATAAATTAGTACACATCATGATATATAAATCATATACATAAAGATATAAGCTAATGAAAGCACAAATAACACATCATCACATAGATCTCATAGTTCTTAGTTAGAGTATAGAAGTGTTACAATAGGAAGTGTGGATGGCTCACTATCGATGGTATCCCTATGCTCATGAGTTTGGATCCCTATTCTAGCCACTAACTATGCTCTAGTCGCTCAGGTAGGAGGTGGATCTCTCCTCTTAGGGTTAGTTGGGGCCTCATCTGTCTCATGATCCTCATCACTCATCAACTAAGTATCATCCTCATCTAGAAATATATCTAGTATTGCACACTCATTATTTGTATCCTCATCAATTTCCTCTTCATCCCCATAATCTCTACAAACTAGGAGAGGTATTGCATGGGAAATAGGGTGGTGTCTAGGAAAGACGTGGTCTAGTTGCACTCCAATCCATCATTGCCTGTAAGCTACTATGGTGCCTACATCATCAACATCAGAGACTAGGGTAATATCATGGTCCTCAACCTTTGAATCACTATGATCAATATCATAAATAGTGAGGTAACAATTGTCTCTAGGCCTTTAAGAACTCAATGTTGACCATTGGTACCAAGGTCATGATAATGGCAGAACTTGAACCTATGAAAATTGGTGCATGAAATGATCATATTAGAAATTTATCACTATATAATCATGTTAGCCTAGTAATTCTCTCATTTTCCCACTATAGTATCATGAGATACGGTCTCCATGATATGTCATCCTCATCCAAGTGGTCGAATCTTACCTGCTAGTGAAGAAAATCACCCTCCTATCAAGCTCATCTTAGTGAATAGTTATAGGCCCATCGGTACCCCATGGCTATTGTGGTACGATATTCTATAGGCCTCATGAATGTGATACACTTGAAACAACAACCCTATAAGAGCATACAATGCACTATGCTCTCTATTTCCTAATAGATAAAGTACTTGAGATCATAGTATATATGTGCTAGCATACTGCAAACCTAGGCATAAATAGTTCATTGCTACTCCATGTCCTGGATGATATGGACTAGTCCTCCATCTAATTGCATGCCTTACCCATCAGGAACTAGTGTGAGTGCTATGCTAAATATCATAATATGTCTGCATTGTGGTGACCATGTTTGTAGCATCCATCTAAGCTCAATGTGGGGTTCGATGCTCACCTTTTAAATAGGATGACATAGAAAATAATGAATATCATCACACATCTCCTCAAGTTTTTGCTCATCTATTGAGTTAATAACCTTTCCCTAGATAGGAAATCGTAGGATGTAGTGAATGTCCTCTAAGGTGGTAGTTAGATCCCTAGTAGGAATATGAAAGGTACATGAGTTAGCTTACCATCTCTCTACCAGGGCCATCAACATAGCATCATGATACCTTATAGGTGGCATGAGGTATACCCAAAATAGTCTAGTAACTTGAAGAATTCTAATATCCTCCTTTGATAGTCATGTGACCATCTCTTGAAGGAAACAAAAAGTATGCCTCCTAGACACTATTAGGATTGGGGGGATTCTAAATGATAAAATAATCTAAAAATTAATCTTATATACATTCATTAAGAATTAAAAAGTACACTAAATTTTCTCTAGGTCACTTTGAGACCAACTTGGATATATGGGTCTTTTTTTGATGAGGGTTCCTAGAAACTTTAGCCATTTTTGGACAAATTGCTACTAAGTGGGACACTTTGCAACCAAAAGGGACACTTTGCAACCATGATGGATGCTTTGTGACAAAGGAGGATGCTTTGTGACTTTCTTTTCCAAGGTGCTAAAAATTCTAAAAATGCATAAAAAAATACTATAAATATAAAAATGTGAAGATAAAGTAGAGAATAATCCACTCACCATATGTTGGAGTACGCCTCATGCCACCTAGGAACAAAGAACATCCAATCTAGGGGGATTGTATGCTCATCTACTTGGCATCTTCAATCAGTCTACACCAAGGTAAATTGGACAAAGGTAAAATTCAGCATGATAGTTAAAAGTGTCATTTTCATTCTTATATACTAAACCCTATAAAAAAAGCATATTTTATTCAAATCAACATATTGGGGGAAAATGAACTCCATTTTAGAATTTTTTTGTTGCTTTGGATTTGTAATTCCATCCTCAATCTTATCTGGAATGTCTATCACTATGTGGTGTTGTACTTAAAATAACATATGATAGAGTTAAAATTTGATGTGGTCACATGGCTACACTAATTCCACCTCCATAAAGCAAGAAAAATAAGGCTACATACATCTACTATTGAATTTGACTCTTAGTAGAAGTTTGATAAGAGAATTTTTGAATGACTAACAAATCAGTGTTGTAGGATGTGGTTCCTAATGTTGTGGTATTTTAGATGACTATAGTGGGGGCTTCATTCTACCTATTTGTGAATAAATCCATATTAGTATCCTTTTTATTGCTCAAATTCCTTTAGCTTGCATATGCATGTAGTGCTATAGGGATACTAAGGTGGGGGCTAAATGTAGTGTAGAAAATTGTACTCCTTTCTAAGAGAAATTACAATTTCACACTTAATTTGGACCTATTTTAGTGACCTTACATTTATGCATTTTAAAACCTCACTAATGGGTCCCTAATACCCTTTATTATGTATTTCAGGGACTATTTTATTTATTTCCCAACAATATAACCTGCATTGAATAAATGTTATTAATTAAATTAATGCCCTAACATTTATTACGTCCTGAAGTTTTAGGCTAGGACCCATTATCCCATGGGTGAATGGGTCCTATTTAGGTGCCTAAAACTCAACTTAAGACATGTTTTTGGTGGAATTTCATAGTCTCAAATTTAAATTTTAAGTTTCGGATTTCATGATTTAATAAATAGAAAATTAGAAAGGAAGTCTAAAAAACTAAGTTTCATATTCATTTTACACTAACAATTAAGAGAAATTCACATGAGATCACATGTATTCACATTCAAGAGAAAGGAAAAGTTCAAAAAACATTCAAAAGTGAGGTTTGGGAGGAGCATTTCAGTTGTTTTTGTAGGTCTTCAAGCTCATTTTGTCAACAAGTTCAAGCATTGTAAAAGATTGGTGATAGATGCTTATGGAGGATCATGATGGATTCTAAGTCTTGGGAGATGCACCAATCTATTCAAACAAGCCTAATTCCTTATTTCCTAAGTGGTTCCATCTTCTATTATCATTCTAATTTCTACCTAAAGGAAAGGTATATTCAATTTTGTGACTTATTAGGGTGATTTGAGATCCCCAAAAGTAGGTCTTCATCATTGTTCATGTTCATTTAGAGATCTCATTCTAACACACTTGAATAGGGTTTCTTTGCATTTTAAGCTCTCTTAACCTTAGAAACACTTAAGGTTAGGGATTGCACACATATTTCATGTTTTAGATCTATACTTGTGATCAATGTTTAATTACCAAACTTGGGGTTTGATCGAGCAAAACCCATATCCACCATCAAACAAAAATTTTATTTTGCAATTTTTTTATAGATTCAAATATGAAATCAAAGGTTCAAAGTTGTAAAGAAGAACTACAGGTTTCAAAATCGGATCTCAAGTTATGACTTTTCTAGAAAGAAAACCTAGACCCATTCGCCCATGGGTCAATGAGTCTGAGGCAGGCTTCAAGAAATACCCTTTTATGATAGGTGCACAAAATTTATCTTAACTATATTTGTGAGAAAGTTTTTTATTTCTCTTAGGTTTTTCTTAATCTATTAGATCTAAGTGATAGATTGCATTTTGGGGTTGATTTTCTATTTTTAGTTTTTCTCCCCAAAGTGTTGTTTGATCTTGGCCCCCATCCTCAACACAAAAGGGAAATCTGAAGATTATCACAAAGGGGTGATTTACCTAAGGGTTGTTAGTCAATTAATTGTGAGGATCTTATTTCCTAATGAAATTAGAGAAGTAGTACCCCTTTTCCCTCTTTGTTCCACTTTTCCATTTTTTGAAACCCTAAACTTTTCTTATGTTTCAATATCTAACATTTATGTCATTAGGTTTAGGTCTAGTATCAATAAATGCAAGGTAAGTTAGGACAATCAAATGTTCCAATATATATATATATTGGTGTATTTTATACTTTATATGTTGTATCTAATGTTTGAAATATTGTATTTAAAATGGTATTTCCTATTTGGATGTTTTAGGTCATAGTTGACACAAAAATGGATCATTTGATAGGTACGATCATTGTTTTATGTTTAGGGGACATCATCCCTTGATGTTGTATATAAGGACCAAGTTGGGTGAGTTGGATCATGCCTTCATAGTATTATTTGGGCTATTGAACATTACTTATATGTCTAAGATTAGAGCACATAGGGAAATGATGTTAGCCCTTGTTGGGATATGCAATATCAAGTGATATACCTTTGTGTTACCTAATGGAAAGATTAATATAACTTTGGATAATGTATTAAGGATTCTCAAGATCCATGTTCATTAGTAAAGAATCATATATGATACTCGCTATGACGAGAATGTAATGGAGAGTGTATTTTTGGATGATGACCTTAGGATTGAGGATGGGGAGATGGAATCAAGGAGGGATATAATGAGATTTGAGTTTATAACATTCTTTTTTGGATAGACTAGGAGGAAGAGGTATCCTAGTTCTTGATTGATTATCTCATACATTTCTTAAATTGATTTTGGAAGGCTATGGAGTAGATGCTCATTGATGGAGTTATTTTTTTCTTAGGGAGCACATATCCTCACACATCTACCATGACATGCATCAATTTGTGCAAGGATATAAATCGAACCTTTCATGTGGCGTTACAATTCTTAAAATTTGTTCATGGAAGAATAATGTAGTTATGCAACCAATGGGGTGGTGAAATAAAGAAAAATGGAACCGTAGGTCTAATTTGTAAATCTAGGATTCAAATTTGTGTTGGGAATGTTAAATGTGTTGTATTTTTCTATTTTTTTATTAATATGGAGATCAACAAGGTGATTAGATTGGCTTTCAACCATGAAGGTGAGCCAATTAGACTTGAATCTGTATCATTTAGAGCCTTGGTATTGATTGGAATTAATTTTCCTTTGCTAACCTAATTAGATAGTATGATGTAATATGTAAAATGTAAGATTTTGACAATTGAGAAATAGAAATAGATATTTGTAGGAAAATATGGGAAGGGAAAAGTACTCTATACCTATCCTAAAATTTTGGTGTTAGCCATTGTAGGAGGAAAGAGACACACAATGGTGTTCTAGTCCTTGTAGGCCTCTTGTAGGCCTCTTTTGCTCTATTTTGTAGTCTTCTGATGACAAATTTGTCATCCTCATTTCTGCTTGCAAAGTTATCAGTTCATTGTCAGATAATTTTTTATGTAATTTTGTGTGAGTTGATAAGGTGTAGGACTTCAAATGTAACAAAGAATGAATGATCCTCAAACTTCCTTCAATCCTCTTTTTTAATTTTAAATCTACACATTTACAAATAAAATAAATTTTGTTCCATTTAGAGGCTTTCATTTGTTGAACCTCATGTTAGTGTTTTTGCTTCCAAAATGGTAATTCCAATGATAAAAAAGGATAAATGATAAGAAGTATTGATTAATCAACAAAGTGCTACCACTCACAACCCTTTAATGACTTCCTTGAAGGACTAAAGTCATACACATCACCTCAAGGTCTTGGATCCTTTTTAATTGGTTGCTTGAATTTCTTGGAGACCTACAACAAGGATTAGCCTTCACAAACAATGATAGCATAAAGAAATAAGAAATAACATAATATTTGACATAATGTTAGGATATTAAGTTGCTGCAGTAAAGCTTTTAAATTTTTCTCTTGAATTTAATGATAGTTCTCTTGATAATAATTTCTCAAATGATTTCATAGATAGATTTCAAATAATGCAATAACTAGGTATTTATAGGTATTTCTCAAATTTCTTAAAAAAAATCCCAATAGCCAACATTTTCATCATGAATTTCAAATGTTAAAATGTTGACATTGACATATTCAATTTTAGGTCCCAAAACAATAGGGGGATTAGTATGCCATAGGAAATCCTAGTCCTGGCCCTATTTTCTAAGATTTAGGGTGTTGGGGAAAAAACATTAAATTAATGTATTTGTTCAATGCTTGCAATTTCTTAGAAAATGGTAAAAATAGGTTATAAAATACATAATTTAGAAAATTAAGGGGTCAATTAGGCTCAATAATTTTGGGGGACAAAAAAATAGCCCCCACTTTAGTGAGAGTATGGACTTACACTTAGACTCACACTAAAGTAGAAAATTCAAAAGGGTTCTAATTGTCCAAATGTCAAAGAGATAGGATGACTAAGTATCTAGGGTGAGTGCACAAGCCCCCAAAATCTAAGATCCCATGGAAAATCAACATAAGCATAAAATAACACACATCTATTAAATACAACAAGAAAGAACACAAAAAAAATACATGTTAGAGATCAAAAAGCATATAGGATGAAAAAACGTTACATAACATAGCATTTGAATGAAAAAAAAAGAAGAAAGAATAATTTAAAAATAATGTAAACATAAATAAGAGTCATAAAATACACACAAAAAACCATAAGGTTAGTACTAAAAGATTTGAGTTGCTAAGAAAAGAGACCCCGGTCTTAAATTGTCTCAAACACCAAATGTCATCCATCAAATAAAGGAATTCTCCCATGAGGACTAGAAAGTTACATTATGAAAAATCACTCATGGGACACATATATCTATTAGCTAGAAAGTTATGTTATGTTAGGTGTACATGCAATATGATGGGTTACATAAGGCTAGCAAGGTGCATTATGTTAAACACTCATGAAACAAATAGTTTCATTGGAAATCAAGTTATGTTATGCTCGATGGACATGTTAAAAGGAAATCATGAATCACACAATAGGAAAGTACAATACTCACTAAGTGAATCATAAACATGAAGGAAATATGGGATAGTGAAGTTTGATATTAACTAGGTGAGTGCCCAATACAAGGTAAAAAAATGAGAAATGCAATAGGTCTAGTGAAGTTTAAAATTCACTAGTTGTGCTCCCATAAATAACCATGCCAAGAGTTATACTCCCTAATAACCCTGATAAGGTGCTATAAAATGATCAAGATGTTATTCCAATGCATTACTAAGTTTAACTCCTATGAACAATGTGAAGTAAAAAAAGTTGAAACTCCCCCAAGGAGGTGCATAAATGATGATAATATAAGGCCAAAACATATAGGGGTGTTGTAACAACACAACCAAAGAAGTTAATTTATAAAAAAGGTAAATATGGTTTGCTCAAACTATGAAAGGTCATAAAACTTAGGGAATATCACACATGACATCACCACCAAGAAAGGACCAATCATGGAGTAGAAGAATCACACCTTGGAGAATACTAATCATAGCATTACCACCAAGGGGAATGCCATATGCCAATAAAGGTCACACTCTTAAGGCACATCAAGCCCAATATCACCACTAAGGAGACACAACATCGATTTAGAAGGCCACACTTTGATTGAAAAGCTAACACTTTCTAGGAGATGTATGCTATCATCACTAAAAAGGAGTCATTTCACATGCAAATAATAAACAACATAGCATATACCCCCTTATAATTTTAGTTTACTTGCTACAATAACATTTTAAGGGGACACAAAGGGATCCATGGCTAGAAGGAATGCATTGAGCATAAGGATACCTAACCACTTTCCCCTCAAGTGTAGGGAAAAGGATGAGCCTAAAATGGGTAATCATATGCTACTCCTTGCAAAATAAAATATGATTTCATAAAACCTAGTTTATACCCTTATGTATGGTTGTGACTATTGTGTGACACTACAACTACCACATGGTAATAAGTAGCAACTAATTCTATTGATTGAGTGAAGGTATTTTTGATGTTTTAACTATTTTTGAAGGATAATAAGCAAGACCTATCTTTGTTTCCTACATGTTGGGTTCTACATGACATTTATACCATGTTATTTTGTACCACATCCTTTTCCATTATAGCCAAGTTGTTTAAAAAGTTGATAACCTCTTTCATAAATGGATTCTATTGCTTTCAAAGAATGAAATTTTTCATGATCATTTTCATCATAAGTGGATATGTAATTTGTGTTTTCATCTCTACTAGTAGTTGTGGATGATTTCGTCATAGATTGTGTTGATACCATTATGAATTTTTTCTCTGTTTTTTATTCTAACGGTGTGATCTTGTATTCCTCCATGAATGGAGGTTTGAAATATTATGAACCACAATCCTCATCCAATGACTTTTTCACTAATGAAAGATATTCCCCTTTATCTTTAGGTTGTAAAGGCTCCACTTTGGTAGTGGGTATGTGAAGGATCATCATGGAAAAAATAGGCCCTTAATTGGTGAAAAAATTAGAAAAATCAAAGTTTGGAAACTTGATGTAAAAATTTGAATAAGAAATCTATATTATTTCAAAAATATGTAAGAATAGAATCTATAGAAAATTGAATTTATTTTCTAAACTACTAGGTTTATTTTTAAGAAAAATAATCTATTTGGTGAAAATTTGAAATTTCAATCAAGTAGTACTTAAATTTCAAGGAAAAAAGAAGAAGTAGGTGTCTATATAACCACCCTAACCACAATAAAATGATAATATTTTAGATATAAGTAGAGGACTCATGTCCTAGTATGATACATATTTTTATGTAATTTTTTTTGTAGTAAATAATTAATTATGATTTTTTTATTACAACTTTTCAAAAATATAAAATCTTGTATGTCTTACCACTTTAACTTCAAAAAAACTTCATGAAATTAATTTTTTTGTAATCCTATAGTATGCGAAGCATAGAATGTGACACATGTTTCAAATTCAAAAAATGTGATATTGTTTGAAAGTTATAGATGTTTTATAATCAGCCTATCAATCAAAACTTTACTCGTAATTCAAATTGAAAATGAATAATAATTTTTAAATTCAAAGTAAATCATAATTTATATTTGTGGAAAGTTGAGAATATCCTTTAAAAACCCTTTTCATTTCATCAATTTTGGATAAAAAAAAGTGGTCAGCCACACCCTACAAATACCCATCATATTGCCACTTTTTGGCCCATCATGATTCTACACATACCCTAGTTATTTTCAATGTTCTAAGAAGATTTTCCATTCCTATTTTATTTTTTAAATTATTTTCTAATTTTGGATCATCTTTTATCATGTAAACCTTATTGTTGTAAGTGTATTTCATTAGATGATGAAGTGTTGAAGGTAATCCTTTCATTTCATTAATCTATGGTCTACCCAAGAGAAGACTATATGAAAGATCATGTGGCATGACATGGATGGAAGTATGCAATAGAACCTTAACATCTTTAATAGGTAATGTTATTAGACCAAGCTTTTGTCTTTTCATATTATCAAAACCTTTGATTGGCATATTAATGGGTTGAATTAAAGTCATGTCCACTCCAATTCTATCAAAAATATTTACACTGCATACATTAATCCCTGAACCATTGTAAATAAGGGTATTCCTAACCCTAACCTTGCTAATAATATCCACTATCATCAATCCATAACTTTATTTTTATGTTTCCAAAGGGGGTAACTCACTTTAATGAATATCATTTGGTTGTACACTAAAAGGAACCAAAAGTTCAAATCATTTTGAAGTATGCCATGTTAAATAGGTGATGTTTGAATCAAATCCCACAAATAAATATTATCAAGAATGTTAAAATGTTGCTCAAAAAGATTAAATTTTTAACCACTATGCTACAAAAATTTAGATGTTGGTGGGAGGAATGGTTGAGGAAATGAAATGGATGTTCGAGTTGTTTTGGTTGCCTATTATTTATAGTGTTATTTATGTGACTAGCAATATGATATCTTGGTTGCTTCATCACATGATTAATACTAAGTTGGTTTACAAAGCTTGGGATATGGCCATGAAGTTTATGAGGTCCTATAATGTGAGGTGGCTTCAGAGGTCCAATAATTAAAGGATTTTTAGGAGGTACAATAATGAGAGGAGATATAATAGCCACTTGTGCATTCATAACCTCAACAACTTTAACTTCTTGTTGATGATATTCTATTGAGGGGGAATCTAATGTAACCAATAATGTAGTAAAAAAATCACACCTTAGGGAATACTAATCATATCATTACCACCAAGAGGAATGCCATATGCCAAGAAAGATCACAATCTTATGAGACATCAATCTCAATATCACAACTAAGGAGACACAACATCGATTACGAAGGTCACATGAATTGATAAGGTCACTCTTTTTAGCAGATGTATGTTAGATCATCACTAAAAAGGGACCATTTCACATGAAAATATTTAAACAAGAGACCATATGTGACCCCCTTTAAAATTTTAGTGTACTTACTATAATAAAAATTTAAATAGATATAAAGCGATCGCTTGCTAGAAGGAATTCACTAATCATAAGGCTACCAAATTCCTTGCCCCCAACTGTATGGGTGAATATGAACAAAAAATGGATGATGATATGATTCCCCTTGCAAAATGAAATATGATTACATAAAACCTAGTTTTTACCCCCATGTATGGTAGTGAGTATTATGCTATACAAATACCACATGTCAAGGAGTAGAAACAATTACTATTGATTGGGTGAAGGTATTTTTGATTCTTTCATTATTTTGAAAGATAATAACAAAGACCTCTTATTGATTCTTACATTTTGGGTTCTATAGGGACATGTATACCTTTTTCGTTTACACATCCTTTTCCATTATTGGCCAAGTTGTTTTAAAATTTTATAACCTTTTCCACAAATAGATTCCATTTCTTTCAAAGATGATGGTTTTTTATAATCACTTTCATTATAAGTTTTTGTGTAATTTTTTTGTTCATCTCTACTAGTAGTTGTGGATCATTTAGTGATAGATCATGTTGATATTTGTTGGCTTCCATTATACCAAAAGATCAGCCTATTAATGTCTGATGCAACCACTAGACTTAATAAGTATAGGAGGCAGTTAAGCCCTTGTCACAAACCACGACAATGTTGTGTTGAACAAGAAGACCAAGGCTGATGCACCTTGCAACAATACCCCCCAACGCAAGCATGGGGGTTTCAACCTATGACCTTGGCTCTAATACCAATTGTTGGTTGTCATTGCACCAAAAGATAAACTTGTTAATGCCCGATACAATCACTTGACTTAACAAGAACAGGAGGTAGTTAAGCCCTTATCACAAACCACTACAGCATTGCACTGAATAAGAAGACCAAGGCTGACGCACCTTGCAACAATATCATTGTGATGTTTTTCTCTTTTTATATTTCTTATGGATTATTCAAGTAATTAATAATACATGCGGCATGGATCAAGGATTAGATCAATAGTTCATAATCCATTAGAGACTCAACAATATCCCTTAATTCATGAAACTAAGTTGGAGATATTTCAAGTTGAAGGGAGAAATTTGAATTTGGAAAGGGAATATCCTTTGGGGAATATTCTTTATGCAAGTTTGAGGATTGGAAGAAAATTCTTTAATTAAAGAATTAGTGAAAGTCATTTAATTGTGCAAGTTGGAAGAATTAAGATCCTTAATTAAATAAATGCGAAGTGTTTAATCAGAGAGGGATTATTAGTATTATAATTAAATACTTTTCCTTTATTTAATCAAAAGGGGAGAAAATGATGACTTATGATGATTTAATCAAATAACATTAACTATTTGATTAATAGGAGAATAATTTGAATTGAACTAAATAATTAGATATCATTTAATTAAATAGATGAATTAGGTGAATTATGAAGGAAATGATGTTAGTAAGCAAAATCAAGATGTGTGATGTACTTAGGACATTTTCCTTTGTCTACAAATAATATCTAGTGTTTTAATATAAATCACTAACTTAAGTGTAAGAAGTAATATTAGTGTGGATTCATGATTAGTAATGACTTATAAATCATGAAAATTTGTTTAGGTGAGTGAGGTTGTCATTTAAAAATAAAAATAGAAAGGATAAATTTTATAGTTGAATAAAAAACTTAGTAAATTAGGTTCTAACCTAACTAGATTTATAGTATTTTAAGAGTAACAAATTTTTATGGTCTTATAGATTCTAGAAACAATTTCATTACAATAACAAGATTGTGTCATTAAACACATGTAAGGCCTTGAGACACATACTCTAAGATTTTTTTGTTTTGTTTTTGTTTTAATTTAAGAAGGTTTATAGTTTCAAGTGGTCAATTAATAGAAATATAGTGTATAAAATTCAATTCATCAAAGAGAAATTTAATCCTCTTCATAAAATAATCTCACTAAACATGATAATAGGGTCAACTAGCTATGTTTAATGAAAATATTAATCTATTAATAATCTAATAGAAAGATAAAATTATTCCAAGTAATCATAATTTTTAAACCTTAAAAAATTAATATTTTAAAACAATATGAAAGACTAAAAATAGGAAACTATTGTTTGTTTAAATAAAATATAATAATTATAAATTTATCAAGCTATAAGAAAAAAATATAAAACCTAGCAAAGTAACATTGAGAACTCTAGATTAGGTGTCAATTTTTATCATATATTTTTATCCATGTTGCAATATATTATATACCATACAAGTGACAAAATTACCTATATCTATTGGTAAACAAGCCTAGTCTATATATAGAATTAGTAATACTAGGTAGAACACTAGTTGATAATAGAAAATATCACTATTTTTTCTCAATATTTTAAAATAAAAATTAAAAAAATGATAAGGGAAGATATCAACAAAATCCTATGTGATTTGATATCTTCTCTAGAAAAAATTATAGCTATGAGGGACAAATACATTTTTTTGGTGGTGTTTGGGAGATTTTAAAGAATGGTAAAACCCCTATGTTTGTCATGCAACCTCAATACAAAAATATTTTTTAGAAAAATATAGAGTGTATGCTCTTGTCCTAAGTGTTTGTAATAAATAAGAGTATGGGAAAATATATAGATAGAGTTAACTACAATAAAAATTATATTGATAATAAAATTTTAAGTTAGATCATATTTTCCAAATATAAGAGTAATCCATATTTGATAATAGTAATATTTTAAAGAGAAAGTAAAATTATGTAAAAATAGAATATGAATCACCTACCTATCTTGATAAGAAAAAAGGAGGAAATAATGTCCCTATATGATATCACTAAGCCTCTAAGGAGTTTAATATAGTTACTTCACACATTATCTAACAATGCTAATAAAATGTTCAATGGATTGGTAACAATGGAATACTCCAAGAGAGTATGTAAAAATTTATATGATATATTTAAGAATATTGTAAATGATAACACCATTTAATGAGGTAGATTTAAAATTGGATAAAATTGATGGGGAAATGGAAATTGGGTGGCCATTTATAGTTACTCCAAAGTGGTTACCTATAAACTATGATGTTGACATGAGAGGAAAAACTAAAAAACTATGGAATTATGAAATATCATTGGATTATCGCATGTCACATGGATTTATGCATGTCATTCTTGTTTTAAGAAATTATAGACTGTAAAACTAAGAAAACTAGAAAATAACACAAAGATGACAACTATGAAATCAACTTCAAGAAAAAATATTGTGAGAAGTTAGTCCTTTATATCATTGGGAGGGAGGATAAGGAAATTGAGGAAATGAATATAAAAAATATTAGGGAGGTGGAGATAAAGTTAGTTCAAAAATAATGTAAAATTTTAAGGGTATATAATTTCTATGATCTCACTTTAAATTCCTCATAGTGGCATTAAATCTATATAGGTGATGAATGACTAAATTTTGATGTCCCCATGCTTAAATTATATAAATTATTTCACAAAAATGATTTCTAATGAATAATTTAATTGGGCATATTTTTTCTCACATTATTTAGATAAGCACTAAATTGAGGCTAGATGAAACATTCAAAAGTGTTACATGTACAAAATAAAGAAAAATGATACTTTTAGTATCTTAATCTAACATGTTCCACTTCTCATCCTTCATTCTTGTTGATTTACTCCTATATATTACTAGCCATAAATATTAGTCTAATAACAAAACCATCATTCTTAGCTTTCATAGCTAAAAATTTATTGTATTAAATATTTCTACCTTCAACCATAATGTACATTCCATCTCTCCTAAAATAAATATTTTCTTCATTCACTACTCCCACTCAAACCTATATTACTCCTACAATATATTTCCTAAGACCTATGAAATTAAGTGAATAAAGACCTAAAACTAGGTTAAAAAAATCTAAAAGTGGAATAACTTCCTACAATAATAATAAATGAATTAAATTAATATAAAATATGATCAATAAACTTGAGAATATGTGTAAATTAGAAAATGATTCTCTATAACGACATAGAGATATACATGTGAACCCCTTTTTGGAAAATAATTACCTTTAAATCTAAAACAAATATATTCTCATTACTAATCTAGTTATAATACATATATATAAGGCTTGAAAAAAGGAAAATAAATAAAATTATAGAGAATTTTTAGTAACCTAGAACTCGAAATAATCATCTCAAACACCATCTCCATCCTACACACCGATATATAGTACAAGAAAATGAGGAAGTCTTAAATGGTAAACCACAAACCATGGACCAAAACCATGACCCAATATGACACCCAAAATAAGGGTCCAAATTCTAATGTCCTATGTTATGATGAGTCAACAAACTATTTTGAGAAGATTCTCTTATGCTACAATACTCAAGTATCAGTTTATCATGATATTTTGACCAACTTAGGAATTCCATTCATTCTCCATTGTGCCCATTCAATGATACCTTATGATGAATCATACTTATGCAATATAAGTTGTTAAATATTCCTATTTAATAACATAGTAAACTTCTTACATGCTTCTACAAATCATATATTTATATCATTATAATATTTACATATTAAAATATTGTAATATGATCTTACACCCTTTTGTACATGTCATGAAATATTTGACACATTGAAGAAAGTACCACCTTAAAGTAGGCAACCCATTTTAACATGTGGTCTATATATGGTAAATAAATATAATGAATTAATAAGTTCAAATAGTAGGATGAAAGACTTAGATATTCCAAAAAAGAAAAATTGATTCAGATTTATTGACCCATATTTGATCATTAGTCATTTTCAATAAACCATATCTCATGAACATGACTAATCGACTTACCACTCATTGTATCAAGATGATTCTAAGAGGAGTGAAGTTTTGGGACAATTCAATGGGTTACACATCTTAGTACTACTCTAACTCAAGTGTACATAACCATGGATATTCTCCTAAGATCAAGGAAACTTATCTTGTAACCAAACTTATTAAATACTTAACAAGTGGTGTACCAAATGAAGTATTCATTATTGAACCCATTTAGCTTATACATCAAAAAATAAGTTGATCATTCATGTCCATCAAGGATAGATTTATGTCAACCACTATTCATGAAATATGATTCAATGATTTTGACATAAAATATAGGTAATTTTATATATTCATAAAATATCATATTTTGAAATGCTAAACAAAAGTCACACACATTCAAATAATAAATATTTTGATAAAAATGGATAAAAATAATTTATTAGGATCATTTATTTAAGAAAACTATAAAAACTTATGAATAGTAGTGTTCATAAAATAAAAATATTTTTCATCATTTAACCTTAATTTTAAGAAAAATAATATTATTAGTTATGCATTTAGTTTGATTGGAGTAAATAAAATAGTAAATAAAGACCATGATTTATATTATGACAAATCCCTAGTTCTTCCCATTTTTTCTCATGGTAAAATTTCTAATATTGAATGGTTTAAAAGGTGAAAAAATGAGTACATAAAATTGAAAATGTCTTATATTTTTATTTTAAGCAAACATCTTCATCAAATATATAAAGTTAATGAGTTAAATACATTCACCTAAATATGCAAGATACTTAACTAATAATAACTAATCTCATAAAATATTGCTATAAAATATTAATAGATTTAAATTAAGTATGTAGTTTATTATTAGAATCCAACCAAATATGTATAGTGTATTATCTCTTTATTGAAATTCTCATATCAATAAAATTCAATATAGAATAGATAAAATATTAAGTTATCCATATAATATCATTTCTTCCAAGATAATTTATAATAAAAACTAATTAATCAATTTAAATTGCATATGCAACTTAATTATATATCTTTATATATATGGGCACATATTTCTTATGCATTCTCATCTTAGTTAGTTTGAATAAGTTATTTACCCCGCATATATAGGTAAAAGGATATGACAAGTAGTTTAGTAGCATTTAATAAGAGTAAGAGACCCATGCAATATGTCAAGAATATTTTATGTGTGTGGATCTCATATTATAAGACACTTTGGAGTGGCCTCCTTTCAATTAAGGAGCATCCTATTGTGTTTCCCTTCCCCAATGGTTTGATCTATTTTATGAATATATTTATTACTTTTATTATTGAGTTAAAAGATTTATCTTGTAAATTTCAATATTTCCATTATTGTTTTTTATAAAGGAAAAAATAGGTTTTACAAGGACCTGAAACCACAAAGTTTACAAACACGAACAACATAGAGAATTAAAGTTCACAGAAAAAAAATGGTTGCCAAAAAAAAAGGACCATAATAAAGGAACAACCCCCAAACAAAGGCCTACAAAGGCCACCCAAAAAACCCAATAGAAGACGAGACAAAAAACCAGCAATAGTTAATCTAAGAACTTTAACACTTCTATTGTCTCAGCTTCTAAGTTCTGCATCTCTTAGACACCCTTCTTAAAGGTTTGAACCATCCGTGGAGTGGGTGGTGCTTTCCTCTTTGGGTTAGTTCCCATTCTCTTTGATATCCCCATATCCTCTTCCTTTCTTTTGTCGTTATCTTCTTCTAAGTCAACGATCAATGAACCATGTTGCAACTTATTGAGTTTCTCTATCATTGTGTTAATAATAATGGCATTGTGCCTCGCCATTCTATGGTTTTGTTCTGTAGTCATTTTCATAATGTTTCTAATTTTTTAAATATGAACTTCCAATACCTTGTCCCTTCCCTTATTATCCTCAGCCTCCATTCTAGTGATGTTCTCATTCTACACCCCTTCTGCCTTACTCAGAGAGGACACTTTTACTTCCAACTCTTCCAATTTTCTATGGAGGGACCTATTTTTGATATTCAAGTCATTAATCCCATGAAAAATCCATCTCATAACTTTGAAATAGTCGACTGTACCATTCCTAGTGATGGCCAGGACATCAACAGACGAATCCTGGTCTTATTTGAATAAGCTATCATCTAGTTCAAGGGTTCTTGCGGACCTGGATCTTTCATCTCTATCAGTGGCAAGGAATATTTCTATTATTGTTATGTGAGATTTAAAATAGTAGTAAAAATTTAATACCACTCTTATATGCTCCTACAAAACATTGGTGAATTATATGAATATTTCACATCTAACAATATTATGGCATGCTCTTAGCATGTTATATAGCTCATGATATATTTGACATATGGTAAAATATGTTCCATCAAAGTAGGATTTTTTTTATATGTGGTCCATAACTAATAAATAAATATAGTAAATAAATAAGTACAAATATTACCATAAAATGTCAGTAGCTTTCTAAAAAACATATTGGTTGAACTCACTAACCTATATTTTATGAGTAATGATTCAAGTGAACCTATGTATCATGAGAATTATTCATCCACATATCACTTGCTTCATCTAGATTGTTATCATAAGTGTGAAGCATCGAGACTTACCAAAATATCACCCATCCTAGAAGTACTTGAACTCACATTCATCCAATTATGATGTTTATCTTTAACATCCAACTAAATTAGCTTCCTATCACATTTATAATTCCTCTATCAAGTTTTATTCCATATGAATTCCTCATTATATATCTCCTTTAGCCTATATATTGACAAGAGGATCATCCATGTTCATAAGAGATGAGTTCATAAACAATCTTTATTTGATGTAGTGCAAATATAAGCACCTGATTGTCAATATTAAAGATATCATCTCAATGATGATTAAAATAATTAATTCTCATTATTGATTAAAAAGGAAGCATAAAAAAATGAAAAATTATGTTGATAAAATAGAAAGAATCATCACCCTTTGTAGCCTTAGTTTTTAAATCAAATAATACTCTTATTAAATCAACTATCATTCTTACTCATGTATTCACTAAAAGACTAAATAAAAGAGTAGTACTATTATAAAATTATGATTTTTCTATCATAATGTTTTCCAATGTTGATTAGCTCAATAGGAGACCAAAAGAACTAAATCTATCCTCCTTATATATATATAGTTTATTAAAAGAATAATCTTTTATCTTATCTATTTAATGGGTATATTTTAAATAGGTTGATCTAAATATACAAGATACATGGTTGATACAAAAGGATTTCATATGATATTTTTCTAAAATATTATTAAATATAACTAAAAATTTTACTCTTCTTAAAGCCAAGCAAAAAAATATAAAGTCGACTATCTTCTATTAATTCTACACAATCTAAATTTTAATCTAAAAAATCTAAGTTTTATTAAATTGTAAATACAATTGAATCATTTTTAGATCATTTACAACAAAAATGCTCACTACTTGACGCAACTTCACAACCAATATCTTCTTATGGTCTATCTTGTAAATTAGAGAAATATAATAGCTTAATAAAGTGTTTGAAACTTTTATATTTATACAATCAAAATTTTGAATGCAAAAAAAGAAAAAAAACCTAATGGATTTATTTAATTCTTTTTCTTTTACATATTTAAAAAAATACTATTAATTTAATATTCTCATATACTCAATAGATTGAATGCTACCAAAATAAATAAATATATATATATTTAAAAAATAAATAAATCCATCCTACACATTTTTTTTATTCAAAAAGATTTTCAATATTCAAATTTTAACTTTCCTATGTATAAAGAAAAAAAATTCTTACCTCCTATAATAAATTTTGACAGCTAAAAACTCTATATTCCTAACTACCAAAATTACAAAACTTTCAATATAAAAAGAAATTTTCAATATTTAAAACTCCTAATTTTTAAAATAAAAAATTAAAGAAAAAAATGGAATTCTTTATCTAAAGCTCTATTTTTCCACTTTAGCAATTTTAGAAATTTGTAGATAGTGCACATGCATACAATCTCACAACATTGACTGAAAATTATTCTTTAATAGTTAGAATGGCTACAACTGCGTCGTTTTCTTCGATTCAACTGGATTTACGTGTTATAATGAAACACTAGCTCTCGATTACAGCTTTGTGTTGAATTGTTCGCAATTCTAATAAGGTTACGTTAGACACTTGTTTTTTAAGGCGTTTAAAACTCTATAATGAGAAGGGGTAGAGACTCGTTCTTCCACGGAAAGGCTTACATTTTCCTTTAGGGAAACTTCCTTCGGCCCACCACACCAAGCTCTTCTCCCTTTAAAGTACGTTTGTAGTTTCATTCCATCAGCATAAACTTGCCTTTGCATTCCGAAAATGGCTATGGCTTTCAGATCTGCCCTCCACCATCTCATATATGTTACTTATCTCATCCTGGTGATCAGCGTTTTGGCTGAGCAGCAGAACTCAACTTGTTCAAGCGGTGCAGAAATGCAGAAGATTACAGATGTAGATTGGCCTGGAAACGATACCCAGCACTTGCTATCGACAAATCAAACTGCGTGCGAGCAGTTATGCCTTAAAAATTGCTCTTGCACAGTGGCCATCTACGCCAATCTTAGCGACGGAGAACATTGTTGGACGAAGAGAATGCCTCTGGGACCGGGCATTCAAGACGACACACGAACAGCTTTTGTGAAAGTCTACAACGCTGTTCCCACCAAGCCCTCAAAAGAGAAAAAGAAGGGGAAGGTGCTAGTAGTTATTGGCATAATCCTTATAAGCTGCTTCTTTCTCTTTGCGGCCATTTTGTTATTAATTTGGTTGTATACATGCCGACCCAAGCTTAAAGCTTTGCAAGAGCATCATAAGGCTAATCCAGTAGGGTTGAAGGCATTTAGTTATCTAGAGATCTACACTGCAACTGAAGGATTCAAGCAAGAAATAGGGAGAGGCGCCTTTGGAAAGGTCTACAAGGGAGTCTTATCTGATGGACGAGCAATTGCTGTGAAGAAACTTGATGATCTGGTCAAGCAAGGAGGACAGCAAGATGGAGAAAAGGAGTTCAGAACAGAGATGGGTATCATCGGAGTAAGCCACCACAAAAACCTTGTTCAACTCTATGGCTTCTGCGACGAGGGTTCAAACAGGATTCTTGTGTATGAGTACATGCCCACTGGGTCGCTAGACAGAGTTTTATTTAAGACTAGAGGCAAACTTGATTGGGAACTACGTGTTCAAATTGCTTTGGAAACTGCAAGGGGAATCCTTTACTTACATGAAGAGTGCAAAACACCTATACTTCATTGTGATATAAAGCCTCAAAACATCCTGCTGGATGAGAATTACCATGCTAAGATTGCCGACTTTGGAGTATCCAAACTGATTGGCGAAGAAGAAACAAGGACATTTACTGTGGCCCGCGGTACCGTCGGTTACATTGCTCCTGAATGGCAGAAGAACATGGCAGTTACTGTGAAAGTTGACGTGTATAGCTTCGGAGTGGTGCTCTTGGAAATTATCTGTTGCAGGAAAATGTTCGAATTGCATGTTCCAGAAAATGAAATGATTTTGTGTGATTGGGTGTATAATTGCTTCAAGTATGGGAGACTTGTAGAGTTGGTGGAGCAACAAGAGTGCAGAAGTATTGATGCAGCACAGCTGGAGAGAATGGTATTAGTGGGGCTCTGGTGCATTCAAGAGGATCTTTCGCTCAGACCATCAATTAAGAAAGTGGTTCAGATGCTCGAAGGGACGATTGAGATAAGAGTGCCCCCTCAACCAGCATCTTCTTCATAAAACCAGTGTCCTCTAGTCCTATATGTTAGACAAGTATCGGAAAAGCATCTTAATTTTAGGAGAGTTACCTTTATTAATTCTTTTGTATCTTCTTAATTTTTGTTGCTTAATATATTTATATTTTTTAACCTGAACGATTTCATGGTTTATAACCATTCGAATTACATGTAATATTTTTCTTTAAATAATAGAACTGTTAATTTGTAAACTATTTGATTGCAAATTATTACTTCAAAATACGTTTATAATATAATATAATATTATAGGCAACATAAATACATCATACAACAAGTATAGATATATTCATTTTTTTCTTAAACAAAATGTTACAAAATATATGTAATATTTTAGTTATTTTATTTATTAAGAGTTATTTTATAGATTTATTTATTTTGATTATTTATTAATTATGTTTTACCTTTTTAATATGTATGAGATGACACTTTGTGTCTTTATATAATTGTAGAATGTCTTTCTATTTGATTGATTAAAAAATTGAATGAAATTTTAAATCAATTAATAGTTAATTAGTTTAAAAATTTAGTTAAATAACTCAAGGAAAATTATTAGAAATGAGAGGGTAGATGAATCTTTAGCTATTTCATGTAGTTTTATATTATCTTTCACGTTATTCAAATATTGCTAATAATATAAAATTTATTATACATAAAGTTGAAATGATGTGTAGGTGATAGATACAATGTAACAGTAGGATGAAACTGCCCATGTACTCCTATTTAGATGTTGTTGTAGTGTCAAAAAATGTAACCCTTTTCCACACTTAAATTATGAATAATTGATATAATATTAACCTAATTGTGCCTTGATTTACTGTTGTAATGTGTTGTACAAATTCACATTAATATAGGGCCCTTTTTAATAAAATGTACTTAAATCGTACCATATTTAAGGTGTTGTAAAGTGTTGTAATACACTTTCACACTTATCTATGGATTCATTAATTGATTGTCATTAATTGAGCTTAATAAACCCCTTTAATTCAAATTTAAGCCTTCTTAATGACACCTTACGAAGCATCTATCCTGACAACCAATAATGATATGACAAAGCATTTAATTTGGAAATTTTAAGGTACTAGAAAATAGTACTATGACCCATTCGCCTTTAATGGCGAATGGGTACTCTCCACATAACACACCCCTTTCTTTACATATTTGACATGGGTTTTTATGTTCTTTCATTCCCTTGAAGCAAGGTCCTAAAAACTTGTGCTAGGACCCATTCGCCTTTAGTGGTGAATGGGTTCTCCTCAAATAGGAAACCCCATTTTGAATTTAATTTTGGTGGGATTCTAATGATTTTCAATCCTAGATCTAGTGTTAGCTTGAATTATTTGAATTTCTTGGTTAAACTCCAGATTTAGTATAAATAAAGGGTTAGTTCACATAGTTTCAATTTAAGAGATCTAAGCTTTCAAGTATTCAAGCATTATAGAAAACTTATGATAAAGAGAGTATCTACAAGAGTGTTTCAAAGGAATCATAAGGAAAATTATCAAGAGTTTATTGCATAAATTCAAGATCATTTCATCATGACAAAGGCATAGTCCATTCAAGCATGTTATTGAGCTAAGATAGTTGATGTAGCATTGAAGATATATCTTACAAGAATTGTTTCACATCCTATTTCAGATCAAGCTCTACATTCTTCATGGCCACTTCATTTTATTTTGCAGATTTACATTCCAAGACAACTTCCAAGGTATCATTATTCCATTGTTTCATGTTCCATGCCTCAATTTAGTTATTTCATCATTTGCTTTAATTACCTAAATGAGGTTTGACTTATGAAAACCCCTATTCACTAACAATCAACAAGTTTTTCTCCTCACAAATGTGTGCTTGCAAATTTATAGGTTGAAAATCAAGTGGATAACAAGTTTGAAGGAAAATTGTCAAAGTTGTCAAGTTGGAAAGTTGTCGTTCATAGTGTAAGGACACAAAGAAAACTATAAATTTTTTTATATTTTTTTGGGTGCTTACAATCAAGGATCTAAGAGTGTAAGAATCAGGGAACAAAATCTAGATCTTAGTTTCAAAAACCCTAATAGAGACCCATTCACCACTAAAGACGAATGAGTCCTTGGTTCCCTAAAAACAACCTTCTTCTAGCAAGGTACACATCATTTTGAGCTCTCAAAACTTCTCATTTCATTGTTATAATAGTTAGGATTAGTTTTTTATTGTTATTTAGGAATTTATGCCCTCATAATCAAATGATTGATGGTGAAAAGTGGTGGTTCATCATTTTGACCAATTCATCTTGATAAGCCTCCCCCCCATTTTTCTTATTCATCAGTTATAATAACACATTTTCATAGAATTTATGATTCCATTCATTTGAATCAATAAAAAATGTTTGGTTTTACTCATGCTTATGTATAAATTAAATATTATGCTAAAAATTATTTTTTAGTCATTAGGATGGATATTCAAGTTGATGTTTATTTTGATACACCAACTTGAGTGAAAAATGTCTCAACTTGAAAGGGAATTATTTTCCCCAAGGTTAACATCACGAGGTTATGGAATGCTTATATATTACAAAGGTTGACAATAACTATTCACTTCAAGGAGTTGTATTTGAAGAAAGAAAAACATAACAAAAATTAATATGACATATACTAGTTGATTGATTTCATCACATTTATTCATCATATTCACTTATAAGATAACAACATTAAATACTTATAGTGGAAGGATTTGAATACTCTAGATATATGACGCATGCCTAGATTAATTATGAAACTAGGATAATCATGTAAATGTTAATGTAATGTAATCATTGTCACATATTTTTTTGATGGAACGAGAAAATATTAAGAGAAATAAAGGATTAGAATAATTATATATTATCTTAAGGTCAAAAATTAATTTCCTAAGGATAATAAATTTAGGAAAATAATTATTGTTTTCCAAATTTTCACATAGTAAAAAACCTACAATGGTGCAAGCCTTGTTAGGATTAGGTGCCATCCACCTTGCAAATATTAATGGTTCCAACATCCTTGGAAAGTGTCCCTAGGCACTTAAGGTGTATTGGGAAAATATATTTTTTAATAATAATTCTCACCTTTTTTTGTAATATACTCATTAGGGGTGATGGGTCCACTAGCAAAAATAAAGGTGGGTTATGGACATAAATATTTTTAATATTATTTTCCCCACATGTGGATGCCTAGAATGGGATAATAATAGATAAAGGAAATTATAAATAAGTGAATATTGGGATTCTTCATGTGGGTGCTTGGAAAGAGGCAACAAGTGTCACTTGTTTTTTCCATCATTTATTACATTTAATGTAATGTTTATCTTCTCAATATTGGGTGCCAAGTTGGAGGGAAAGTATTGGAACAAAAACTAGTGTGTTTTCAAATGAGGAGGAGGTAATCCAAATTTTGGGGATGTTTGGAATGAAGGGTCAAATTTGGGAACTTTTTTGGTGCATTAGAGGTCTTCACATGTCTATAAATTTATCCTTTTAGATGTAGAATGAGTAGATATAGTTGAATGTAGAGTTACTATGCAAGAGCAAGGATAGGCATGGTCATAAGGAGGTTATTCATAGGTACACAAGTGCTGCTACATTGGAGGAAAAGAAGAGAATACAAGTGGTTTTACTTTAATCTCATTTATTTTATGATAATGCATACTTGGCCTCTCTTCTTGGTGGAGTTTTCTTGCTCGCAAGGGTTTCTCAACATAAATTTTGTGTTATGTTATTCTCTTATGTTGCTGATTTGTGTCTCATTGCTACTATCTTATGGTGATGACATTATTTATTCATTGTTGTTATAAGTTCACATAAGGTAGTGTTTATAAGCATGATATGATAGCTATTTTTTGTCATAAAAGTGAACATGGATCTAATCATAGTATTCCCACATTAAGGAAACTTAATTTGCAGATTTTCATATAAGCTTCTAATTTTTATGTTTTCATTGTCCAAACCTTGTAACTCATGAATTGAAGTCATTTTTTGATAGATATTTAATTTCCAAACAATTGGTATTGAACATGTTTATTTCTCATCATTTGGTATCAGAGCCAGGTTAACTAGATTTTAGGTATTCCTTCTTTTTTGATATCTTCGCTTGGAAAGCTTGGGCGAATTTGTTAGAAGGAATTGGAGATTGTTAGAAGGCTTTTTGGCTAGAAATGAATATTCTTGAGTTAAATTCTTTTTGTATATTTGTGAGATTGAAAGCCATGGATATTGTCAAGGTGTGCTATGTTGGGAATTGGAAGCTCATGATTGCGGATCTTTATAGAGTTGCTTATGTTTTGGTAATTTTGAGCTCTTGTTTGACAACATGGTTATATCCTCTATTTTGGTGATTTTCCTTTACCTTTTTTTCATGTGCAACAAGATGGTGCTCATGTTAGATGGGTAGAGACATCTAGGTCACATGGAGAAACACTCTCAATTTGGACTATAGAATGGAGTGCTTATGT
Source organism: Sequoia sempervirens (assembly GCA_007258455.2). Taxonomy (NCBI): domain Eukaryota; kingdom Viridiplantae; phylum Streptophyta; class Pinopsida; order Cupressales; family Cupressaceae; genus Sequoia; species Sequoia sempervirens. Next base: position 683,490,939 of record VDFB02281492.1, read on the forward strand.
TGGATTCATGGTTTAGCTCTTGGTTACATGAAAGAACTAGAATAATATCCATTAACCTCTTTGTGATATGTGGAGCTGATATGTTTCATATGTTATAAGATCTTAGACAACTTGGTATCTCCTATTAGGTTGCAATTTACTCTTGTTTTCAGCGATGGGTTTGTAGGTATGTGCTTATTACATTATTCATATGACATGTTTGATGTTAATAGCTCGATGTTTATATGAATTTAAGATTTACATAGATGGTTTTGCATATTTTACATGTTAACTAAAATATGTGTAATGTAGATCTATGATGAGACTATATTCAAGGTGTTCTAGATAAATACAATTACACATTTGCATGGCTACTTGGAGGGTACTTATTCGTCTATGGTTACTCCTATTTGGTTTTGTTTGGAAAATTAGATATAGAATTGATTCTAGTGTTTGAGTATTTGAAATCCACATGCTATACTTTAATATCTCTGTTTTGTATGATATGAAATGGGGTTGAATCCAAATTTTAGTTATTTGAGATTAGAGCACTAATTATGTACTATCATTTTAGATTTTACATATGTGAAAATCTTGGAAAATATTCCAATTTGTATTATATTTGGTAGGCCATATTCTTTATCACCATTGTTACATTAGTATGCCTATTGTCGTGGGAGATGGTTATTGGGAGTAGTTGATATAGTTGTTCATTCAAATCTATAGTAGTTATTTATGGTGCATGGGAAGATTTGTTCACTTTAAGAAGAGTGTTGGTAATGATATTGTTCATGATGCCATATATAGATCAGTGTCATTTTTGGGAGATTTATGTAGTTACATAATGTGTTCTATTTGCTTTGTTTCAAGATTTTTTTCTAAGTTGTTATAGTTTTTATTGAGCCATGGATAAAATTTGATTAGAAAATAGATGGTATTTTGTAATTTTTGTTGGAGTCATAAGGAGCTCTTAGATTCTATCTTGAGATTGCAATGGGATTTATGACATATTTGGTTCTATTAAAAAATCATATGTACAAGTTGTATCTTCTTGGTTTGGAGATTGTGGTTGTACTTTACCTTTTGGGAGTGTATAGTGTTGATATATTTTATTATGTTGGGGCCATGGATGGTCTTAAGTTAGGAGATGGCTATCATGATTCCTAGATAGCTTGGTTACATAGTCTAGTGGGAGCTTTGACAGTCATGTTTATTCATAATTTAATTGTGGATGGTTATGTGATCTCCTTTGAGGGGATGTTATATGATGATGTCATGATATGTTAATAACTCTATAGTTGGAATTTTGACAATGGTCTTGTGTGTTCTCTTTGGTTTTGAGTATTAATCATTTTCTTTGAGATTCATGATTTTGTAGGGTTACATTTGAAGATGGCATGGATTGATTAGAGGATTCTCATGGAGAATATAGAGACTTGGGTGAGGCTAAGAGATCTCTTATTTATGGGATTATATGTTGATATGGTTAATCTTTGATGATGATTTTAGTAGAATGATTGAGGAGCCTACACATGGTTATAGATGTGAATCTATTATGGACTTGAGTGTTGTGTGCATAATATTATCTTGTATCCCAATCTTGGTCTACTTGATATGTGAATGATCTGAGAGCTATTACCCACCTGATTATCAGATGTATTCTTTATTTTGTATCTTCTCTTCTCATATGAGTTGGTCTTGAATATAATTTTTTTTATGAATTGTCAAGAAGAAGATGCATGGTTTATGGATTTCTATTTTTTTCCCTTTTTGGTCTTGAGCTATGGATTTAGTTCTAAGAACTTCTTTAGAGAGGTACATGAATTTTTTTTTTGGATTTCAGAATATTCCTATTGTTATGATAGTCATTGGCTAGTTTGATCTACCTTTGGTATGAGAGGTTTACATCTATTGTGGTCATGTTTTCATTTGATTTGAATGTTAGATTTTGATATCCTTTCAGTATGGGAATGGTGAAGAAGATGGTACTTTGCATAGCTTGGTACATGTTAGTGTGCAACAAGGATGCAGCTTCATTTGTAGGTTCTCTCTTTGGTCATGGTATTCTTCCTAGATGTTTTGTTTAACATGGTTGAGTGTGAAGAACTTGGTACAGCTATGGAGACTAGTGGTGAGAGATACACTAGATCATATTTTTTTATAGGATTTTTATATCATTGTATGTTTCCTTAACACTATGTAATAGATGAAATAACCAAATCCTTAATATGAAGTACAATAGATAGACTTGATATGCCTTTCATATATTTTCAAATTTGATATTATTCATGTATTGGGAGTTTTTGGATAAATTTTGGTTATCGTCTTTAATATCTTGGTTTACTAATGTAATTATGATTTTTCATGTTACATTAGTTTTGGATCTACAAGTTATGCAGGTTATGGATTAGCTACCCATTTTCTTGTAGTGGGATGACTTAGATATGGAATACCTATATCCATAAGATTATTTCAGTGTTAATACAGACTTGTTAGTTTGACTTGTCTATGGTTATGTGTACATTGGTATGCTGCATTGATATAGGAGGCTGGATATAGAAATACTTGATTATAGGTTTCAGTTTGGTATGTTGATGACATGATGTTATATCTATATGTTTGGTATACCTTGGTTTGAGGTATGGTTAGCTTGAATGAGTTACAATTTTTTGTGGCTTCTATTCTAGGTGGCATGAATAGGGAAACTAATCAGAACCTTTTTTATCATTTGAATTTTATTCTTGTGTTCATGTAAATATTGGTTCATGTTTCAATGACAATTGATAAGTTTCACCTTGGCATGTTCCTTTTTCTTCCGTATGTAGAATGTTGGAGGATGTGAAAGAGGTTTTTTATTGATTGTGGTTATCTTGGTTTCCTTTGTAGGTAACCTTGTTAAGCATGAGAGCATGGTGAATACTCATATGGTACATCTTTGGCTAAGGGATGATTTTCCCTTATTTCTGATTCCTATGGGTGTTTTTAAAAATTTAATGTGAAATGGGAGAATGTTAGGATTAGGTGCCATCCAACTTGTAAATCATATGTCATGATTTCAAAATCCTTGGGAAGTGTCTGTATGAACTTAGGGTGTATTAGAAAAAAATATTTTGTAATATTAATTCTCATGATTGTTTTTAATATACTTATAAAGTTTGATGCGCCCATTTGCAGCAATAAAGGTGGGTTGTGGACATAAATATTTAATATTATTTTTCACACATGTGGATTCCTAGAATGGGATAATAAAAGACAAAGGAAATGGTAAATATGTGACTATTGGGATTCTCCAATTGGGTGCTTCGAAAGAGGCAACAAGTGTCACTTGGTTTTCCATCATTTATTACATTTAATGTATTTTTTATATTCTCAAGTTTGGGCGCCCAAGTTGGAGGGAAAGTATTGGATCCAAAATTGGTGTCTTTTTAAATGTTGAGGAGGTAATCCAAAGGTTGGGGAGATTTGGAATGAAGGTTCATATTTGGGTGCCTTGTTTGGTGCATTATAGGCGTTCACATGTTTATAAATTTAGCCTCTTGGATGTAGACTGAGGAGGAATATTTGAATGTAGTGTTAATCTATAGGAACAAGGATAGGTGGAGGCATAAGGAGGTTATTCAAAGGTACACAAGTGCTATAATTGTGGAGGCATAAAGGAGAATGGAAGTGGTTGTAATGCAATATCATTTTAATGATGATAATGCATATTTGATCTCTTCTTGGTGGAATTTTTCCCATAGGGGTTTCTCCGCATAAATTCCATGTTATGTCATGGCCTTATATTGGTGATTTGTGCATCATTGATGCTATCTTATGGAAATGATATTAGTTATTTATTGATGTAATAATTTAACATAAGGTAGTGTTTATAAGCATGATGTGTTCGTTGTTTTTTGACATAATAATGAAGATGGATCTAACCATGGTATTTCCATAATAAGGAAACTTAATTTTCAAATTTTCATATGTTTCAATTTTTCATGTTGTTTTCATCCAAGCCTTGTATCTCATGCATTAAATTTATTTTCGGATAGAGAGTTCATTTCGAAAAATCGATATTGAACATGATTATTTATCATCAAGTATTGAGGGATAAATTAAAAAGTAATGACAACAGTTCCATATTATATGCACAAATTAAACACACAAAATATTCAGAATCTCAAATAATGGTTATTACTATGAAGCATTGAATTGAAATTTACCTTGCTTTGATGAATTTGATATATACATTAAATATGATGATATAGTTTGGAAGACTAATTCATTAAGTTCTTTGTAGACTTCATGTTTAGTAATAAGTTTTTTTCTTTGTTTCTTTCATTTAGTGTGTTTAATTCCTTTAAATACAAATATTTGTCACCTTAGCTCTCATATACATACTATATCATATTCATTTGTATCTCTCCTACTTCCTAGCTCTATTTTGTTCCCTTAGGAACCACTAACTAGGTCGTTAGCTTGTTTTGTATTGGTTCTTACTATCGTTTTGGTCCTTTATTTGTATAGACACTAATTTAACTAAGAGATGCTAGCGTGTCACACTATTGTCATAGAAATGAACCTCCCTCCTCACGCAGAGAGCTACCTAAGGTACAGTGTTGAACCCAAAAATTAGCTCACCTATCCCTATTATGGATTTTGGGCCTGCAAAGTGATTGAAGGACCTTATATTCCTCATCATTCTGACCCCTTACTTTGAAATATTCCCTTTCAACTGAGGTAAGTTAAGGAAACCTTCCACTCTTATCCCTCCATGACCTGTGTCCTTGAATGTGTTTGGTTCCTAGGTATGTGCAGGATCATCATGGAAAAAATAGGCCCTTAAGTGGTGAAAAATTTAGAAAAATCAGAGTTAGGAAACTTGACATAAAAATTTGAATAAGTTATCTATATTATTTCAAAAATATGTAAGAATAGAATCTGTAGCAAATTGAATGTAGTTTCAAAACTACTAAGTTTTTTTAAAAATAAAAAATCTATTTGGTGAAAATTCAAAATTTCAATGTAGTGGTACTTAAATTTCAGGGAAAAAATAAGAAGGTGCCTGTCTGACCACTCTAACCACAATAAAATGATTATATATTTTTATAATATTTTATAAATAAGTATAAGACCCATACCGCAATGTGATGCATATTTTTTTGTAATTTTTTTCCAAGTAAATAATTAATTATGAACTTTTTATTACAAATTTTAAAAAAATATAAAAACTTGTATGTTTGACCACCTTAACTTTGTCAAAATTTCATGAAATTCATTTTTTTGTTTTTCTAATCCTTTAGTATGCAAAGCATAGAATGTGACATATGTTTTGGATTCAAAAAATGTGATACTGTTTGAAAGTTATAGATGTTTTCAGTCAGCCTATCAATTAGGACTTTAGTGATAATTTGAATAGAAAATGAATAATAATTACTTATTAAATTCAATGTAAAACATAATTTATATTGGTGGAAAGTTGAGAATCTCCTTTAAAAACCCTTTTCGTTTCATCAATTTTGGGTAAAACATAGCTATTAGCCACATACCCATCATATTGCCACTTGTTGGCCCATCATGATCTTGCTCATATCGTCCCCTCTCTTACATTTTTGGTGAATCCAACATGAACCATTTTTGTTCTATTTCGTGATACTGAAAAACCCTTTCCTCATATTCTAGGAGCATTGTAGGTGCAAGCATTGTGGGGATCTTCACCTTGCAACCCAACCTACAACCCCTAGTAGGCATAGTTTGAAGGTTCAAAAATTGTTGCTTAATGAAACCTTAGTTGTGTCATTGTCTTGTCCTATCACCTTTTGGGGGCTCTATGAAAGTATCATCAGGTGTGTGTAATGGCCTCTTTCCTACATCAACCTATCCCCTTTAATTTGTGTAGCATGTGAGCAATGGTACTGGTATAACCTTAACCCTATAGGATCTACCAATGGGATTTTATAGGGAACCATATCCTCTCTACATCCCTAAATGAATCAACAAAAACATCATAGTAGGTGTACTCATTGATCTGACATCTCAAGTAAACATTATAACTGAGGAGATCATTATAATCAAATTTTTGCATAAATATGGGTACAATGCACCTATAAGCACCATTCACATGCATGAAAAGCTCTCCATACCTCCTTTGGGTAGTATTGTCTTGTTGGTTTTGGTTAGACCTAAATTCATGAAGCTTTTGTTTGACATAGTCCCTAGATTTGAACTCTTTAGAGTGAAGTTGGGTATCCCCTAGTTAGTGGCTATGAATTTTGTACCCTCAGTAATGCATAAATGTCTAAAATTTATCCATGAGGGTTTCATGCATGTGATTCATGACACTAGTTATAAGACATTGGTTGCTCATGGTAGCAACTCCTTGGATTAGTCTTTCCCTATGCTTGTAGGTCCTCTTCTACCTAGAAAGCATCTTCTGTACTAAACTTATCAAAATTAAAAGAGTGGTTACGTAACATTGAGAGTTAGATACCCTTTGTTTCCTTATGCTATTTCACATAGGCATTGCTTGAAAGATGACAGTGGTTCTACTAAGGTGCACAGAAGGGAGGAAGAGAAGTGGTCTTGAGACCCTCCTTCCTCTTTCATTGTTCAACCTAATGCTTCCTCTCAACATGTTGTGGAGCCATCTGAATTTTTTTTGTGTTTCCAAGAGAATCCTATGGTGCCTACTTTGCTAAAGCCTAAGCATCGCACGTTTTAGCTTCTTGTTCTTCCCATAGAGCCTAGACCTATTTGTTATAACAAGAAGAAAGGCCCTAGAGGAGAGTCCTTTATGTCTTGGCCTTCATGGTCTCCTGTCATTCCTGCTCCCAAAGTAGTAAATGGGAAGAGGCCTGCTATTGAGGCACTTGAGCTGACTCCCCTTGTTGTTTCCCAAATTGATCCTCCTACTCTTGCTCAAGAGTCTATTCCTCCACCAAAAATTGTTGTAGTGGACACTACCATGGCTGAGCAAGAGCCTTTTTTTCTTTTTTAGCCTCTGTCCTTTGGTTCAAAGAGTTGCATAAATTTCGTCACACGGGAGCACAAGCATTGAAAAAAGGATCTCGCTATTGAGTAGAACACCTTACAGAGGAAGGAAGAGGAGAATACCACCCCTATATCAGGGCCTCCTATCACATCCTCCTCTCTCCTTCCCTTTGCCTCTGTCCAATCTAGTTTAATCTCACTTCTAGCTTTCGCTATGGGTAGGAATGTTCCTGACCCAAAAAAGGTCCAAGTGTTCATTGCTCCTTCAGTAGAGCTGCCCCTATTGATGTCCTTTCCAGATGTCCCTCCTTTCCCAAAACCTGCATATATGATGAACACCTCAGTATTGTCTATTGTGGGTTTCTCCTCCTCCTCTTCCTCTATACCTCTCACCTCCTATGTGGGGAGTTCACATCCCTTGATGGAGTAGAATGTGGAGGCCTTCCAACAAAGGAGGACATAAGAGGATCCCACCTTTTCCAAAAGGTGGTCCCATGCTAGCCTATTCTGTCCTAGTGATGGAATCAGTCCTTGCTTCCCCTTAGTTTTTCACTACTCTCAAATCATTCAGTGAGGCTAGTGATGAATCTTGGGCACAACCATCTCCATCCATTGAGGCAATACATGGAACTCCTATAAAGTCCATGTTTAATTCTCTGGATGAAGTTTTGGCTTGTCAATGATCTTTGTAAAGTCGCTAACCTTAGCTCCATAAGAGCTCGGTGGAGAGGACCTTGTGGGGCCCTCTTCCTTAGCCCTTATTGCAAGAGGGTCAAAATCTTCTCCACTTAACATCCCTCCACTATAGGTTCATCCTCCTTCCCCCTACGATGATTTAGAGTGGGAAGTAAATAACCTCTTTGTCTATTGGCATTAGGGGAGGCCCCTTCTTTATCTTTAGAAAGATGAGTGTGTGTGTTGTTATGTGTTCCCTCATGATCATGCTATGTGTTTTAGGATGACCCTTGTCACCCTTTTTAGTGTCTAGATATAGGTGTGTTTTTTGTGTCATAAACCTTGTTCTATTTGTATCATCATTAGTCCATGTTTGTGATTGATTTTTGATAAATTGGGGACAATGCAAAGCATTATAGGTATTCAGGCTTCCCTTCCATGTTGATCTAATTTTTTATTTTTACTTTGTCTTGTCATGCATTCTTCACATGGTCTAATATAGTAGGGGGTTGATGATAGTTCATTTTATATACTATTATTATACTTATATATATATACATATATATACATATATATATACATATATGTATATATATAGATATATAGATATATAGATATATATGTATATATATGTATATATATACATATATGTATAGATATATGTATATATATATACACATATATGTATAGATATATGTATATATATATATACATATATCTATACATATATATATACATATATATACATATATCTATACATATATATATATATACATATATATATATATACATACATATATATATACATATATGTATACACACACACATACACATATATATATATATGAGTAGCTCTAACCCCAAAAATATCAGATCACCCATGTGCACTTTGTTTGTAATATTTCTTTTCATTTTTCTTTTATCTTTCTCTCTTCTTTGCTTGAGTTGCCCCTTTCATGTGTGACAATACCACTTCTATAATATTTTTATTTTCATAAAATGCATTTGTTGACAATGGATCCTTTCTCGAGAATCTTCTCAAACCCTAACTAAATGTGTTTCCTTCATCATGTGCTTGTAGAGAGAGAAATTGAGAACATTTCCTTCGAGGTGGGAGCAACTTTGACCTTCCCCTCACAACGGTACATTTCCTTCCTTTCAAAATTTTCCTTGATGAAAACATATTTCAAAAGGATTCCTTGATGGTGAATCAATTAAAGAAAGACACATCTCTTCCATACTTTTGAACAATGTGTCCCTTGAGTGGACCCCTTCTTTACATTAGGTTCCCTAAGGATCCCTTTGAAATTTTTCCAACATGTTGTCACTCTGTGTGACTATTTGCTTACATACTTGTGTGGCCTCTTTTTGACTTGTTTTATCTTTGGGTAAACATGTTGCTTTATGGGTGCACATGGGAAGCCACTATCTGACTCTGTGAAGTCCCCTTCCTTGGGTTTCCTCGATGTGAGATATCTTGGGGGATTCCTTCCTTTCTAGTTTTTAGGTTTATAGGATGGTTCCTTTAAGCTTCCTCCATGCAAGAAATCTTGCAGATTACTCCCCTGTAGGTCTACGGGTCTATAGGTTGCTTCGTTTGAGCTTCCTTCATGTAAGAGATCTTGGGGATTGCTCCCCTATAGTTTTGCAGGTCTATAGGGTTCTTTCTGGGTTTCCGTCATGTGAGAGATCTTGGGGGACACCTCCTTGTAGATTGGTGGCTCTCTAAGGAACCTTTTTGGGTTTCCTCCATGTGAGAGATGTTGGAGAACATCTTCCTTGAAAGTCTATGGGCCTGTGAGTTACTTACTTCTTAGAGATTCCTTCAATTGAGAGATCTTGGGCTCACCTCCTTGTAGGTTTGTAGGCATGTGAGACACTTTTATTCTACACCTTCATAGTTATGTGGGGCTATGAAGTCCTCTTCCTACCGTGCACTTTCAACCTCATCAAATTGCAGTTTGCTTCCCCAATGCTTCAGGTATAAATTTCTAACCCTATTCACTCTTAGATATAGTTTACCAAAGAAGTAATGAATATTCATGATTGCTAAAGTGGGGTAAAAATGTATAGGCATGAATTTTCACCACTTACACAAATTCCCCTTTTACAAATCCTCACCTTAGAAATTTTTTTTTGAATGTGATATTCCACATCAGCAGGCTGCCTTTGTTCCACTTAGCATCTGTTTCTTATGTCAATAGAAGAATGGCTATCGAGGATGCCTATGTAGTGCATAGATGTCTATGCGGTGCACTTACATCCCTGATGGATTCCTGCATCTGAAGTTGGTAGAGGCATTACACTTCCTATTGGGAATGAATTGTAACTACCCCTTCAACCAACCAACCCAAAAATTCCTTATTCTTGCTCATTCTTCCTTCCAATTTTTCCATTCTCACTTCACTTCATCTCTTCACAAGATCTTGCGCTCTCCAAGCATTCTAGCAATCACTTCTTACATTTTCAAGCACTCTAAGCATCACTTCGGCACTCCATAGCTCCAACAACAACACTCCACCAACTCCATAGAGTAAGTGTGGAATAAACCATTGCAGTAGGGGATTGATTCCTCTCTTTTCTCCTCCATTAGCTAGTGAGCTCTTGGTGGAGGTGGTAAGAATTTTCACTCCTCTCCTCTAGTATTTGGTTGAGTAGCACTTTACTATTTTATATTGTTTATTGTGTTCTCTACTTTCATTCCTTTATGATATATTTCTCCATCGTTACAATCTTGGATGTTCGTGGAGGTGGAAACACTAAAATAGGAGTCTCCTTGACCCAGGTCCCTATAAAACCCCTAACAATTTTTCCTCTTTCCTATGTGTAGGTGGACATGCATTTGGAGCTAGCTAGGAAACAAGATCTTTCGTGAGATCATATTTGTCACCTTACCTCTCATATACATACTTTATCATATTCGTTTGTATGTCTCCTACTTCCTAGTTATATTTTTTCCCTTAGAAACCACTAGCTATGCCGTTAGCTTCTTTTCTGGTGGTTCTTACTGTATTTTTGGTCCTCTGGTCATATAGATGCTAGTGCACCTAAGAGACTCCAGCACACCGCATTGTCATCCTGGAACTACGCTTCCATCCTTGGGCAAAGAGCTATGTGAGGTACAGTGTTGAACCCAAAAATTGACTCACCTAGCCCTATTTTTGATTTTGGGTCTACAAAGTGATTGAAGGACCTTATAGTCCTCATCATTCTTGTCCCTTACTTTTAAAGATTCCCTTTAGAGTGAGGTAAGTTAGGGTGGCCTTCCACTCTTGGCTCTCCATTACTTGGGGCCTTGAACATGGTTGGTCATCCTCTCTTATAGAAACATAATGAGAAACATTATGTATAGTAAATGAAAGTCAAACAACACCATAAAATAGCCTCAAATACTAACCATATAAAAAAAATGTATAGTAGAACAAATACAAATAGTAATAGCTTCCATATAATTGGGATGTCACAGTGCAATGTCAATTATATTTTTATGAATCTTAGACAAATAGAATATTTAAATATGTATAGACAAAAATATATCATGTTTTATATTTCCATTCCATGTATTGTACAAACCATAGTTCACTATGTTTAAGACTCTATTCACACTATTTATAAATTATTATATCTAGAGATACAATTTCCAATTTTATCTTCTTATATTTTATTTATTTATTTTTATTTATTTTGGAATCCTTTTCATATTTGGATAACAATGCATTTATATGGACTCTATCGCATTGTAGTAGCATTCAATTGAATTTTAGATGACCCATATTAAAATCAAATTTTTGTGTGTTTTTATTCTCTTAATAACTCCTATACATAACTTGCTTCTCAATTTTCTAGGTTTTCTTGTTGTTGATTTTTTTTTATTCCATTGAATATTTATTTTTAAAATATTGAATAAATAGTCTATCAAAAGGAAATCAATCTAGATTATTATTAAGTAATCAATATTTCATTAAAGGTTTGATTTTTTCAAAGCCTATTTAATCTTCTATTTTTTAGGTTCTTATAGTATATTCTACAACAATATCAATAGGTTATTTTATCTTAATCTTAAAGTTACATTACTTTAATAATTTTTTAATATTTCCTTAAAGTAGCTAATAAATTGCTCTAATGCCCTCTTTACTTATTTTATTCACACAAATCTCTCTCATAATGTTGGTTTTAGATTCTCATGCTAAAATTGTTTTCCTTATCCTATTCTGACAAGAACTAGTTATCTTCTTCATGCTTATTCCCCTTTTAGTTCCTTTTATTCTTTCCTATATCTTCTTTTGTGGCATTCCCTAGATTTTTCACATTTTATTATTTTAAGATTCTTCAAAGCTCTAGTTGCTATTTATTAACTCATTTATAATTTTTAACATAACCACATCCTTTTTCTTCCTCCACAAAAAATATAAACTTAAACATTTTACATAGTAAATTTATTACTTTGTATCTTATATTTATATAGAAAAGCACCTAGGATAACTAAAAACTATACTAATTTTTTTATGCTTAGGAGCATGCAGAGTAAAAAATACCATATAGGGTCAAAATTTAAGTAAAATCCTATGTATGAAAACCCATTTCTTTACTCCAAATGGACTATCAATATTAATTTCTTATACAAGGATAATATATTATGTTTAAGAACAATAGATGTTGCCCACAATCAATAGCCTCTACTACTTTTACTATAGTTCTATACTAGAAAATCATCATAAGCCCTAGTTTTTGATAATCTAGATTCCACAATAGTTTCCTAGAATTTGTAATATTAAACATCAATGATGGAAACTATGTACACCATCTCCTTTATTTTTAAGAGATATCTTTTTTAAATGTTTCTTGTACAAAATATCCAAACTTATTCCTCAATCATATGATTAAAAAACATCAAAGATAGCTCAATTTTAAATCAAATAAATTTATTTCTATTTCACTTGATAAAAAGGAATGAGTGTCAATAGATTTAATTAAAACACTTAATGTGAGAAGACAAGGAAATTTTGATGCAAAAATTTGAGAGGTAACAACCTATAGGGTAAACTCAGTTAATGGGAGGACCAATTGCGCTATACTGAGTAACCTCTAGGTTTTAAAGAAGCAAGATTCTTTTGTAATTGGGGTTTTGTAAAGGGAAAAGTAAATAGATATAGAAAATATAGATCTAACTAAGGTGATGCACCAATATATAGATATAAGGAATGATAAATCTATCTTTTGGATGTGATTTAAGTGCCCATTCAATAATCTGATATGTCCTAGAATTACATAAATTAAAGATAGAAGCCTGAATAATTCATTAAATGACATAAAATAATTTTCATGCACATTCACTGAAAAGAGGACTGAAAGACATGATCTAAACCAACAAACTTGCATTAAAATCATAGAAAATCTGCAAATGAACCATTCAAGACAATAATGGCATGGTATAAAGTTCATGAGATAGATTAAGAAAATAGAAAGGTTGAATAATGGCTCAATCTGTGAGTTCTTTTGCAATAATCTAAAAATAGTAAAAAGGCCTGGTGTCTTTTCTAAAAATTATGTATCTTTCAAAATCATTTTCTAAAGCAAGAAGAAATATATATAGCCAACAATCCCACTACCTAGCAAGTAGTAATAAAAAAGATTCAGTATCCAAACAATGATGTTGTAGCAATGATTCCTCTTGACTGTTAGAACAAAAAAGATTTGGGCCATAGAATGTGGTTGTTCCCTAGCCAGATGCATCCCCTATGAATGATGGAAGTGATCTTGACATACCCTCTATAGACAAGTTTTGCCTCCTAGTGGAGGTAGCTAAGACACACGGCAAACTGGCGCAGCTTGTAGTTCGCTCTTGGCTTCCCTTCAAGGAAGTCCACACAAGGGAGATAGGTGGCAACATGGCACAACTCATGGTTCATTCCTTCATTTATCGTTTGAATTCTTAAACTAGGAAGACATGTGGAATCATTCTTTTCCATTAGTGCCAACTAAAAATCCACTAAAGAGTATATGTGGGTGAAAGCTACATGGCACGCAGATGAGGCCAAATGAAAAAGCAAAGGGAGAAGCTTTCAAGTGTGCATGTCAATGACATGTGGAAGCATGTCAAAGGTTAGTTGAAAAGAAAAGAGAAGAATCCCTTTAGAGAGTGCTAAGCAGGTACATGTCAAAATCCAATGGTCATTATCAAAAGGGGCTGATGATGTTCAAAAATTTGAGGCGTGGGCTAGTAGTTAGAAAAAAAAAAAAAAAAAGCCAAAGGGAGCTTGATGAGTTTTACATTCACAGCTTTTGGTGACTACCAGGAGTGTTTTGCTTGTGTAACAGGGAACCAAAAATTTCTATGGCTTGCAGACTAGAGCCCCCATCCATTGGGTGATAGCTTCAGAGCTTAGAAAGAGTGGCTTGTAGAGGCAACTGATCATCCTTAGATGGTCTCGATATGTCACACAAATTCTCTTGTGCTCTATTTATATCAAGAATTTATTTATAAGGTAGCGTCATAGGTAAACTAGCCCAAAACTAAAATTGGTAGAGTATTCATGCAATTAGATGAGTGATATCTTCAATATCTACTATGGTAGGGGTTGGCTGAAGCTCTAGAAAGTAGATGTTTCATGTTGCTTCTCTTCAATCTTTGCTACAATTTTCTCTACTATGGCCACCGATTCATCTGTAAGGAACGGGGAGGGTAGGCCCATCTCAGTTAGTTGGGAGAATTTTTTTCACATGCTATCCATAGTCTAGCTCAAAGTGGCTATGCATGCATTAGCATGAAGGATAGTCGAGTAGTAGTGGATAAATGTGTTGACCATTTAGTAAACAACCTTCCAATCCTTGACCCCTGTCATTGCTCAGTCTTCATTTGAGACCATGTATAGCTTATTTAGCAATCTTCTTGCCTTAGGAACCCTTTCTGTGATAAACTATGAGAACTATTCAATTTCTCTGCAGACCTCCTGACTCAAAATTATTTCTTGTGACATGAATTGGAGCGTCAACTCTAGTTTCAAGCAAAAAGCCTTGACCTTTTCCTAGTACAAAACATGTAGTTATTGAGCCACTGGAATGATGTTCAACTGGGAAATAGGGGCTTGGAGAACACTCTTTAGAAGGGAAATATTTGAATCCTTTGAGTCTAAATCCTATGTCAGCTACACAGTTTTCTTGCTTATGAACACAAGCTATTCTTGGATGTGACTTAATTCTTTAGACTAGTTCTCCTCAACCCAGTTGTGGTTTGTTGATTCCATTTCAAGGGAAGACTTTGTCACCTAGAGCTCCTTTTCCAGTTGTTCCTTTCGCTCTCAAAGTTGACATCCATCTATTGTATCTTTTGCTCATATTGAGCATGTTGATGTTTAAGATCTTTATCTTTTTCCTTCACCCCTTTCTTTTCTAGGGCCAACTAGTTCTGGTATTCCTAGTTCCTCCATTAAAGCATGTTAATCAGAGTGTGGTCAATGGATTGGGACTTCGTAAGTTCCTCCAAGAGTTTGTTCCACTCTACGTCTATTGGATGCACTTTCTTCGATAAGATTTTATTTTTTCTTCCATTGAATTCTCCTTCATCTGCAAGAACTTGACCCTATCCTTCACAATTTTTAGCTCTCCATCCTTCTTTTTTAGTTGGAAACCAAACTTGAGGAAGTTAGTTGTCACCACCAACTGTGTTTCTTCCATGAGATCTACCTTGTCTTGTGGCCGATTTTCTCCTAGATGAAGTCCTATGCCATACATGTTGTAATCATCCAACAAAATTTCCCCTTGTGGTTTGACAATGTTTTGGTACATGGTTGTGAAGTTCAGTGTTTCCTACTTTTGGATGCATCGGCTTCTTGTCATCCTTAGCCTTTAAATTATGTTTTTGAGAGCTCACACTTCCTTTGTAGCATCACCCTATGCCACTAATTGAGTTGGTGACTGAACGAGCCTACCTACGAAAGTCACACTGAGAGGTAGGGAAAAATGGAAAGTAAATGTAGCAGGCCCATGCATTTTCCTCTGTGAGAGATTGACAGTAAGCAAGAAGAAATGGAGAATTTTCTAAAGTTCAATTTATGAACTGGAAGGCAGGCTCATCAGGTCCCATGGTTATAGAGTAGTCATTGTAGAGGTCGTTTGTTGGGAATAGTAGGTTAGACCTGAGGTGGTATTAGTAATAGGGGTACCAACAACATCCGATCTTCAAGAAAGAAAGGCGAGAGTAGATTGGGTAGGGATGATTAGTGTAAGGGTCCACAGAGGCATCAAGATAAATGGCCTGGATTAAGACAACTGGAAGAAACTTTCCATGACCATTACAATAGAGGTGGAAAAGGAAGTGTGGAAAATTTTAGTGATCGTGTCACAAAGATAGTAGAGGATAGTAAAGATTGAGAAGTAAGAGAAGAGGGAACACCTGGCTTGCAGTGGGTTGTTGTGGACTCTCTCCGATAATAGCTTCTTTGTGCTATCATTTTGTGGGTAGGAATTCCTTCACCTGTATAGCCTCTGAGTATTTCCACTAGGGAATTTATGTTGTTTTCTAGGCCCAGGTGAGTGTTCGTGAGGCTCTTGATACATTAATTTTCATATTTTATGCAACATAGGTAGGTTACTCTGTTGCCTTTCTCTTTAACCAGGTGGAAGCTATTAATGCCTCTATTTCCTCCTCTACATGTGCTTCAGACTCTTGATTAGAGTCATCGCCCTTGTTAGTTCTTGCATTAGAATCTATATGCTCATCATTCCCTAGATTATCAAATTGGTCATTTGACTTCATGCTTCCATAAGGGGCATCTAGTTGTTTGGTCTCTTGGCAGTACACTCAGAAAGCTTTGATACTTTCCTCACTCCATCCTTCTACTTTTGATAACTTGTTGTATAGGGTGGCTCCCATTTTGTGCTTCTCATCATACCTTTCTGTAAAAAATTAGAACTTATTCCATGGTGGCCTATTGTCATGTGTAGGAATGTGAATTAGGTCAACCAATAAATCATCTTGATCCTCCAACAGGTTGCACTTTTTTTCCTAGTAAGGCCGAGATCTATGTGTTACCTTGACATACACATTTGGTAGGTCATTGAAAGGGTTGTAATTTCATTTGTCGTAGATCATTACCTACCCTATATGAGCTAACTTATCTGGCAATAGCTGGTGCGCCTTTGTTTCCTTCATGATCACCATTTTAAAGCATAGTGGTCAGGTGAAAAATCCCTTCTTCTTGGCCTTTCCTCTATAGAAGGTAATATAAAGAATTGATACCTACTAGAACATTTCAATGGCTAGCACTCAATTTGTAACACATGGTGGAAGCTAGAAAGGCTCCTTGATGAAACCACACAATTGAATGAATGTGAAATCCACTCTGAGAAACTAGCCAAATTTGGGAGTGAAATTTTCCATATGCCATGTCTACTCCTTGGTGATTCGGTCAATACCATCCTCTCCTTTCAAATATTTCAAAATTGAAGTCAAGAAATAATTTGAAAATGCATAATAATCATAAGTAGAGGAGAGGAGAGGATTCCATACAAAAACTGGCCTCCTTTTTCCCTTTTCATAAAAGATAGCCAACATCACATGTTTCTTGAAGAAATTAAAGTCCTAATGCAAGAACATATGGACATGGAATTAAGGAAACTTGAACATATGTTGTGTTTGGTAGTCCCTTATTTTCCTTATCATCTTATCAACGAGGAATTATGCAAAATTATACCAAAAGAAAGAGTGTTTTATGTGGAACTAGAACCCTGCACCCAGTTGAAACTCATGCACATCCTTGTTGGTGTCCAGGACTCAAACAAATTCCAACATTGAGAAGGCCTCTTGCAAGTCTATGGGGAAGGAATTGTGTGGTGCTGGGATCTTTGGTGGCTTTTGTGATCTTCCTGAACTCTTTTGGATTCTTTGTTATAAAATTCTAGAGCCTTTTGTTTGGTTTGCCATATGTCTTCCCCATTTACAGGAGTGAATGCCTCTAGCTCCTATGGCCTATAGCTTTGGTTAGGGATGCACAACATATTCTAGAAAGCTCCCAGGAAAATATTAACCTTCAATTCCTAGCCCTCAACTATTTTTTTCTCTGGGTTAAAATGTTCAATGGTTGCATCGACTAGTTTTGGGTAATAGTGCATAAAAGGGACCATATATTGTGGGACCCCACTGAACCATACCTTCTATGCCAATGTCTATGGGTTGGTGAATCTGTTCATCCTTTTGTAGGCCGTCTCCCTCAAAGACTTAGGGTTCCTTGCAAAAATGGGATCATGAATATTATCCCAGTCCTCCTTGATTAGGAGCTAGTTTCTATAACTTTTGGGCTTGTCCAAGACTTGTATGTTTACCCACTCTAGCTTCTCTAGTATATCAATTTAATCGTATGATATTTCTTCAAAGAAATAGATGGCTAGTGCTACACGAATAGCATCAAACAAGCTCTGTGTTGCCTCTCCTTGCACCTCTTTATATGAACTTTCTACCATTTTTCTTTTGTTGGAAGCTTTTGCGTAGCTCAAATTTTCTACAACTTTCCTCAACTCTAGTTGTGCTCAAAACTTCTTTTTCTCTAGGCAACATGTTTGAAAATATTTTTAAATGTTTAACCACTTGCATGCAATACTTAGGTATATTTTCTTAGAGTGGTGGACACTAACCACATCTTTGCATTTAATTCAGCATGTACCACCAACCTTTTGGAAAGTGCAAAATGAATTACTTGCCATTTTGAAATAACAAGAATTCATAATGACGATTGGTAATCGTGTTGTACAATGTGATTTCTTTGGAACTTGAACTAGTTTTTTGAAAGCAACTTAGGTGTTTTCATGCTTTGGAAATTAATATCCCAAAAGGAATAATTAAGCCAAAAATGTAATTAGTGTTTGAAAAGATACAAGTTCTGCTTTAGAGTTTACAAAACACCTGGAGAATGACACCTCAACATTTGGCCATGCAAAATACCATCAATTATTGCCACCAACTTAGGCTAATTAATTAACCCTTATTTATCTTGCATGCAACAAGTCATACTTTGTAGATGCAACTGGGTGGCCATTTCGAGCAAGCCCTGGTGTGATTTTAAAGTTGGGATTTGATTAGCATCACACTTATGGTATGCAAGTTACCACTAATATCCTAGCTTTTTCTATAAGTAGGTACTTAGCCGGTAGGAAAGATTGAGCATAATTGGTAATAGGTAATTGGATTAGCATTTGGAGTTAGTAGTTGCATAAAATTTCCATAGGCTAGACTTAGGATTTTTGTGTGAATCTAGCATTAATATAGTTGCGTATGTGCAAGATCATCATGGAAAAAACAGGCCCTTAAGTGGCAAAAAAATCAAAAAAATCAGTGTTAGGCAACTTGACGTAAAAATTTGAATAAGTTATCTATATTATTTCAAAAATATGTGATAATAGAATCTGTAGAAAATTGATTGTAGTTTCTAAACTACTAGGTTTATTTAAAAATAAATAAAATCTATTTTGTGAAAATTTGAAATTTCAATGTAGTAGTACTTAAAT
Source organism: Sequoia sempervirens (assembly GCA_007258455.2). Lineage (NCBI taxonomy): Eukaryota > Viridiplantae > Streptophyta > Pinopsida > Cupressales > Cupressaceae > Sequoia > Sequoia sempervirens. The sequence continues at coordinate 683,510,064 of VDFB02281492.1, forward strand.
TTCAGGGAAAAAATAAGAAGTAGGTGTCTGTCTGACCACCCTAACCATAAAAAAATGATAATATTTTTTTATAATATTTTATATATAAGTAGAGGACTCATGCTCGGATGTGATGCATATTTTTTTGTAATTTTTTTCCAAGTAAATAATTAATTATGAATTTTTATTACAACTTTTAAAAAATATAAAACTCATATGTCGACCACCTTAACTTGGTCAAAACTTCATGAAATTTATTTTTTCTTTTTAATCCTATAGTATGTGAAGCATAGAATGTGACACATGTTTTGGATTCAAAAATGTGATACCGTTTGAAAGTTATAGATGTTTTTCAATCAGCCTATCGAGGGACTTTAGTCATAATTCAATAGAAAATGAATAATAATTATTTATTAAATTCAAATTAAAGCATAATTTATATTGGTGGAAAGCTGAGAATCTCCTTTAAAACCCTTTTATTTCATCAATTTTGGGTAAAAAGTCATCAGCCACATACCCTACAAATACCCATAATATTGCCACTTTTGGCCCATCATGATCCTGCACATACCGGTTGTAGACCTTGCCACTATGAATACCCAAATTAGGCTGGTTTGCAATAAATCCCAAAATGACATTTCTAGGTGAGATTTCAACTAGGTGCCTTAAGAGGATCACCAAAAATAAGAATTCAACGGTCATCATAGCTATGAAAATGGGTTATGGGACATGAATTCCTTGAATATGAAGGCGAGTATAGAGTTAAGATGGATATGTGCTCTCACATTGTCATGTCTATGCCGACATCCAATTCCCAAACCACTCATTCTTTTCCTAGTAAAGAATTTTTTAAAGAAGTACCTAAGCGGCCTTGGTGAGGTGATGGTAAATGATGTGTGACTAGGCTTTCCAATGGCAAGTGATCTCGGGAAATACATTGAAGAGGATGCAATCATACCATGGTTGTCATTCCTAAGTAGTTTTTCCTCCATTCATAAGAAGAACATCGGTCACCCATGCTTGTCACTTCATCTTTCCTTTGTACAATGTGGTGCCATTTTATGACATTGGTGGTACCCGACTTCAAGAACGGTGTTCCCTCCCACTTGCTATTGCCCCTATGGATGTGGTTGTTATTGCTGATGTTGCCCCAACAATGAAGAATTGTGGATGCTGCCATTGATGCCTCCATTGTTGTTGCACATGCCCAAGACTAAAAAATTATCTTCTATGCTTTAAGAACTTAATAATAGTTAGTATATTTTTAGTAAATATGCCTAAACAAAGCTTTATTGTAGCATATATGAGGAACAAAGTAGATTATAGATATATACTCTAGCAGTGTGGCCTTAGAGCCATTTTTTAAAATGTATATACCAAAGTATATATATATATATATATATAATGAAAATATATCTTTATATAATCATTTTGTCTCCTTTTCTCTTGATTCTACAATGTCGGTTATCTTTTTATTTTCCTACATATATGTGTACATTTCAATTCTACATATGGGTATTGTTTTTTTTTCCTTTTGAGTCACAAATTAATTTTCTATGCCCCTTGCAATAATGGGTTACTTGTTTCTACTTCTCAAACCAAAGAATTAATCTAAAATACTAGCCAACAAAAACAAAAGGGAAAGAAAGGAAAATACACTATTAGTATATTTACACACATAGGATAAACAAGCTTAATTAGATAATTTAAGGTGAATTCTGTTGATTGAAATTCCCAGTGCTTCTTGCTCCACATTTTCTAACTCAAATGCATTGTTTTCTTTGCATCGAATTATTTTGAATGGGCCTTCCAAATGGTTGTCAAACTTCTCATGCTGACCTAGCTTTGTAGCCCTTTCATTAAATTTTAACACTAGGTCCCCACACTTTAGACCTTGGTCAAACACATTCTTGTCAAACCATCATTTAACCACCTACTGGCAGTTATTCATGGCTATTATAGACTTTTCCCCTTTTTCTTGCACCTCTAGCAACTCAGCTAGTCGAACCTCCATGGCACTATTTTCTCTACCTCAAGAGATTTTAGCAATTGCAGTTCTCAAATATCCATGGAGATAGGCAATAGCACCACCTCTCCATATACTAGCTCATATGGTGAAGTCTTGAGAACTTTCTTACGAGTTATACGATCTTCCCAAAGTGGTACCCGAAGGTTATTATGCCATTCCTTTTGGTGTTCCAACCCAATCATTTTGAGGAATCAAACCATATTTTTGTTTGTCGACTTGGCCAAGTTGTTCCCCCATGGGTAGTAGTTTGATGATGTTTTCAAGAAGATTCCATGTGTGAGTGCAAATTGACATACCTTAGATCCTAGGAAATCCTTAGCATTGTCTGAAATAATGGTTTTAGGTGGGCCAAATTTCATCACCAGCTCATCAAGGAAGTCCACTATCTTTTCCTTTGTTGCATTCTTTAGCGGCATGGCTTGGGTCTACTTGGTAAAGTATTCTATGGCCATCAAGTTCCATTTGTATCTGGTGTTGGAGGCAAGATTTATCATTCCGATGAAATCTAGGCCCCATTACACAAATGGCACATCAACCACTATCAGATTGAGAAGCATCACAAAAAATTTCCATCTTCTAGAAAATAACGAGCATTCCTTGCAGGCTTTTACCAAGGAGTAAGAGTCATTGAATAAAATCAGAAAGAAGTACCTTGTGCACATGATTTTAATGGTGGTAGTCTTCACAAATAAGTGTTTACCCATCGTGCTATTGTGGAAAGTGTCAAGGACTCTTTTTGCTTGCTCTATGGTGACACATTGCAATAGAACGCCATTGAAGTTCCTTTTGAAAAGGATCCACTCGATGAGTGTATATTTGTTGTTCTATATCTAGTAGAATCTTCAATTCTAAGATCGAAGGCCCAGCTGATATTTTCTTGTGTGCATAAATCTCACTCTATCTAGTAGCCAAAAACCTTCAGACTCTAACTCATTTGTTAGAACTAGCTCTAGTTTCTATTCTTCAGCGGCCATTTCTTCCTCATGTGCAATATATTCACATAGTCCTCTTCCTTGGACGGTCTTGGTAGGCTTGACCTCAATATCATACTCAAGGATATTGGTGGTCCAATTGGCTCTTTTCTTAGTGATTTCTCCTTCCATGATGCATTCATGCACACTAGAATGTGTAACATAAACAATCACCTTATTGTAATATATTAGATGTTGAAACTTCTTGAGTCCCTTTACTATTGAAAAATATTTCCTCTCGACAAATTTTTAGATTATCTCATATTCCTTTAGGTTCTAGGAGTGAAATGCTATCAGATGTTCTCCCTTGTCTTCATCATCTTTCTGAGTTAAGACAGTAGCAATGCTTGACTTTCTATTGAATACATAGATTATGAAGTCCTTCGATAGATCTAGATTAACTAGTATAGGGGCTAAGGAAATAGCATCCTTAACCTTTTCAAATGCTTCTCGAGCTTCCTTTGTCCATTTGAATGTTTGATCCTTTTTTAGTATCAGGGTGATTGGCCTAATTATTCTTGCAAAATCAGAAATAAAATTTCTAAGAAAATTTACCTTTCCCAAGAAAGATTGGACACCTTTCTTGTTGACCAAAAGGGGAATCTCTTTGATTTCTTCACCCACTTGAGATCAATTGAAATTCCTTCTTTGGAAACTACGTGTCCTAGTTGCTAGCTTTGTAGTATTTCAAAGACACATTCTTTTGGGTTCAAGGATACATCAAACTCTTGGAATTTTTTGAAAACCATCTCAAGGTGGTTAAAATGATCATCCTTGGACTTAGAGAACACAACTAGATCATCCAAATAGATCCAGATAATCTTACTAATCGGGTAGTTGAAAGTGATATCCATTTCCCGCTGGAAGGTGGCTCCTACATTTGATAGGCTGAAAGGAGTTTTAGGATATGAAAAAATTCCCCACTTAGAAGTGAACATTCTTTTGTGTTGGTTCTCCTCTTTTACCTAGATATGATTGTAACTCGAGAATCCATCTAACAAAGAAAACATTTCTGAACCTACCACTATCTGTAGGATTGACTCCATAAGAGCTAGTAGGTAGTTATCCTTTAGGGATGCTCTGTTTTGGTCCCAAAATTTGACACATAGGTGGATATCTCCTTTATTATTTTGGACAAAGACCAAGTTGGATACCCATGTGCGATGATTGATTGAGAAGACAATCCGTGACTAGATTAACTTTTCTAGCTCTTGTACCATTAGTGTTTCAATATTCAAATTTACTAGCCTCTTGTTTTGGCAGAATGGTTTTGCACCTTCCACTAGCTCTATTGTGTGTTGGATGATATTAAACACTTGCAAGCTATGATCATTTTTTGGAATTTTTGGTCATACGATCACTCGTATACATTTTCTTTTGTGAATTGTTTGGAATTGTTGGTTAGACAATCCTTCTGTGTTTTTTTTTTTGTATAAATAAAAGGGAAAAGAAATAAGGGAAAAGGTTGATAATATTACTGCAGGTAATGAAGAGAAATTGATGAATGATTTGAGGAGGTGTGTAGATGAGGAGATGATAGGTATGACCCCTAAAAAGGGGAGACAAATGTTGGAAAATTCTAGTGTCATGATCTTTTTGGGGCTAGATCTCAATTTTTCACTTCTATTTGATAGTTTCTTAAAGGAAAATAATGCTACACACAAGCTAGACAAAGAAAAGGTAACAAAAGTGTATGCAACATCAAAATATAATACAGATGAAGGATCATTAATGATTTTGGCCTTATATCCACCCCATAGGAATCATTAGTTATTGACACTGAAAAGGCATTTGGGCATGTCGTGAATTTAAAAGTTGGAGAAATTGATCCTATGGCTATAGCAACAATCAGAATTAATGTTACAAAACTAAACAAGGCCCAAATTCAAATGTTGATTAAGGAGAGATAAATGTACAAGAAAAATAATGAGAGGGTGTTGAGAGAAAATTATCACCTAAAAGATTTGTTAGGTGTTACTATGAAGTCACCCAAGCTGCTTACCTAAGGTGAAAGCTATCAGCCAAAAGATAATGGGTAAGGATGAACTCCTTACTCCCAAGGAAAATATGATGCACTTGTGGCAATAATCAAGAAAAGGCAGGCCAGTTTAACATCTTGGTTGAATAAACTCTGGGGAAAATATTAGATATGCTTGCTGCAATAAGGGAACATGAAAGGATGAATGCATGGATTATGGAGAAGTTTTAGGAAGTGAACCAAAGAGATGTGTCTAATAGTGTAGCAATTGAAATTGGAAATCATTTTATAAATAAACATTGAAACTTCTATGAAGAATTGAAAGGTGATGCACAATGATTGAAAAATGTTGCTAAGAAAACATTGACTAAATTCTCTGATGATAGAGGAGAACTAATGGAAATGACCAAATGGAAAAGTGAGAATGAGTCAATATTGCATGAAATCTATAAGATCACAATAGCTGAAAACAAAACATTGGAGGAGGCAAGTGAGAAAAATGAGAAGATGATAAAGATGGAGATCTCAATTCAGAACGTAGTTGGAGATGCAGATATGCACGAATGCTGAGATTATTTGGATTAGCTATCTAAAACTCATTTATGGCTTAATAGAGCATGATTATTTCCTAATTTTTTGTTGTTTAAACATTTGAACATTTCTAAAAGGATGTGTCCTTTCGTGTATTTTGATGTATGAATATATGTTTTATTAGCGAAATAGGGGGATTGAACAAAAGATAGATAAAAATAGAATAGAAAAAGGATACAACATAATATATTTTTTTACGAATATGAGACTATGATGTATGCTTAAGATTTTGGAGATATCAATGGAAATCATTTAATGTGGTGCAAATATTTCTGGTATCAGTTGTTTATTTAGTTTATTGAAAGAATTATTGAGTTTGTCACCAAGTTGATGTTTTCTAGTTATTTAAATTGATATAACAAGTTTATATTCAGTTTATCAATGCACATTTGTTGTATCTATATGGTCAATTGATTGGTTCTTTCAAGTAAATATTAAATCCTTTTAGTCGATCATAGTAATTAGGGAATGTTAGTTGGATCATTAAGGAGAACTTGGTAATAATAACCTTGGATGTTTATACAAGTTATAAACTAAATTCTATTCTAAAAAACTTGAATATTTGTCAAAAAAATACTCATTTTAGATTTCTTCTGATTCTGCATACCCAATAAGGCACTAGTCTCTACATTTTCATCATTTGGTTTCATTCATTTCCTTTTACATCTATTAACTGAACATATTAGGTTTTAGTTTTATACAGTTTAGATGAGATCAATTTTTATTTGTCCACTACTATTTTCCATTGTGGGATAAACACTTCAAAATAGATAAGCATAAGTCAAGTCTACCCCACTCATATAGGTACACCCACCTAGGTCTAGCAACACTTGAAGAGTAGAAGGTCTAAACCATTTGTCCTTTTCTGTTACCCTAAAACATCCCAAGAGATTGGAAACCTCTTGAGGTATTCTTACCTATATTTTTGAGAGCTAAAAAATTGGCGACTCTGCTAGGGATTAACTTAGAATCAACGCCTTAGTCATAGAGTTAGAAATCCTATTTAGACTCCACTGGGAATAAGAAGTAAAATAATTTTTCTTAATTTTAAGAAAGTGAGTGGCGACTCTGATAAAAACATTTCAACATGAATGGGAAAAGATCTCAATATAGGGGAGGTCATATTAGGGCTCCTGCTGGCAATAGTAAGTGGACACAGGGTATGTGCAAGATCATGATGGGCCAAAAAGTGGCAATATGATGGGTATGTGTCTGATGACTATTTTTTTACCCAAAATTGATGAAATGAAAAGGGTTTTTAAAGGAGATTCTCAGCTTTCCATCGATATAAATTATGCTTTACTTTGAATTTAATAAGTAATTATTATTCATTTTCTATTTAAATTACGACTAAAGTCCTGATTGATAGGCTAATTGAAAAACATCTATAGCTTTCAAATGATATCATATTTTTTGAATCCAAAATATGAATCACATTCTATTCTTCACATACTATAGGATTAGAAAATAAAAAATGAATTTCATGAAGTGTTGACCAAGTTAAGGTGGTCAGACATACGAGTTTTTATATTTTTAAAAAAGTTGTAATAAAAAGTTCATAATTAATTATTTACTTGGAAAAAAATTACAAAAAGTATGCATCACATTGGGGCATGAATCCTCTACTTATATCTAAAATATTATAAAAAAATATTATCATTTTATTGTGGTTAAGGTGGTTAGACAGACACCTACTTCTTCTTTTCTTCCCTGAAATTTAAGTACCACTGCATTGAAATTTCAAATTTTCACCAAATAGAATTTCTTTTTTTCAAAAAAACCTAGTAGTTTAGAAACTACATTTAATTTTCTACAAATTCTATTCTTACATATTTTTTAAATAATATAGATAACTTATTCAAATTTTTACATCAAGTTGCCTAACTCTGATTTTTCTAATTTTTTTGCCACTTAAGGGCCTATTTTTTCCATGATGATCCTGCACATACCCCACACAAGGATGATAGGGAAGATAAGGGTAAGAAAATAAGCGAGGACATGTGCATGATGAACAAAGACAAAGAATTAAGACCACATTGTGAAACATATGACCGTTATGATACATGGAGAGATAATTCAATTGTAGAACCTTGTACCCTTGAGGAACAAAGAAATCCTTTTAATAATCCTCAGAAACAACTAGAGTTTGATGCTAGACTCAAAGCAAAAGGACTCAAATATCAACAGGAATGCGAACAAAGAATGGAGGGTAACCAAAATGAGTTTATTGATCATGTAACTCCTCAAGAAAATTTTGAATCCTCAACTCATGAAGAAGTAAAAGCACAGTTTGATTTTTATAAAAAAGAGCTAGAAGAACTAAAATTTGAACAAGAGAAAGCCCAAATGATAGAAGCAATTAGAGACATCAAATTGTAGAAAGCCCAAATTACTGCTTAGATAGTTGGTTTCCCAAAGTATGTACTGCCTCATAAGCAAGGTAATAATATTGTATGGCCTTTTGATCCATCAAAGGCTCCTCACAATCAAATAGGGAATCAACACAAATAGCCAAATCTTCCACCACATATTCCCTCACAATAAACAAATCCACAACCACCTCATGGTCAGCATTATGTGCCACATCATCATACACAATAAAATAATTTGATGTACGAGTATCAGTACCCACCTAATCCTCCCCCCATCAATACACAACAATGGTCTGACAGTTTGACTTGATAGGATTTCAATTATACCCTTACCCAATGGATGGCAGTTGGAGAAGTCTTGTTCCAAATTTTACAGGGAGTAGTGCAATTATTGCTAAAGATCATTTAAGTAGTTTTAATGCTTTCATCCAAGATTTGGATGTACCATATGAGGATTTACACATGAGGCTGTTCATGATGTCGCTTACTGAAGAAGCCAGGGATTGGTTCAACATCCTGCCAACAACTTCTATCAATTATGTCCAGGAATTTCAGGATCGATTCCTCGAGCAATATGGGAATCTAAGTGCACGAGATGCTGCTCTTCATGAATTAATGTGGATTCAAAAAAATTAGAATGACTCAATTTATGATTTCAATTGGAGATTCAATAAATTGCAAAATAAGATACCTCCTGGATCAAAGTTGTCAGACTCTATAGCATTGAGTGTTTATTTGAATGCGTTCAATCCTAAAATAGAGTATGAACTGAGGAATAGGTTACCAATAGATTTAGCTGAAGACCAAAAGACAACATTAAAAATTGAAAACAATAGGAAAGTTGTTGGGATAATCAATAAAAGAGAAAACCCTAGGGTTCCTCAACAAACCAATAATTATCAATACAAACAAGAGAACACATAAAGAAATGAAAGGCCTAGGCTACATGACATGCCCTATAATACAAATTGGAAGGATGGAAAACCTATAACATATAGGCCTAGAAACAAAGAAACTCCTGATCCATTAAGGAAGAAGGGAACATATATATGGTTAATAATAATTACTTTTGTGAAATTTGTGATAAGCCACATTCCCCATATTATTGTGTTGTAGCCCAATGAATGCAACATGAAGGAATGTTAATGGGAAACGGTGGAGAAGATCACACAATGTATTTGAATTCAAATAACTTTCATTGTGTTGAGGATAGGTACTCATCTACATAGGATGAAGGTTATGAGTACGGTGTTTCAAATCAAAGGTACAATGTCAACATGGATGAACAACATGTTCTTTCTAACTCTAAAGATGATTATATAGAACCACATTCTATTGAGATGCCTACTTAGTGTAGTATGAGGAAACTCACCAAAGAGGAGATAAAGAGATTAACCATTGTTGTAGTTGAAGAATCAAAGAGTAAGTATTGGTTGAGAAATAGGACAATGAATGAGAAGGAAGGTGTCTCGAAGGGAATCTTTATGAAGGATAGAAAGGTGACACAAGGAATTTTGAAGAAAACATAAAATAAACAGTATGGTAAAAATGAACAGAAGCCTGTCCAAAAGGAGGAAGTTAAAGAGTTACACAAAGAAATCCAAAAGAGTGATCAGCCAAGTAAAAGATAAAAAGAAGAGAGAAAAAGAGAAACGCCAAAACAAAATAAAATGATTAAGGCAGAAGGTTCCTCTTTTGACTTCACTCAAGCTTTATCTCAGGTAAAGATGTTTGTTCCACTACTTGAGATGATGAAAATTAAGGAATACATAGACATTTTTGTTTAATTATTAACAAATGGAAATGAAAAACATATAAATTTTGAAATTAAGATGGCCACTAAAAATATTAATAAGAGAAAGTGAATATCCTAGAAGTGTGCCTTAATAATACATTATTAAATCCCCCATAAGTTGATCCTTTTTTCACTACATTACTCATAAATAACAAATTGTTGAGGAATTGTATGATAGACTCTAGTGCTGCTATAAATATTATGCCAGTAGGAGTTATGAAACAACTAAGCATGTGGGTGGATACTAATGGAGGGAAGTGCTATGCAATGGATAACTGACCTATTCCTATGGTGGGTATAATGAAATATGTTGAGGTCAAAATAGTTGCTTATCATCAGGTGTCCTATAATATTGATATAACAGTAATTGACACCCCTCCTCAGTTTTGGAGGCTTTTACCAAGATAATGGATGGCATCGGTTGGTGGAAATGTCTAGTTTGATTTGTCTTATGCAACAATTCTAGTGAATGGTCAGGAAGTGAAGTTGTACAGAGAGCCAAGGATGAACCAAGTTATTGACTATGTACCACAACATCAAATCAATTGTTTTTGTGATGTCGATCTTGGGAGTTTTAAGATAGAACTAGCCCAGCTGGAATTAGCCAATGTTGACCCAATTGAAAAGCATGTGGCACAAAACTGCAATGGTGTGTGGAAAATGTACTTTGATTGAGTATGTAGCCAAGAAGGTAATGGAGCAGGGATAGTATTTGTTTCACCTGAAGGATTTACATTTAAGTATTAATTTTTGTTAATATTTGAATGCACTAACAATGTGGTAGAATATGAAGCTTTACTAATACGTTTGAATATAGCTATAAAACATAAAATCAAGTTGCTAGCTATTTTAGGGGATTATAAGTTAGTTTTTTAACAAGTTAAATCAAAGTATGCAACAAAAAATAAGAGACTAAAGAAACATAGGAATGTTGTATGGGACACAATTGAGTTGTTTGATTCTTTCTCAATTGAGTGGATTGATAGGTCAAAGAACATAATGGTAGAATTTTTAGCAAATGTGGTGCTAAAAAGGGATGATATTGCACTGGCTAGAGTATCAAAAATTGAGTTCAAAACTAGGCATGTTATGCCTGATAACATATATAGTTGGTAGGTTTTTAATGATGATACTGACTTTTTGAAATTTCTTCACTATATAGATCAATATGAAGCCCAAGAAATTGATTTCAATGTCTTTGTTGAGGAAGTAGATGGGAAGAAGACAATATTTGGGAAAGAGATCTTCCATCTTAAAAAAAAAATCTTCCTAAAGGGCTAGTGGCATTGGAGAGGGTGTATGATGGAAGTGATCGGTCCCTCATGAAGCAAACACCAATCAAGAGGGAAGATATTGAACAATTCAACTTAAGGACCAAGATTGCACCAAGAAAGGTGTACATAGGGAAGAAAATAAGCCCAACAATTAGAAGAATGTTGATAGCATTACTGAGAAAATATAAACATGTGTTTGCATGGTCTTATGAAGATCTAAAAGCATATAGGGGAGATATGCTTAAGCGTGAAATACCATTGAAGTCATATGCAGAGCCATTTAGATAAAAGAAAAGATCCATTAATCCAACATTGGAACCAAAAATGCAAGAAGAACAAGCCAAGCTTAGATATGGTGGCATCATCAAACCAATCAGGCACTCAACATGGGTCTCAAACCTGGTCCTTGTGAGGAAGAAAAATGGAGATATAAGATTATGTGTGGATTTCAAAAATCTAAACATGGCATCTTTCAAGGATAATTATCCTCTACCCAATATGGAAGCTATATTACATAAGGTGATAGGGTGCGAGTTGTTATCTATGATGGATGGGGTTTCAGGTTATAACTAGGTTAAAGTTAAAGAATTTGAATAGTAAAGACAACTTTTACAACCCCATGGGGGACATATGTATACATAAGAATGCCGTTTGGTATCACGAATGCAAGAGAAACTTTCCAAAGAGCTATGGACATAGCATTTGCAGACCTCATTAATACTATTATGGTGGTGTATCAAGACAACCTTACTACTTATTCAAAGAGGGTTGAAGATCATGTAGAACATCTAGAAAAGGTATTTATAAAGGCTTCAGAATATGAGATTAGCCTAAACCCTAAAAAATGTCATTTTGTAGTCACAAAAGGTAAAATCTTAGGACATATTGTGTCAAAGGAGGGAATAAGAATAGATCCTGAAAGGGTTGAAGCCATAGATAAAATTCCTATCCCTAAAACTGTCAAGGCCATCCAGTCATTCTTTAGACAGATCAACTTTGTTAGGAGATTTGTTTCTAATTTTTCCAAAATTATTAAGCCCATATCAAAAAAGTTGAGAAAAAGGACAAAAAATAGATTGGACTGTAGAAGCATTAGATGATTTTATATCAATTAAAAAGGCCATCAAGGAAGCCCCTATCCTTAAGTCTCCAAATTTTTCAAAACCCTTCTAAATATTTTCATTTGCTTCATTACATACTATAGCTATTGTCATGTTACAAAAAAATGAGGAGGGGCATGAACAACCTATGTCCTTTTCCAGTAAGTCACTATAGGGGTTAGAATTGAATTATGATATAATGGAAAAACAAGCCTTTGCATTGGTAAAAGCTACAAAGGCTTTCAGACCATATCTTGTTTGAGCTAAGGTGATTTCCTATGTCCCTCATGTAGTTGTTAAAGATATTTTGACACAGTCTAAGGTATCAGGAAAAAGATGCAAATGGATTAATAAAATTCAAGAGTTTGATATGGAAATACAGATCACTAAACTGGTAAGAGGTCAGGGTTTGGCTAGGTTAATTGCATAAGTAAATATTGAAGAAAATCAAAATTGTAATATAGAAGAGAAAGAGAATGCAATTATGAGCACTGAGCATACTCCTTGTTATACATAAATAATGCATTACCTTAAATACATGAAGTGTCCAAAAGGACTGAGTGACAACCAGAAAATAACTTTAAAGCTACAAGCATCTAAGTATGTGTTCATGGAAGGAGATTTTTTTTGGAAGAATAGGGATGGGATATTGTTGTTATGTCTAGATGAGTCACAAGCTAGGAATTCCTTAAGTGAAATGGATGAAGGGGTTTGTGGAGGGAATTACTCTGCAAAGATAGTTGCACATAAAATTCTCAGGGAAGGTTATTACTGGCCAAAGGTTTTTAATGACTCCTTTTCATATGTAAGAAGATGTGAAGCCTGCTATAAATTCTCTAAGAAAAGGAAGTATCAGGGAGCTTTACCACTTAGGAATTTATATGCTGAAGCCCATTTTCATCAGTGGGGAATTGATTTCATTGGGGAGATACAAGAGAAATCGAGTGGACATAAGTGGATACTAGTAGCTACTAACTATTTTACCAAGTGGGTAGAAGCAGTCCCAACTAGGCAAGCTACAAGTAAAGTTGTGACAACTTTTCTAATGGATAACATCATTACCAGATTTGGCATGCCACTAAGATTGATTACTGATAATGGGATGTGCTTCAAATATGATGAATTCAAAAAATTTTGCAGCACATATGGCATTACCATTTCTTATGCAGCTCCTTACCATCCACAACCTAATGGTCAAGCAGAGTCCAATAATTAAATTCTTCTTAAGATTATAAGGATGATGCTAGGTTAGAACAAGAAGGCTTGGGATTCAAAATTGAGACTATTTTTTTGGGCTGATATGATCATTGTAAATAAGGCAATTGGAAAATACCCATTTGAATTGGTGTATGGAACACAAGCCAAGATTCCTTTACAAAATTTCTTACCAGTTTACAACTTTATCCTTCAAGAAGATTTGGATATTCCAGGACCTATGGAAAAAAGAATGGAGCAATTAGATGAACTTGATCAGATAAGGAGAGTAGCTCAAAATCAAAACATGAAGTTGCAGGAATAGATGAAGTATTTATTTGATAAAAAATAAAAAGATAGAAAATTTGAGGAAAATGATCTAGTGCTGATGTGGAATGCAAGGTGTCAGGAGAAAGGTAAGCACAAGAAATTTGAATCCTTGTGGCTAGGACCTTTTGTGGTTGTTCAAAAGAAAGGAAAAGATTCATATTATCTACAAAACATGACTGGTGAAGATCAAGAGTTTCCTATCCATGGGAAATTTTTGAAGCATTTTTTCTCTTGACAAATACAGAGGATTAAGGGTTTCTAGTGCATCGACAATTCTTGACAATCCTCTCAAAATTGTATTTTCCATGCACAATAGTCTAGGAAATAAAAGGAATAGGAATTTCCAGTACATGGGAAATCTTGATTTCCCTTCTTTTAAAATAAATCTTTCCATGTATAGTAGTGTAGGGTCATATTCATTTGTACTCATTCCATCTTGCTCTCTTATCCATCACCTTGAGTTTGGTCTGCTCACCCATAGATCTAGATCCTTGCAATGATTTCACAATCATTCATTCCTAGACGAAGCCACTGTTAGAATTGTAAAATTTTGAAAATTTTATAGTTATTTATACGCATGAGTTTCCAAAATAGTCCTCACCATAAGCACAAAATTTGTTTTTTTTATAATATTTTTCTCATATTTTTCCATATGGTCCCATAAAACTCATCTAGTCCTAAATAGTTTACAGTATAATTCATATTGGCAAAGGAGGGTGAAGGTATGCTTGATCCATAAATAATCCTTACTAATGTGTATCTTTTGTAGTCTATTGGTAGGAGTGTAGGAATGTCATACCAAATATTTCATTTATAAACACATATCGGTAGGATGTAATTCATTGTCTCGGTGACAGAAAGATCATATCAGCAAGAAAGTTGTTATCGAAATGAGTCATAATGAACTCATATATGTCTCACCAACCAGCGCATGGAAATACGTATTGGCCAGACTTAAAGTCATCGTAGTGAAGTCTTACCAAAAGCATCAGGTCTTGTTGACAAAGCACAATAGGGATTCTATCAAAAGACTATTGGGATGAAGCCATGTAGTCTGACCCATATGTCACACTAATGGAGAATTCATTAGAGAAATATATCACTATGGGAAAATTAATGAAAGTCTTTCTGATGGATTAAGTCACACCGATAAAAATATGCATCAATGGGAGAAAGTTCATCGACATAAGTTCATTCGATTATTAAAGTCACACTGATAAAATTCTTTGGGGAGAGTCTCACCGAATAGAGCATGTGATTAAGATTTATTGGAATAGCAAGTTCAACAAGACAATTAGCATCAGTAGGAGTCTTTTCAAGTTTCAAAGTCTTACCGATAGAACTTACTCCATTAGTGAGACTAATTTCATTGGCAAGAAATATGAGAGCCATGCTGAAGTATGGTTTCATTGGTGAAAAAGTGATTATGTCTCAACGACCAAAAAAATACCATGGGGTGTATCTCAATAAGACACAATATAATATGTGCAACATCTCCCTGACTCAAAATTTTCACAGCGATACATAAGACTAAAGTGATAACTATCAGTGAGACTCCAAATTTCGATGAGACTGTGGGACATTAGAGTGATACAATTTTTAATATTTGAAGAGACCCCAAGGTTTCGGGGAGACAATAGGATGTTTCAGCGAAAGGTTTAATGAACGTTGCAAAAGGATATCACCCCAGATTTGAAAATGTCTTACTGACAAGACATTTGATGTGACAGTGTGAGTTTCAAAAAATACTTCACTCGTGCTTCAACTCACATTAGTGGCACGACAAAACATAATAGGGAGAATTCAATTGAAATCATTAGTGTTGAATTGATAGTAGAAGAATCAGCAAGGTGAATGAAGAATCACGGCATCCTTCCAATATGAAGATCTCAAGCAGAATATAGTAAATGACTTCACCTTAGCTCCTCAAATTTTAACTTCTATAACTTTGAATAATGGAGTCCCCTAGCTCAGGAAAATTAAAAATTAGAAAACATGGTGAAAGCAATCAACGTAAGGGAAAGAAACCAAAAACTGAAATGGAACATGAGGGCACAAAATGAAGACTAAATTAAGAACTTTGGGCCTAAAGCTAAACAATCTGCTCAGCTTAGGGCAAAAATAGATAAACTGGATGATAAATGTAAATTCATAGGAGATGTTAGGAATCCAATAAGGGGATATGAAATGTTCAATTTTCATTATCATTGCCGAAATCATTTTGAACCAATATGGAATCCATGGAAGCTTAATTTGGGCAAACTAGTGTGCCCTAATGTATTTGTAAATGCAAAATTGGTAAAATTGTTAGCTGATCATTATGACCCAAAATACAAAGCTATATGTGACCCATATGGAAAACCACAAATATATTTATTAGAAGATGGAATAGGGGAGGTATTTAATTTGGAGGGTTTTTGTGATGAAATGATCATTGGTGAAGAATTGGAAAAGGAGTTCAGAAGAATGGATACAATTGATAAGGGTTGGAGGTTGCCAATTCACAGGATTAGACAAGGTGGAAAACCAGTCCCTCTATAGGATAGTGATGGACCTCCTTTTCATGTTGATTTATATGAACCTTATATGAAATATACTTAATTCTCAGTAGGCCAGGTATTGGGAATGGATGTCCCCAAGTATATGTTGATTGTGCCCATGATAATTTCCACAGATATTCAGTACCATAACTCTAGGCCATTCAATTATGACTCATACATTTTTAAGGGGCTTGATTCTAGATTGATGTCAATAAAGGGCGGAGCTTACATTCCTCATCTCAGGAATTATTCATTATTGATGCATATGGTGTTATATTTTGGACAAGAGTTGGGACTATGGCCTCTGAAGATGAGGATTTCTTAGTTTAATAAAGAAGGTGCAGCATTACCTATTCAATTGTGGACTATTGTTTGGGATATTGGGTTTTCCAATTCTAGTTTTATTCATTTTGAAGAATAGTTTCTGAAGACAATGTAAAAATTGTACAATCATCCTTGTGATTATTTTTTATCTGAATAGATAAAGAGATTTCTCCAGCCAAAGGATTTTGATGGGCCAATTGATCATAATTGGGGAGATTGGTACTACTTGGAGGGAGCTACTCTAATTAGATTTTATGGGTTTGAAGATGCCCCATTCATTTTTCCAAAAACAATCCCAAACAGAACTACATATTTTGAGATTGTTAGACAAATGGATTATTCTAGTGTTATGAATCTTAGTCCCTTTGGGAAGCAGGATTTCACGCCTAGTACATTGTGCTTTGGTGATTTCACTGTGTTGGACAAGGAAGGATACAATTTGATCCTTGATAAATTGCTACAGTACAATATGAAGAGAGGACCACCCAGAAGAACTTTGACCCATAAGGGTATATTAATTCTGCTAAAATAAAGATAAACTTTGGAGGGTATCAGCATGCACCCTATCACTTTGATGATATGATCCAAAATTTGGATGAGGAAGAAGTAGAGATGGTGGTTGAAAGGTATAATCAAAGGTTGTAGGATGTAGAGCTTTTGTCTTATGGGGAAGAAGCATCCAAGGATAATATTCCACAAAGTCAACAAAGTAAAGTATATATATTAAGAACTCAACATTATATTCGCCCAACCAGAGAGTTGAGTATTGAACAGAATGAAGAAGAATATGCAAGGCATGTAGAATACAAATAATTTGTATTAGATGATGAATTTGTTAATTCCCCATAATTTAAAGCATTTTTGTATAAACAAAAGGGAAAAGAAATAAGGGAAAAGGTTGATAATATTATTGCAGGTAATGAAGAGCAATTGTTGAATGATTTGAGGTGTGTAGATGAGGAGATGATAGGTATGACCCCTAAAAAGGGGAGACAAATGTTGGAAAATTCTAGCGTCATGATCTTTCTTGGGCTAGATCTCAATTTTGCACTTGTCTTTGATAGTTTCTTAAAGGACAGTAATGCTACACACAAGCTAGACAAAGAAAAGGTAACAAAAGTGTATGCAACATATCAAAATACAATACAGATGAAGGATCATTAATGATTTGGGCCTTATATCTACCCCATAGGAAACCATTAGTTATTGACACTGAAAAGGAATTTGGGCATGTCATGAATTTAAAAGTTGGAGAAGTTGATCCTGTGGCTACAATATAAATCAGAATTAATGTTGCAAAACTAAATAAGGCCCAAATTCAGATGTTGATTAAGGAGAGAGAAATGTACAAGCCAAATAATGAGAGGGTGTTGAGAAAAAATGATCACCTAAAATATTTTTTAGGTGTTACTATGAAGTCACCCAAGCTGCTTACCTAAGGTGAAAGCTCTCGGTCAAAACATAATTGGGAAGGATGAACTCCTTACTCCCAAGGAAAATATGTTGCACTTATGGAAATAATCAAGAAAAGGTAGGCCAGTTTAACATCTTGGTTGAATAAACTCTGGGGAAAATATTCAGATACACTTGTTGCATTAAAGGAACATGAAAGGATGAATGAATGGATTATGGAGAAGTTTCAAGAAGTGAACCTAAGAGATTTTTCTAATAGTGTAACAATTGAAGCTGCAAATCATTTTTTAAATAGACATCAAAACTTCTATGAAGAATTGCAAGGGGATGCATGGGGAATGGAAAATGCCGCTAAGAAAACATTGACTACATTCTCTAAGGATAGAGGAGAACTAAAGGAAATGACCAGATGGAAAGGTGAGAATGAGTCAATATTGCATGAAATCGAAAAGATTGCTATTGCTGAAAACACAACATTAGAGGAGGCGAGCGAGTAAAATGAGAAGATGATAAAGATGGAGATCTCAATTCAGAACACAATTGGAGATGCAGATATGTATGAACACTTGGATTATTTGGACCACCTGTCTAAAACTCATTTATGGCTTAATAGAGCATGATTATTTCCTAATATGTTGTTTAAAAATTTGAACATATTTGAAAGGATGCATCCTTTCATGTATTTTGATGTATAAATATATGTTAAATTAGTAGCGAAATAGGGGGGTAGAAAAAAAGATAGATATAAATAGAATAGAAAAAGGATACAGCAGAATACAATGTTTTATGAATATGAGACTATGATGTATGCTTAAGATTTTTGAGATATCAATGGAAATCATTTAATGTGGTGCAAATATTTCTGGTATCAGTTGTTTATTGTGTTCATTGAAAGAGTTATTGAAGTTTTCTCCAAGTTGATGTTTTTTGGTTATTTAAATTGATATAACAAGTTTATATTCAGTTTATCAATGCACATTTTCTATATATGTATGGCCAATTGATTGGTTCTTTCAAGTAAATATTAAATAATTTTTAGTCGATCATAGTAATTAGGGAATGTCAGTTGAATCATTAAGGAGAAATTGGTAATCATAACCTTGCATGTTTATACAAGTTATAAACTAAGTTCTATGCTAAACAATTTAAATATTTGTTAGAAAAGATACTCATTTGAGATTTCTTCTGACTCTACATACCCAATAAGGCACTAGTTTCTACATTTTCATCATTTGGTTTCATTCATTTCTTTTTACATTTGTTAATTGAACATATTAGGTTTTAGATTTATAAAGTTTACATCAGATCAAGTTTTATTTTTCCACTCCTATCTGCCATTGTGGGAAAAACACTTCAAAAGAGATAAGCATAAGTCAAGTCTTCCCCACTCATATAGGTACGCCTAATTAGGTCTACTAGTACCTAAAGAGTAGAAGGTCTAAACCATTTGGCCTTGTCTGTTACCCTAAAAAATCCCAAGAGATTTTCAACCTCTTGAGGTATTCTTACCTATGTTTTTTAGAGCTAACAACACCATTAATTACTTCATTCCCATTCACTCCACAAGGCTTAAACCTTGCACTAGACCTTTGTATTCAACTTCATTGTTTGAGCAAGTGAACTAGAAAAAGAAAGACCTTAGTGTCTTTTCATTGTGTGGGGATATCAAACATATCCCAGATCCTATGCCCACTTCGTATCTTGATCCATCAAAGTACAAGGTCCATAGCTCTGAAGCTTGATCACTTTTTGGGATCTTCGACGACCTTCGGGAGTACCAGATCTTCATCATAGATGACATAGGTGCCCAAACCAATAAAATGATAGTTTCCAAAAGGATTAGTGTCTATATGTTCTCTCAAGAGAGCATCTTCTTGATTGGTCTGATCTTCAGTCACTTTTTCATCTTCTAGTAGCTCAACGTAATACATTTCTTCCCTAGTGATATAAGTAAGGGCAGCCTCAAAACTAATCATGGCTTAATTAGCCACATGCTCTAAATGTAGAGCTTATGAGACTATCTTCATTTTTGTACCACACTTGGTCTTGAGGATCATATGCAACCCATCTAGGGATAGGTATCTGCATACCTTTGAAGTGAACTCTTGAGATAAACAAAGGATGAACATGGGGGGAATGCCTATGATCATAGTATCCTATGGTACTGTAATGATAGGGAAGGAAAATAGGTTCAAGGGAAGGCCCTTGATGCGACTGACAATTTCATCTTTATTTCCATCAAACTGCATGAATCCCCTCTTTAAAGGTTAAAAGCTGAGCCCTAAAGCTTAAACTATATGTTTTGGCATAACTGTAGTGCTAGCACTAGAGTCTATCATGGAATTGTGCAAGATTTTATTCCGCACAATCAGAATTATGAAAAGGGCTTCATCTTTAGTTTATCTTGTTGAATCTTAGTTGTGTTTACAATTTGTCCTTGATGAAAAAATCCCGTTTAGTTTGTTCTCATTGATAATCTGTCTCAGGATGGTTCTCCTTGCACATCACAGGTTTTAGATGTTTCTCTTTCAGGCTTATTCATATCAGAGTGAGAATGACAGAGTCTCCCCGATCCACTTTGAAATGTCTGAGTTGCCTATCGGAAAGACATTTCAGTTGTCATGGTGATTGAATTTATCTAATAGGCTACTGTTGGCAAGACTTCTCTTTTGTTTTGGCGATAGAAAAATGTTCTCTATCGGTGAGACATTCATGTGGTTTCAGCGACTAAGGATGATCTTATCGGCAAAGGTTGTGGCTATCGGGGTGGTGTCTCACCGAGTTTTGTATGTCTCCCCGACTTGTGCACATGGAACAGTTCGTTGGCGTGAGTTGAATGTTCAGGCTAACGTCTTGCCTAACTCAAGATGTCTTGGCAATGATGTTTAATGAATAGTGTCTTTCGGCGTGAGTTCACTTTTATGTCACTGACTGATGGTGGATGGATGCACATCGGCAAGAGTCAGGGTTTCCAGAATAGGTCTCGGCAAAGTGGCCTTGTCTCACCGATATCACATACGGGATTCACTTCAGCCAGAATTTTTGGAAGTCTCGGCGAACAGGTGTGAATTTGGGGTGGTTTATTATGACTGAAACAATCTACAAGAAGTCTCCCCGATGTCGGTATGTTATAGCGACCCTCATAAGATAGAAGGGGGCTTCAACGAAAGAACTATTATGTTGCAGTAACATCACATAAGGGGTTTTTCTTTCAAAGGCTCATTGGTGTGAGATTGATACTATCTTGGCAATCTAGGGTGAGCTTAGGATGTTTCAGCAAAACAAGGAGTAGTCTATATAGTGTCTCCCCGACCATGTATTGTTTTGGAAACTTGGAAATGACAAAGGCCTTCAGCATAGGTATTGAAATGTCACAGCGAAAAACAGAGGGATGTCTAATGGCGATGAAGTTTCCTTTGGCATAAGTGTTGAATTGTCATGACGACAAGGTTGATCAGGAGCTCTCAGCAAAACAAAGTCTTATCTACAAAACATCTCCCCGATGGTTGATGTTTATAGTGACACATAAGAGGGCTTTTGGAAAAGAATCATGTAGTCTACGAGAGGTCTTCCCAACATCGCTGGGTCACAACAAAATCAAATGAGGAAAAGGATACAGTGACAGTGAATGAAACAAAAGGGTGTCTTGGTGAGAAAGGCTCTTGTGTCTCAGCAGATTGTTAACGAAATCTCAAACTCTGTGGCCGTTTATGGAAACTTCAAAATAAAGTTGTAGGCTGACATCATTTGATTGAATCGAATCTCAGAACCATTACATGACAGCATATTCATTAAGTTTCCTCTTTGAGTAGTTGTGTTTTTTTTTTAATAGGATGATTTGCAGCTCTCTGGATAAGTGTTACTATTGATTTTTAATCATCATCGAAAGTTTGTTTAGCTTTATATTCAAAAATTAGCAAAAGAATATGAAGATCTGGTGAAAAATGTTTTGAATATTTCTTCACAACTTACATACTTGAAATGTAATTAAATACCTGTGGAGAAAATTGTAAAAGTTGTTGATTTTGTAATTCTGAGAGTATCATTCCTTGTCTGTATGGAAATGTATGAATGAAATCTGTAGAAAGATATGTGCTTAACTGAAAATAGAGAAATCCTCTAAGTCACTATTATTGTTCAAAACATAATTTGAGGGGTTGGTACTCCTTGAGATGGGTGTCTCAAAATGAGGGGCTAGTGCTCCTTGAGTGGGTGCTCAAAAATCAGCCTATAAGGCATTGTGAACTTTTGTTTAAAAGATTAAGCCATGAAGGCATTTAGGGAGTGGTTTTTATACCCCAGGAGGGTTTTCCACTCGGTAAAATATGGAGTCTTCTTGTTCTTTTGAGTTCCCTTTAATTTACTATGTTGTTGATTATTTCAGTTCATTGTTTGGGTATTATCTTTCTCAATTTTGTTTATGAATGATTACATTCAACTCATGAATGCATTAATCAAAGTATATTGAGATCATATTTGTGCTATAGTTTTTGAATTTGTGAAAATTGGTCAAATCTGTTATAACACTGATTCACCCCCCCTCTTAGTGTCATTTTAACTCCAACAATTGGTATTAGAGCCTAAAGTCCTCTCATTGGTTTAATTACCTTGGGTTGATCTTGGTCTTGGAGTTTTTTTTTAAATGGCACATTCTCAAGATGGTGCCTCTGTATCTAGAGCTCCATTATTTGATGGAACTAATTATGTGTTCTGGAAAATCAGAATGGAAGCTTTTCTTGTTTCTTTTGATGTTGATGTTTGGTGCATTGTTTTAGAAGATTACAATGTACCGGCCACTATTCCCACTGATGCTGCTGAAAAGAAGAAGTATGAAACAAATGCTAGAGCTAAGCATGCCCTCTTGTGTGGGTTAACTAAAGATGTGTTCATTAAAGTCATGCATTTCAAATATGCTCATCGAATCTAGGAAAAACTTGAAACTATATATCAAGGGAATGAGAAAGTCAAACTGTCAAAAATCATTACTCTCAAACATTAGTTTGAGGAGTTGAAAATGAAGGATGATGAAAAAGTGGCTGAATATTTCCTAAGAGTAGATGAAGTTGTCAATTCAATGAAAGGTCTAGGTCAAGAGGATAATGAATTTGATGTGGTCACAAAGGTTGTTAGAACCTTACCATCCAAATTTGAATATAAGGTTTCTGCCCTAGAAGAAAAGAAACAATTTGACAAGCTTACCTTAGACAGCCTTCAAGGAATACTTACTGCCTATGAAATGAGAACTAGCAAAAACAATTATAAAAGTAAAGAAACTACCTTTAACATTGAAAAGAAAGAAAAAGTCAAAGTCAATGAATTAGAGTTGTCTGAGTCTAAAGAATCCCATTTTGTTAGAAGATTTAAAAAGGGATTAGGAAAATATAAGGGAAAAATTCCCTTTAAATGTTTTAACTGTGGAAAAATAGGTCACTTTGCTACAAAGTGTCCCTATGATGATCAAATCTATTACAACGTGTCAACTGAAAAGCAACCTATGAAGAAGGCCTTCAAACCTAAATGAAACTTCAATTTCAAAAAGAAGAAAAGTCTAT
Source organism: Sequoia sempervirens (assembly GCA_007258455.2). NCBI lineage: Eukaryota > Viridiplantae > Streptophyta > Pinopsida > Cupressales > Cupressaceae > Sequoia > Sequoia sempervirens. The sequence continues at coordinate 683,533,506 of VDFB02281492.1, forward strand.
TTAGTAAGTATGAATCTGATATTGAGTCTGAAGATTCATTAGCTGAAGAAGATGAAACTTTGTTCATGGCTGAAACTACTCAGGAAGATGACTCTTACACCTTTGACATTGAAGGTGTATTAGATCTTGAAAGTGAGCTGAAATGTGCTTTACAAGAGGTCAGAAAACTCAAACAAACAAGTCCTTTCTCAAGAACAAAAACCAGATCAAGAAATGATCTCTCTGAAAACTTGCCTTGAAGAAGCTAAAAGAGTTGAAGACTGTCTTCGTGATACTGTAAGCTACAAAAATCAAGAAATTCAAAAACTAGAACAAGAAGCAGTCTGTCTTAGGAAAGAAATTGAAAAATATGAAAGCACTCTAAAACTGAATGAGATGCTCAGCAAGCAGAAGATGTATAAAGATAAAACTGGTGTTAGTTTTGAAAAGGGTGAATGCTCTTTCGACCATGCAAAACAAAACCCCTCTTTTGAAGTCAAAGGTTCTGGTTCAAAACACTCAAAATTTGGTAAGGATCATGTTCAGTCTTTAAGAGGTAATAGATCTTCATACAAAGTCAATCCTTTCTTCTATGGTTATTGTTTTTTCTACAACAAATTTGGCCATAAGGTGAGCACTTGCAGGCTTATGAATCCTAGGTTTGGTCTTAGGAAACACTATGGTTTTGTTAGACAAATCAGATGTTTTAAATGCAATGCTTTGGGACATTCTGTCAAACAGTGCAGAGCTGATCTGCAATCTAAACAGCAAGAATTTAAAAAGGTTTGGAAACCTAAGTCTGTCAACAACATTGAACAAACTATGTTGGTTCAAAGAACATTTCATTCCAAGAAACAGGACTTATGGTTCATGGACAGTGGATGTTCTAACCATATGACTGGCGACAAGGATAAGTTTGTAAATCTTGAAGATTAGATAGGTGGATATATTAAGTTTGGTGATAACTCTGGTATTCAAATTAAAGGTAGAGGTTCACTTCTTCTGAATGAAGACACTCCTATCTATAATGTGTACTATGTGGAAGGTCTCAAGCACAATCTTCTAAGTGTTAGTCAAATTTGTGGTAGTGGTTATCATGTTCTTTTCACTTCGTAGGGATGTTAGATTAAAAACAAGCTTGGAAAGGCCATTGCAGCTAGAAGGAGGACAAAAGGAAATGTGTACAATCTTCTCGACACATCAAGAAATGATAATAATCAAGGTATGTGTTTAATGAGCCAAATTGAAGAAAGTTGGTTATGGCATAAAAGATTAGGACACATAAACTTTGAAAATCTGGTTAGAATTAGTAAGAATCAGAATGTTAGAGGTTTACCAATTCTTAATAAGCCAGAAAATTCTATGTGCAAAGAATGTCTAAGTGGTAAACAAACTAAAATTAGCTTCAAAACAAAAGAATACTCTTCATCAAAACCTTTACAACTTGTGCACACTGATTTATGTGGACCAACTAGAACAAGGTCTATTAATGGTGAAAGGTACTTTATGCTATTTGTGGATGATTATACTAGAATGGTTTGGGTCACATTTCTTAAGCATAAATCAGAAGCATTTGAAAGGTTTAAATTTTTTCATAAATTGGTTGAGAAGGAATCTGATTTGAAACTTAAATGTCTGCTATCTGAGAAAGGAGGTGAGTTCACTTCTCAACAGTTTATTGATTACTGTGAACAACACAACATTAAAAGATAGTGTGCTACAACAAAAACACCTCAACAAAATGGGGTAGTTGAACATAAAAATATAACTGTAAAAGAAATGGCTAGAATAATGTTAGATGAAGCTAAGTTGCCTGATATGTACTGGAAAGAAGCTATTCACACAGCTATATACATTTTGAATAGAGTGCAGATTAAAGTGAAATCTAAACACACTCCTTAAGGATTGTGGTATGGAAGAACTTCTTATGTTAAATACTTTAAAATTTTTGGAAGTAAGTGTTTTATCAAAAAGGATGATGATAACCTTGGGAGTTTTCAATCAAAGAGTGATGAGGATATCTTTTTGGGATATTCAACTCACAACAAAGCTTATAAATGCCTTAACAAAAGGATTAATAAGATAGTTGAAGTTGTTAATGTAAAATTTGATGAGAGATCACATTTTTATGTTGAATCTTTGCAGGATAATGAGGAAGAAGAACTTGAACTAGAAATTATTTCAGAAGAAACTGAGTCAGCAAGCCCTAGAATTGAAACAGCAAGTCCTGAAAAGGTTGCATCAAAAGCTCTAACTAAATATCACCCCAAAGATTAGATTATTCAGGATAAAAATGCAGGAGTTCAAACTAGAAGAAAGTTTGCAGAATCTGATGAAAAGGCACAAATAGCTTTCTGTCTAGTTACTCAGTTTGAGCCTAAAAAATTTAATGAAGCTCTCACAGACTCATGTTGGCTTAATGCTATGTAGGAAGAAATTGATCAAATTGAGAAAAATTAGAATTGGGAGTAAGTCCCAAGACTAGATGACAAGAATGTCATTGGAGTTAAATGGATATACATAAACTAACTTGATGAAAATGGTAATGTCATTCACAACAAAGCAAGATTTGTCTGCAAAGGCTATGCTCAACAAGAAGGTATTGATTTTGGTGAAACCTTTGCACCCGTTGCTAGATTAGAATCTATCAGAATATTTTTGGCTTATTCTATTTATAAAGACTTTGCTGTTTATTGAATGGATGTCAAAACTGCTTTTTTAAATGGCTATTTAGATGAAGAGATCTATTTTGAATAGCCTGATCATGTTTACAGATTGAAAAAGGGCCTCTATGGCTTGAAACAAGCACCTAGAGCTTGGTACTCTAGGATTGACAGTCATTTTCTTTCAAATGGTTTTGTTAGAGGAGGTGTAGATAGAAATATTTATGTTCAAATTGAAGGTTCTGATATTCTGGTTGTTGAAATATACGTTGATGACACTATCTTTGGCTGCAACAATGTTACATTGAGTAAAAAATTCTCTCAGCTAATGGAATCTGAATTTGAAATTTCATTATTAGGAGAATTAAATTTCTTCTTGGGTCTTCAAATATCTCAACATGAAAATGGAATATTTCTTTATCAAACCAAGTATGCTAGAGAGATTCTTAAGAAATTTTAGATGGATGAATGTCATCTAGTTAGCACTCCAATGATTACTAGATGCAAACTTAAAGGTTGATGATTCCCCTGGCACAAATCAAACTAAATATAGATCAATGATTGGCAGTATGTTATATTTAACTACCTCTAGACCTGACATTATGTAGGAAGTTTGCACTATTGCACAGTTTTAGGCATCACCTAAACAATCCCATGTCACTGTTGTTAAAAAGATTTTTAAATATGTATTCAGGGCACTCTTAATTATGCCCTTTGGTATCCTAGAAGCACTAATTTTTCAATGATTGCATATACTGATGCTGACTGGGTTGGTTGTTTGGATGATAGGAAAAGCACTAGTGGTGCTGCATTCTTTCTTGGTGATCATTTAGTGGAATGGAACAACAAGAAACAAGAATATGTTTCTCTCTACTGTAGAAGCAGAATACATTGATGCCACTTCATGCTAAACTCAAGTTCTTTGGATGAGTCAAACTCTATTTGATATGGGTATTGAAGTTCCTAAACCTGTTTCTATTCTCTATGATAACACAAGTACGATAAGTATCTCCAAAAATCCTATTTTGCACTCTCGCACTAAACATATTGCTATTAAGTTTCACTTTCTTCAATAAAAGGTTTTGGCTAATGAAGTTTGGTTACAGTTTGTTGGCTCTCAAGATCAGGTGGCTGATATTTTTACTAAGCCCTTAGCTACAGAGTTATTTCAAAGGTTGAGACTTCGATTGGGAGTTATCTCTCAATCTTTACTTCTCTGATTTTCCATGAATTGGCTTAGGGGGAGCATGCTATATGTTTTCATTCACTTACAACTCTCCTACAATCTTGGTAGCCGTAATGTTATTTTTTTTTGCATTTGTTTCTCATGATGTTTTGATTGGTTTCTCTATTGTGTTCATCAATTATTTTCCTTGAGGAAAAAAGAGGGAGAGTCTTTGGTGTTTTTCCATCAAAGACAAAGGGGGAGTTTGTTGAATCTTAGTTGTGTTTACAGTTTGTCCTTGATGAAAAAATCCCTTTCAGTTTGTTCTCATTGATAATCTATCTCAGGATGGTTCTCCTTGCACATCACAAGTTTTGGATGTTTCTGTTTCAGGCTTATTCATATCAGAGTGAGAATGGCAGAGTCTCCCCAATCCACTTTCGAATGTCTAAGTTGCCTATCGACAAGACATTTCAGTTGTCATGGAAATTTAATTTATCTAACAGGCTGCTGTCAACAAGACTTCTCTTTTGTTTCGATGATAGAAAAGTGTTCTCTATCGGTGAGACATTCATGTGGTTTTGGCGACTAAGGATGATCTTATCGGCAAAGGTCGTAGCTATCGTGGTGGTGTCTTACCGAGTTCTATATGTCTCCCTGACTTGTGCACATGGAATGGTTCATCAGCATGAGTGAGATGGTCTGGCTAACATATTTCCGAACTCAAGATGTCTCGATGATGGTGTTCAATGAATGGTGTCTTTCGGCGTGAGTTCACTTTTGTGTCACTGACCGATGGTGGATGGATGTGCATTGGCAAGAGTCAGGGTTTTCGAAATAGGTCTCAGCAAAGTGGCCTTGTCTTGCCGACATCACATATGTGATTCACTTTAGCCAGACTTTTTGGAAGTCTCGACGAACAGGTGTGAATTTGGGGTGGTTTGGTATGACTGAAACAATCTACAAGAGGTCTCCCCAATGTCGGTATGTTATAGCGACCCTCGTAAGATAGAAGGGGGCTTCAGTGAAAGAACTATTATGTTGTAGCGACATCACATAAGGGGTTTTTCTTTCAAAGGCTCATCAGTGTGAGATCGATACTGTCTTGGCGATCTAGGGTGAGCTTAGGATGTTTCGGCAAAACAAGGGGTAGTCTATATAGTGTCTACCCAACCATGTATTGTTTTGGTGACTTGGAAATGACAAAGTCCTTCGGCATAGGTCTTGAAATGTCACAGCGAAAACAGAGGGATGTCTAATGGCGATGAAGTTGCCTTCGGCATAAGTGTTGAATTGTCACGACGACAAGGTTGATTGGGAGCTCTCAGCAAAACAAAGTCTTATCTACAAAATGTCTCCCCAATGGTTGGTGGTTATAGCGACACATAAGAGGGCTTTCGGAAAAACATCATGTAGTCTATGAGAGATCTTCCCGACATTGCTGGGTCATAGCAAAAGGAAATGATGAAAAGGCTATAGTGATAGTGAATGGAACAAAAGGTCATCTCGATGAGAAAGGCTCTTGTGTCTCAGCGAATTGTTAATGAAATCTCAAACTCTGTGGCCGTTTATGGAAACTTCAAAATATAGTTGCAGGCTCACATCATTTAATTGAATCAAATCTCAGAACCATTACATGACAGCATATTCATTAAGTTTCCTCTTTGAGCAGTTGCATTTTTGTTTTAATAGGATGATTTTCAACTCTCTAGATAAGTGTTACTATTGATTTTTAATCATCATCAACAGTCTGTCAGTATTTAGCTTTATATTCAAAAATCAGCAAGAGAATCTAAAGATCTGGTGAAAAACATTTTGAAGATTTCTTCACAACCATCATACTTGAAATGTAATTAAATACCTATGTCAAAAATTGTAAAATTTGTTGATTTTTTAATTCTAAGAGTACCATTCCTTGTCTGTATGGAAATGTATGAATGAACTCTGCAGAAAGATATGTGCTTAACTAAAAATAGAAAAATCCTCTGAGTCACTATTATTGTTCAAAACATAATTTGAGGGGTTGGTACTCCTTGAGATGGGTGTCTCAAAATTAGGGGCTAGTGCTCCTTGAGTGGGTGCTCAAAAATCAGCCTATAAGGCATTGTGAACTTTTGTTTAAAAGATTAAGCTAGGAAGGCATTTAGGGAGTGGTTTTTACACCTAGGAGGGTTTTCACTTGGTAAAATCTGGAGTCTTCTTGTTCTTCTGAGTTCCCTTTGCTTTACTATATTGTTGATTATTTTAGTTCACTGTTTCGGTATTATCTTTCTCAATTCTGTTTATGAATGATTACATTCAACTCATGAATGCATTAATCAGAGTATATTGAGATCAAATCTATGCTATAGTTTTTGAATTTGTGAAAATTGGTCAAATATGTTATAACACTGATTCACCCCCCCTCTCAGTGTCATTTTAACTCCAACATATCTTTAACCTCAAAAGAGGCTTCCTCCATGCCATTTGTGAGAATTTTGACAAGGGGTGATCGATCAATGGCCTTTCCCTTGATAAATTGCTTTGTTGGTTTTGTGTTCGCATCCAACATTGTCTTCTACTCTGGAATAGCTAATATATCTATAAGAGATACATTAGCAAATGATTTCTTCATATGTGCCACTACAGTGAAAGTTGGGGGATTTGAAAGATTTTATTCCTTCATTTTGGTTATAACAATTTATTTCTGTGATAGACATTGCTATACTACTATGGAGGTTTTGGGTGTTAGCTTGAAAGCACTTTTGGGCTGCAAACTGACTAGTTGCGAGACAACTGGTTTACCTGTGAATCTCCTTTACAAGTGAGTGTTGTAATCGGATTGCACTAGTAATGTTTTTGATGGGGATGCATCATTGGAAAACACCACCTCCTCTTCTTCCATCCATGAGAAGAGTACATGATTAGGAGCGATGTTTATTTCTTGCTCAAGGGAGATCCCTTTCATTTTTACAGTCAACATGATATTTTCCATTTATGGAGAGGAATATGCATAACCTCCATGGTCTAATGTTGTATCTTGGCTACGTTGTTCTGCCACATTTTGTTGTAGATTGCTACACAGGAAATTTTGTGGCATATTTGTATCGATACAGGGGAAGCACTAGGGGTTGGTATCATCAACTAAATTATTTTTCACCATTGTTGGTTCTATGTTGAAGTTTAGGTTCGCACTCCATGATGGAGAAGGTATAAGTACTATTTGATTGCTCATTTGTGTCTGTGGGTTTGTACAAGCACCTACTTGGAACTAGTTTTGTTGGTAGGAAGACCTTTCACCTTGATAATTTTGGTAGTTTGGCTTTAGAGGGGCAACTTGATTATGTTTGATGGTAGTTATTTCATTGGACATAACCCCCAACATCTCCATGACATCACTTATATCATCCTTTGAATATCTAGATGTAGAATTGGTATTTTGTGATGCATTCAGATATGTGTACATGGGCTGGGGAGGTGTAGAAACACTGGTAGATGGAATCTATTGAGTAGGAACTAATATTTCTAGAAAGATAGGCATGATGGGCCAGGGCGACAACTTCTCAACATCTATCAAATTGTTCTTTGCCTTGATAGTGACATTGTAGGTGCCCAATAGAGTGGTTGTTCCTAAAGAATGGATCATCATTGAGATGTTAGGGTTGATATATTTCAAGTAGAACATGAACGCTAGCTCAAGCAATAGGTGAATAGCAACCAAGATTCTCTGGTAGTTTATATGGAAATGAGCATTGAAGTTAGTCATGGCTTCGTGTAGGGCTTTCTTTATGGTAGAAAATTAATAATATAGCAAGGAATAGTTTTTTTCATTCAAAAATATTTCATAGAAAGGATCTCTAAGCTCATCCCAAGTACTGATAGTGTTAGCTAGCAAAGTGCGGTACTAATCCAACACCTTGCATTTGAAAGAGGCTACAAGAAACCTTAGCGCTACATTATGGGTGGTGATTTTATGTGCAAGACATATGGCTGCCACGTCTTGCAAATTTTTGACAAGTGTTCTTGAGCCATCTCTAGTGAATTTAGGTATAGATTTTAAGGAAGAGACTGGAATAGCAGCCTAAACAATGGGTGATACTAGTGCTACAAGGGGACTTCTAGAATCCCATGCCCAATAATTTCTATTATTTCTTGGCAACATGGCTAGTTGAAGGGGTGGAGGAAGTGGAATGTTCACTATTTGGGTCGCAGCTTGTACTGTTCCTAGTGGCGGCACTAACAATCCATGATTATTCATTGTTTGGGATCTAGTTATCGTCTAATGGCTCATACACCCTCTATAAAAATAGATTCATTTAAACAGTCCCATTGGGTGTGCTAGAAAAAATAAACTATTGATGCAAAAAATTGGCAAGGTAACAACCTTTATGGGAAAATCAGTTAATGAGGGGATGATTGTGCTAAACTAAGTAACCTCTAAGTTTTAAAGAAGTTATCTTCTTTTGTAATTGGGGTTTTGTAAAGGGAAAAGGAAACAGATTTAAAAAGAAAAGATCTAACTAAGGCAATGTGCTAAGTAGACACGTGTTGGAAGTCGATGGTCATTATCAAAAAGGGGTTGATGACATTCAAAAGTTTGAGGCGTGGGCCGAGACTTAGCAAAAATTGAAAAAAACAACTGAAGGGAGCTCTATGAATTTTACTTTCACAAGAAACAAATAAAATTTATTTAGCATAAATTTCATGTTATCATTGTATGCCAAAAATATCATTGCAATGTCTACATTATGTTATACAAAATGTTCCATTATTATTATTTATTTATGTTCTACAGGTTAAGCATAATCAAACAAATAAAATAAATATGTTCCATTTTTTAACCTAATGTTTTATACAAAACATCTCTTTATTTCTATACAACCTTAAAAATTCCTAGAAATTTAAGAAGAAAAATAATTACATTTTCATATTTTGAATCTCAACAATTTCAACATTATGCTAGGCATATTAATTTTAGATTTATTTTTTTTAATATAACAATAGAAAATAAGGTTATACTATACTAAATTTACATATTAGTCCTTTGCATTTATTTTGAAGAGAACCTAGTTTTATAATCTTCATCACTAGGTTAAGGATGGTGTATTATAAGGTTCAAAATATTTTTATTCTAGTAGAAATATTTTTTTCATAAGAGTGTTCCCCACATTGTAGTTTACTTTAGATTTTCAAGTTGCAAAGATTATGTAAAACACACACACACACACACACATGAAATGAAACATAGAAAAAGGGATCCAGTATCATAAATGCAAAGAACCAAGGGTACAAGGTGTGTTTTCGAAGTTACATTAAGATATAGATAAAAAAGGGGATTAGATTGAATTATGACCATGAAGGTGAGCCAATCAGACATAGATCTACATTTGGTTGAAAATTGAAATGGGTTGGAAATGATTTGAAATGATTAACCTAATTAAATTATCTATCTTAATATAGAAATTACAAGATCTTAACAACTGATAGACTAGAATAATCATTTATAGGTGGATCTAGAAAGTGAAAAGTGATATGTACTTGCCTAGAAAAGTTAGTTTTGGTGTGCATAAGAGGGATTATTCACCCAACGATATCTAATTCCTTGTAAGGGTGTCTTGCTCAACTGTTTGGGGTATTCTAGCCATAGATATGAAACTTTTAATTCAACTTGCAAAGTTCTCAGAACATTATTGGATAATTCTATAGGTGATGTTTCATGGCTTAACAGGATATATCACAAAAAATTCAACAGTGGACTAATTATCTTTAATCCCTCCTCAATACTCTTCATCCTAAGATCTAGACATTCACAAAGAGAGGAAATTTTGGGCCACTCTACAAACTTACCTTAGTCAAACCCTTTGTAAGTGTTTCCACTTCCACACAATGGAAATATCAATGATAGAAATGATAATTAAAAGGAAGGAATGGTGAAATCATAAAGTGTTACAACTCAACACCCTTAAATGGATTCCTTAAAGGATTGAAGTCATACACATGACCTAAAGTAATTGGATCTTGTTTACTTGAATGATTGAATGCTTTGGAGACCTAAAACAACTTGGGTTAGCCTTCAGAAAACCATGATAACATGAACACATAAAATAACATAAAGTTTGATATGGCACTTAGATCTTTAATTGTTGCAATGGGACTCTGGTAATGTTTCTCTTGAATTTATCTAGAATTCTCTTGATATTCACCTCTTTTAATATTATTTCACATATATTTTAAATGGTGAAATTCCTAGGTATTTATAGGTATTTATCCAATTTCTTAAAAATCAGATCCCAAAATTCAACACTTGAAATTTTAAATTTGAATGTTAAAAATGTTTCCAACAATATGTTGAAAAGTGGGTCATATCTAAGAAGGGGGGCCCATACCCCCAATGGCATATGGGTCCTGGACCAAACTTCTAAAACATTGAATGTAGAGGGTAAGATATGAGTTGGATACTTTTATTCAATGCTTGTAAGTTATTGAAAAGTGGTACAAATGAGCTCCAAGATACATAGGCTTAGGAATTTAGGGGCTCAATTATGTTCAATAATTTATGAGGAGCAAAAAATAGTGTAAAATTATCAAGCATAACAATTTTTGACACTTATTTTATATATATATGTATGTATATATATATATATATATATATATATATATATATATATATATATATATATATATATATATATGTATGTATGTATGTATATATATATGTATATATGTATATACATATACATAGACATATATATATACATATGTATATATATATATATATATGTATATATATATATGTATATATGTATATACATATACATAGACATATACATATACATATACATATACATATATATATATATATTATATAAATACAAGTGGATTAATCTATTATTGCTAGAACATTTAAATTTTACACCACTAATAAGTTAAGAAATCTAAAGGATGGGTTGTAATACTAATTTTTAATTCTTATAAGGATAACAGAGAGAATATTCACATAATTCTTACATGAATATTGATTTATAAAATATTTCAATGGATTAACATTTTTTAAAGGGTGGGCTGATCTGTATAGGATCTAGACTAGATTGCAGTATTCAAATGCTTAACTTTTAGAATGCTTTACAATGATTATTTCAAGTTAATTTAAATTGAAATTAACTTAAGGAAATAACATAAAGAATGTAATCAAGGTGATTATAACAGAAAGAAAAGAAATGAGAGACAGAAAGAGAGAGAAGAAGAGAAGTGCAAACAGTTGATAACGCAGTTCGTCACAGAGTGTGACTACGTCTCCGGGTCCACTCAAATAGAGAGACCGATCCGATTAACTCCAAAATCAATTACAAATGATGCACCAAGACCATCAGTTCGGCAGCATAACAGGGCTCCGACATTCAACAATGGCTTGAAAATTCTTCAACAAGACCTCTCTTTTGACGCCTCAGCATTAGGATTTCATCACCTGAAAAAAAACTTGTCCCCAACTCTCACCTCAAGCCCCCTTTAAATACATAAAACTTTCTCGATTTGGCCTTCAACCAAAAGATTTGGAGATATTCACCTTATCTCTCCAAAATACAAATCAAATATTTGAAAACCTCCATATCTCCCTTAAAAACAACTAAATCTCCCCTATTTTACATAATAATCTTTAAAAATAACCACCAAAATAAATTTACGCCCTTAATTACATTCTCGGGCTTTTTACAGTTTAAAGTGGGTTTGATTTAATCCTTTAAAAAGGATTATAGTTGTTTTATTTTTTTCAAATTAGGGGGTTTGTTTTAATTTCATAGATATTCAGTTTAAAAAAACTAACAAAAACAACCGATATCCCTATATACTTTGAAGCCATTCGATGGCTCGTTGGTGGCATTATATTTTTGGAGCCGGCCGGTTTGGGGTTCCAACCCCCGGCCGTCCATTTTTTTTAAAACAAATTTCAAATGAAATCTAATCAAAAATAACAACCGCCATATCTATATTAGTGATCGCCATGTGGCTTGTTTGTAGCCCGCGCGGATAGGAATTGAAATGTTGAGGGTTTGAGCCCCTTGCGGGCAGTTAAAATAAATTTTGCCACCGACAGACGGAGGAGTGAGACCGCGTGGCCACGTGGCATTCCGACGATGCACCACATGACGAAGACCGATTCGTTGGCACTGCTGACTGTCCCTAACCTGAATGCCAAATGTCGCTGATGTGTATGCTGGCTCTGACGATGTGTCACGATACGACTCGCTGGACAATCTCACTCGACTCCCACATAGACGCTGACTGTACTGCCACGTGGCAGAATATGACTGGCTAAGATAAACACGTCACTGCCACCTGTGTGCCACATAAATGCTGACTATGCGTACGGACTGCCGAATGGACTTGCCGACTGGGCTGCCAACTGTACCTGCCACATCGATGCTGACTGTGTGTACGGATGTACGGACTACCACGTGTCAGATTCTGATTCATCCGTACAATGCTGACAGAGATGCCACGTGTCAAGTTCCAACTCATCAATTTTATTGTCCGTACAGTACGGAATGCTGACGTCAGCATCCGTACGGTCAAAGTCAACCCTTCATAGCACGATCTTTGACTATCGATAAGTTGAGCCTCCGATGTCGGATTTCGACGAAATGAACGTTGCCGGAATCATCTCGATGAGCTCTTCGACTTGACACTATTTCCATCAACTTCTAAAACAATTATTTTTTCGCTTCCTGGATGCCCCTGATCCCAGTTTGACCCAAGGTTTGACTGGCCATAACTCGTGCAAACAGACTCCTTTTCGCTCCGTTCGAGTTGCGTTGGAACCAGGACACTGAGCTCTTTCTGATGGTGTAGATTTTGGAGAAAAACAAGACACTTTCATTTCCACTAAAAAATGTCCACCGGATCAGGCCTCCCCACTGAAGACCTTTTGGACCTCCAAAAGTGGCATTTATTCTGACAATAAGTGAGGGCTTGGCCTCCCCACTTGTCCTGTATCCTCTGTACATCTGAATACCTGACTCACAAGCACAATTAAGACTGTAGAAATATTGTTGATCATAAACATAACTTTATCACTTCCATAAGCTTCTACATCAAATTTCGTAGCCACTAATCAACAAAAATTGACTAGCATCAAGCTGAACAACAATGCAGAAATGAAAGAAAACAAGTCAACAACATATCGATCCTTTACAATAGGAACATTTTTACCCAAGGATCCATCAATGCTTTCAAGCATCCTTTTCTCATGCTGTACTGCAAGTGCATCCTGCAACATCTGACCCTGGTTAGCTACTCCAAGTTCATGTTTAGAACCACCTGTACTAACAGACATAAGAGTTAACTCTTTACTTGCATTAATTACCCTCTTTAACTGTCCTGAATTTGCAAAAGATTGATATGTCTTAATCTTGTGAGAATGTACTATGTATTGAATGCCATCTTTAAACAAATGATAATGGTTTTGTTGCCTGTAGAAGATTGCTTTCCTATCATAAAGATAAGGGCTACCAAGCACTATCCCACAAATATCTAGTGGAACTACATCAAACTGTACTTCATCCACAAATTTACTAGTGATTGTGAACCTTAAGGTGCATTGTTTCGTTACTTGCAGCTTATCATTTTCACAAATCCAGCCTAGTGGATAAGATTGCTTATGTGGTGTAGTTCTTAATCCCAAGTTATTTACAACACTTTCAGAAATCAGATTAACTTGAGAACCACTATCTATGAGTGCATGAATTTTACTGTTCTTAGCAACAACCCTTAAATGAAAAAGCTCATTCCTTTTCACATCTTCAGAGAAATCATTAACTGTAGAAGAAGAAGCACAACTACCAATAGAAACACCAGAAATAGGGGTTTTACCTTTTAGACCCATCGCTGTTATCTTAGTCTCATCATCTGAATCTGAACCAAGATCCATAACAACATTTGTGGATTTGTCCTTACCCTTCTGTTTCTGATTACATCTTTGAGCCCACTTAGGCTTCAATTCCGGATGTAACTTCCAGCAGTGATCTTCATCATGACCTTCCTTGTCACAATGAGTGCAAGAAAGCTTCTCATCCTTCTTAACTGTAGCTGCCTTCTTTCCTTTCCCTATCTCTGCATTCTTAGAAGATTTCTTTACATCATTATCAATAAAAGATCCTTTACCCCTTGACTCTAAGTGTGTAGCTTGAACAGACACTTCATCCAAGTTACAAGGGTTCAAAACCAAAATAGAATGCCTAAGGTAGGAATGCAAACCTCCTATGTACTTCAACAATGTGTCTTGGGTATACAAAGGAACATTCAAAGCAATAGCCCTTTTCCTGAACTCATGGGTGTACTCTTGGACAGTTTGCCCTTTCCCTTGCCTAAACATTTGCTAGTCCATCATTAACTACTGCATATGTCCTAGGGGATAAAACTGCTTCTTAAGAGCATTAATAAACTCTGCCCAAGTTAAACCGACTCTACCATGTTGTGAAACTTCTGCCTTAGACTTACTCTCCCACCAAGTTAAAGCTGTACCGCCTAAATGAAGAGTAGCCAATTGGATCCTATCAACATCATCTAATAGGTTTTGGACTCTACAATAGACTTCTATTTGCTGAATCCAATCATCCAATTTTTCAGCATTAAGTTCACCACAATACTTTGGTAAATCAAATTTTACATCCAATTTAATTTTAGGCTTATTCCCACTCTTGAAAGGATTAAAAGAAATAGAATGAGGAGAAGATGGAGAAGAAGGAGAAGGAGAAGAGGGAGGAGAAGAAGAAAAGGGGTGATTTGGTTGCTTGCCACCATCTCCTTGTTGTTCCTCTTTCTTGTCTTTGCGGTCTTCTTGCTTCGACGAACCTTCTTCACGTTCCTTCCGTTCTTGTCTCTCCTGAAAAAGAATGTCCACCTTTGCCTTCATCTCGAGGAATGCTTTTCGAAACTCCTGCTCACTGATTTCTTCAGGAACCTCCATTCCAGAAACTGACATCTTTGGAAATGTTCTTCGCTTCTCGATCTCAGGATCAAAGTCTTCAAGCTTACCTTCACCCTTCTGAATCCTGGATCTCGTTAGCATTCAAAAATAAATAACTGCAATAAAAGTCAACCAAAAGCTCTGATACCAACTTGATCTGTATAGGATCTAGACTAGATTGTAGTATTCAAATGCTTAACTTTTACAATGCTTTACAATGATTATTTCAAGTTAATTTAAATTGAAATTAACTTAAGGAAATAACATAAAGAACGTAATCAAGGTGATTATAACAGAAAGAAAAGAAATGAGAGACAGAAAGAGAGAGAAGAAGAGAAGTGCAAACAGTTGATAACGGAGTTCGTCACAGAGTGTGACTACATCTCCGGGTCCACTCCAATAGAGAGACCGATCCGATTAACTCCAAAATCGATTACAAATGATGCACCAAGACCATTAGTTTGGCAGCATAACAGGGCTCCGACATTCAACAATGGCTTGAAAATTCTTCAACAAGACCTCTCTTTTGACGCCTCAGCATTAGGACTTCATCACCTGAAAAAAAACTTGTCCCCAACTCTCACCTCAAGCCCCCTTTAAATACATAAAACTTTCTCAATTTGGCCTTCAACCAGAAGATTTGGAGATATTCACCTTATCTCTCCAAAATACAAATCAAATATTTGAAAACCTCAATATCTCCCTTAAAAACAACTAAATCTCCCCTATTTTACATAATAATCTTTAAAAATAACCCCCAAAATAAATTTAAGCCCTTAATTACATTCTCGAGCTTTTTACAGTTTAAAGTGGGTTTGATTTAATCCTTTAAAAAGGATTATTGTTGTTTTATTTTTTTCAAATTAGGGGGTTTGTTTTAATTTCATAGATATTCGGTTTAAAAAAACTAACAAAAACAACCGATATCCCTATATACTTTGAAGCCATTCGATGGCTCGTTAGTGGTGTTATATTTTTGGAGCCGGCCGGTTTGGGGTTCCAACCCCCGGCCGTCCATTTTTTTTAAAACAAATTTCAAACGAAATCTAATCAAAAATAACAACCGCCATATCTATATTAGTGATCGCCATGTGGCTTGTTGGTAGCCCGCGCGGATAGGAATTGAAAGGTTGAGGGTTTGAGCCCCTTGCGGGCAGTTGAAATAAATTTTGCCACCGACAGACGGAGGAGTGAGACCGCGTGGCCACGTGGCGTTCCGACGATGCGCCACGTGGTGAAGACCGATTCGTTGGCACTGCTGACTATCCCTAACCTGAATGCCAACTGTCGCTGATGTGTATGCTGGCTCTGACGACGTGTCATGATACGATTCGCTGGACAATCTCACTCGACTCCCACATAGACACTGACTGTACTGCACGTGGCAGAATATGACTAGCTAAGATAAACACGTCACTGCCACCTGTGTGCCACATAAATGCTGACTATGCGTATGGACTGCCGAATGGACTTGCTGACTGGGCTGCCAACTGTACCTGCCACGTCGATGCTGACTGTGTGTATGGATGTACGGACTGCCACGTGTCAGATTCTGATTCGTCCGTACAATGCTAATAGAGATGCCACGTGTCAAGTTCCAACTCGTTAATTTTATTGTCCATACAGTACGGAATGCTGACGTCAGCATCCGTACTGTTAAAGTCAACCCTTCATAGCACGATCTTTGACTGTCAATAAGTTGAGCCTCCGATGTCGGATTTCTACGAAACGAACGTTGCCAAAATCATCTAGACGAGCTCTTCGACTTGACGTTGTTTCCATCAACTTCCAAAACAATTTTTTTTTCTGCTTCCTAGATGCCCCTGATCCCAGTTTGACCCAAGGTTTGACTGGCCATAACTCGTGCAAACAGACTCCTTTTCGCTCTGTTCGAGTTGCGTTGGAACTAGGACACTGAGCTCTTTCTGATGGTGCAGATTTTGGAGAAAAATGAGACACTTCCATTTCCACTAAAAAATGTCCACCGGATCATGGGCCATTATAGAAATGTGTGCATTATAATTACAATTTATAATAATACACTAAAAATAATGTTGTACATAAAATAATTTCCAAGAAATCATGAATTAATTTTAGTCTTGTAAAGGGTATCATCTTTGATATGGGTTCTTGTTTATTAGGAAAATAAATTTATATACTCTTGGAGAATTTATGAGGTTGAAGAGGTCTATTTTATTCTATTTGTGAAATAATAGAAACACTAACTACTAAATATAGTATTATTGTATCTTCTTATAAAATTTATTTAAATATTATAAAAATATTAGGATATAATTTTAGATTGCATGTAATAATCTAATAAAATGATAATAAGAAGATAGACCATAAAAATATATTAATCGTGGAAGTTGCATCAAGCAATGAGAATTTTTGTTGCAAATGATGTAAAAATGATTGAATCATATTTACAATTTAATAGAACTTATTTTTTGAAGATTCAAATTTGGACTACATAAGATTAATAGAAGAATATAGTTGTTTTTATATTCTTTTCTTGGTTTTAATAAGAGTAATTTTTTTAGTTATATTTAATAATATTTAAAAAATATCATATGAAATCCTTTTGTAGCAATCATGTATCTTGGATATTTAGATCAACATATTTAAAATATATAGATAACATAAAGATGATTTCTTTAATAAACTATATATTATTATATATATATATTTAGGAGGATATTTGTAGTTCTTTTGGTCACCTATTGAGCTACTCAGCATTAGAAAACATTAATATAAAAGAACCATAATTTTATTCTACTAGTACTACTGTTTTATTTAGTCTTTTGATGAAAACATGACTGAGAATGATTTTTTATTCAAAAACTAAGGTTACAAAGGATGATGATTATTTCTATTTTATCAACATCATTTTTGGCTTTTTATTCTTTATTTTTAATGAATAATTATAATTAATTATTTTAATCATCATTGAGATGATATCTTTAAGATTGAATCATATTTTATAAGAATGATTTCTATGAGCCCATCCCTTATGAACATGAATGATCATAGTGTTAAAAGATAGGCTAAATCAGATACGTAATGAAGAATTCATATGGAATTATTTTTTCTAGAGCCTTTATAAATGTGGTAGGAAGCTAATTTATCTTTATATTAAAGATAAACATCATAATTGGGTGCACTTGAATTCAAGTACTACTAGGATGTGTGATATTTTGATAAGTATGAATGCTTCACTCTAATTAGAATCATCTAGATGCACTAGATTATATGGGGATGAATCATTCTCATGATACACAAGTTAATCTGAAATAGCAGTCGCATGCATAGGAATGCAGTGATTTGTTGATAGGGGTACACCATGAATGGATATTCAATGGGAAGTGATTTTTTTTTGAAATGCAACATGAAATATAAATAATCAGTAATATTTACAATTGTGTAATTGATTTGAGAAAGGGAGAATGTGTTAATAAGCCAATATAATGTAACACGAGGTTAGCTCATAGTAGGAGTTGAACCTTATGATTTTGGACTTTACCTAGGATAAAATAGGTGGGGTAGATTGTAATGAAGAGATATTTTGGAAACTTAATTTATATATTATTATGGATAATTAGATGGATAGATCAAGCATATTGATACATATGTATTAAAATTAAAGCAAGCCTATGTGTGCATCGAAAGATATCAATTTGAATCACCTATGTTGAACATATTATAAATCACTTAATTTTTGTGTAGAGACTATTTTATATGTCTGCATTTAATTTGTGCATTGTAAAGAATTTTAAACGTCATGTTATATTCCACTTGTCCATTCTTATCTCACATGCAATGCATGTGAGATTAAGAAACATTTTCATAAAATAGAAAAATGATCTTTGTGTCTTGACATAAAAATTTATTAGTTGAAAATTGATTATGAAAATATAAAATAAAACCATAGGTCATGTTGAACGAATCTTATTATTTGCAATGTATCCATAATTTTAATTTTAAGTAATTAATCATCAATAACTTTTTTCTATTAACATGTAATATTTAATAATTTTAGTTACAATAGTTATTTAAAATTGATTTTTATTAATAATCTTAGGAATCATGGGTAAATGACATATCATTAGGAATCCATAGTAAATTAATTCTCAATGAATACAATTTTTTAATAACTATGGCTATGAACAATTTGTTATACAAAGCTTCTACTATACAAAATGTGTATAGCACCAAAGATGCACAAAGATAAAAAGCAACAATAACCAGAGGTCGAAAAACATGCCCAGACCAAAAAAATTTGAAAGCAATCCAAAGTTATAGGTCAATGTTATGTTTGTAGTTTATACCAATCTACAAACTTCCATTATTTGAAAGTTAAAAAAATTACAATTGAAAAATTAAATGAAATTTAAATTTTTAAATAATTATTTTATTAATAATAATAATTTATCCCCAAAATTTAGGGTATGATATAATTGTATCTCTATTTTAGTTTTATATTTATTAGGCCTAGATGCACATCTATATTTGACCATTTTATCTAGGTTAATCAATCAATTTATTAATTATTATTTAATTATCTTAAGATACATATGCATACAAATGCATTGCAGACGTGAAGTTGTTGATTAAATAATAATTATGAAAGGTATGAAAAATTAAAGGATTCACCTTTCTTAAAGAGTTACTAGCCATGCCTTTAATTACTAATATTCAATAAAAAATTACTCTTTATCCATAACTTTAGGTATGCCATATTTTTTGCAATGCTTATGTGGTCCTAGATAATTTATTACTTTGATGTTATTTATTTTGATTATTTTTTATTTGAATATCAGTTATGATTGTCATCAGTAATGACTTTAAAAAAAAAGAAAGATCTTTAATATTCAATGCTTTTTGTAAGTAGTATTTAGTCCATAATTTTGGAAATAAAATCATTATTATGGATGCTATTTATGGGTTAGTAGTAGTAAAATAAAATGGACACAAGTAGAAAGGATTCAAAAGTAGTCAATTTCAATGAAATTGAAAAGAAAAATATTATTTTTTTATAAATTGCTTCAAGTAAAAACATGCTCCTTAATTGGTGTAGAAATTATGGTTTGATTCTTCAAATATTAAAAATTTGAACAAATGGAAGCAAAAAGATGTTCTAACACCAAAGAAATTTTGAAAAAAATAAAAAGGAATTAGATAAAAAATAATAATAAATGGATGACCAAATAGAATAACAAATTGAATTATTGTCCAAATAAAAAAAAATATGTAAATGCATTTATTTAGGAAGAAGGCAAAAATATTATATTGATAAAATTTTATACCGTTTGATTAGCACAAAAAGGATTATATAAGGGAAAATATCACTTAGAGGGTAAAGATGTTCATAGTCCGATTGAAGACTCACTCACATCATCTTTTATCTAAAACAAATAAACAAACCTCACCAAAAGAAGAATGCAATGACACGATACACATAGTTTGAATTCTTAGAATAATTTATTTAAAAGGTATGCCTTGTTTTGAGGTGGCATGACCAAAGTCTCAAGTGCTTCCCCACCACTTGCTATGACATGAGAACATGTTATTATAGGATATGTTTCTAGAAGCCAAGTGTATACAAGGATTTGTGTACTCATGTATATATGTAACAACAAATATATGGCATTAAAATAAAAAGCACAAAACCCATGCTCGTTATCCTCCCTACCATATTGGAATCATGGATCCTCGCGGACTCCAGCAAAAACCCTAAGTAAAAAAAGTATGGAACACCCATGGGAAATTTCATGGAGTTCCATCATACATAACATAATAAGAAAGTGGGGGAAATTCTAGTGTTTTTAGATATGATCTCTCATATTTTAGTGTTTTCTTTGTTGTGGTAACTTTTAAAAAAATGGGTATCCTTATTTTTGAATGATTTTGCATCCTTTAGCCTAGTTCCTGCAAATAGAAGACATGGGTATGTTAGTGGATGAGCAAGCAAAATAAAAAATAAATCATGAAAAGTAAGTATATGTGTAAAATCAATATAGACAATGTGATACTAAAAATAACTAGCAGTTTTGTGTAGTGACATGCAATGATGAGCCGATAGGCGAAGGGAAGTACAAATGGTATGAATGCAATCTGAGAGAGAGTAGAGGGTGCATGCATATCTGCACATATCAAATGGAACTATATATTGTAAGTGTTAGTTGACACATTGACAAATTGATACATACCAAGAGAGATAAAGTGACCAAATTTAAGAATCATTATGGCATCATTAATAACCCTTTTATGATACCATTACACTAAAACAGTAGGGAACAAATAAAGATACTAATGCATGTAGGTTATGTCAAAAGCATAATAGAATTATTTGAAAGCTTATAATATTATTGATTTGCAATAGGACATACAATTTCCAAATAAGTGTATTTGCATAAGTCATGGACAACCATAACAACAAAGAGATAATTGCATCCATAGGATTTTGTTGATATTAATGGAAAAGTAGATTGGTACAAAAAATTTGAACTACATTTTTTCATTTTGTTTTGGAATCTAACTTTATATGTGATTGGAATATATCTTCAAAGATTATATGTAAACTTTTTCTGAACAACATTTAAAAATAGATATTGTTGTCTCAATGTAATCAATGATCAAAGAAATATTTAATATTACACTTAATAAACAACCTATGAAACATATGAATCTTGTCTAAATCTTATGTCTAAACCATAGAGATTTGCACATAGGAAATATAAAATAAAACACAAAAAAATGAGGTCTGCTCTCCACCCTACCATATTGGGTCATGAAGCCACATGGTCTCTCACCAAACCCCCGAGCAAGAACATACATCGTGCACCACTCTAATCAATGGTGAAATCAATGTTCCTTATTACACTTAATATAGAGTCTATGAGGATCTAATTGTTTATTTCACCATTGTAACTAATTTTGTAGTCACTGTGATTATTCTGAATGGTCATTTATAACACATTACTTCATCAAAATCCCCATTATGGTTTGAGTATGCTCTGCAAGAATAGCAACAAAATGTGAAGTTTAGTGTAGTGATCATCTGTCATTGGTAGAAAATTATCTAAATTAGGAGATATAAAGAGTTCTACAATTTATAATAGATAATATGCAATGCACCTATAATAGAAGGGATGAAATAAATAAAATATAGGCATACCTTGTGCACATGGAAGAATGTAGTATGAATATAAAAAAAAGAAGGCCTGCTCACCACCCTACAATATGGGTATGTGTAGGAGCATGATGGGAAAAAAAGTGGCAATATGATGGGTATGTGTAAGGTATGTGACTGACAACTTTTTTTTTACCCAAAATTGATGAAGTAAAAAAGGTTTTTAAAGGAGATTCTCAACTTTCTGCCAATATAAATTATTCTTTACTTTGAATTTAATAAATAATTATTATTCATTTTCTATTTGAATTACGACTAAAGTCCTAATTAATATGCTAATTTAAAAACATCTATAGCTTTCAAACGGTATCACATTTTTTGAATTTGAAACATTCATCACATTTTGTGCTTCACATACTATAGGATTAAAAAAAAAATGAATTTCACAAAGTTTTGACTAGGTTAAAGTGGTAAGACATACAGGTTTTTTATATTTTTTAAAAGTTGTAATAAAAAATTCATAATTAAATATTTACTTGGAAAAAAATTACAAAAAAATATGCATCATAGTAGGACATGAGTCCTCTACATATATCTAAAATATTATCATTTTATTATGGTTAGGATGGTTAGACAAACACCTACTTCTTATTTTTTCCTTGCAATTTAAGTAATATTGCATTGAAATTTTAAATTTTTACCAAATATATATATATATATATATTTAAAATAAACCTAGAATTTAGAAACTACATTCAATTTTCTATAGATTCTATTCTTACATATTTTTGAAATAATATAAATAACTTATTCAAATTTTTACGTCAAGTTGCCTAACTCTAATTCTTTTGAATTTTATCGCCACTTAAGGACTGCTTTTTCCATGATGATCCTACAAAAACCCATATTGGGTCATGGAACCTCATGTACTCTCACCAAACCCTTGAGCAAAAAAATAAATTGTCCACCACTTTGATCAATAGTGAAAACAATGTTTCAGTCCCTGCTAACTTTGTACAAGATCTAATGGTGTCAAAACATCCATAAAGGATGATTATTTGGCTTGAGTATTTTGTGCAAACATGAAAGGATAATGTGAAGTTTAGTGCAATAAACACGTGCCATTGGTAGACAATATCTAAATTAGGAAATATAAAGACTTGTACAATTTATAAAAAATAATATGCAATGCACCTATAATAGAACACAACAATTAAATAAAATGTAGGCATACCTTGTGAAAGCAATGGATTTCAATATGAACAGAAAAAAAAAATCCTGCTCTACATCCTACCAAATTGGGTCATGGAGGCTCATGGGCTCTCGCCAAATCCCTAAGTAAAAACATTAATTGTCCACCACTTTGATCGATGGTGAAAGCAATGCTTTGGCACCTAAGAAAATTGGTTGATTTGAAATCAATGCTATACATTTTTAATAATTTCAAATGTAGTTGTGAAATAAGAGATGGAATAAAAGATATATAGCCTTACATTGTAGACATATAGAATGTAGGTGAAGGCCATACACCATGTAGACGTGTGATTGTCAAGCTCTTTAGAATTTTGGAGATTTGTACACCTTATATATAAATAGAATGTAGTTGCAATCTAAAATCGTTTGGATTAGATATATAGTTACAGGGTATGTGCAGGATCATCATGGAAAAAGAAGGCCCTTAAGTGGAAAAAAATTCAGAAAAATCAGAGTTAGGCAACTTGACGTAAAAATTTGAATAAGTTATCTATATTATTTCAAAAATATGTAAGAACAAAATTTGTATCAAATTGAATGTAGTTTCTAAAATACTAGGTTTTTTTTTTTCAAATATATTTGGTAAAAATTTCAAATTTCAATGCAGTAGCACTTAAATTTCAGGGAAAAATAAGAAGTAGGTATCTATCTGACCACGCTAACTACAATTAAATGATAATATTTTTTTATAATATTTTAGATATAAGTAGAGGAATCATGTCCCAATGTGTTGCATATATTTTTATAATTTTTTCCAAGTAAATAACTAATTATGATTTTTTTTATTACAACTTTTAGAAAATATAAAAACGTGTATGTCTAACCACCTTAACTTGGTCAAAACTTCATGAAATTCCATTTTTTTTTAATCCTATACTATGTGAAGCATAGAGTGTGATGCATGTTTTAGATTCAAAAATGTGATACCATTTGAAAGCTATAGATGTTTTTCAATCAACCTATCAATCAGTACTTTAGTCATAATTCAAATAGAAAATGAATAATAATTATTTATTAAATTCAAAGTAAAGCATAATTTATATTGGTGGAAAGCTGACAATATCCTTTAAAAACCCTTTTCATTTCATCAATTTTGGGTAAAAGAAAAGTTGTCAACCACATACCCTACACATACCCATGATATCGCCACTTTATGACCCACCATGATCTTGCACATACCCTAAACACAAGGAAAATGTGAACTTTAGTGAGATGAACATGTTTCATTGGTAACCAATATCTAAATTATGAAATTTAAACATTCTATAATTTATAAGGAAAAAATATGTAATACACCTGCAATAGAGGAGATCAAATAAAGGTAGGGGCATACCTTCTGCACAGTGTGGGATGTAGTATGACCATGATTATATCTCACATATAAAAAATGATAAGGAAGAAAATTTATAAATGGTGGAAATTCTATATGAATGGAAATGAAGAGGGAAGATAAGTAGTAAAATTACCGTAAAGAGTAGCAACATTTCACGATGATGGAAATGAAAAAAATTGTTGGAGATGATCCTCTTGTTTGATTCATAATGCACTCTAATTGTTGGTATGTATCTTGCAGTATCTAGCAAAATAGAAAGGCAGGTCTACGTATAATTCTAAAGAACCTAGATCAAGTGAGGAATCGAATTGTGGAAATAGAAAATATAAAATGGAACACAACAAAATGAGGCCTACTCTCCACACTACCATTTTGTGTCTTGGAGCCTCATGCACTCACACCAAACCCCCGATCAAGAACATACATCATCTACCACTCTGATGAATGGTGAAATTAATGTTCCTTATTACACTTAATAAATAGTCTATCATTCAAACAACTCATTTTTGACGCTGAAAGAAATAATAATACAAATACATATTTGCACATACTGAAAATAAAATAAAATAAAATGCAACCAAAGAAAGCCTACTCTCCACCCTACCATATTGGGCCATGTACCATCATAGGTTGTTACACATATATATCCAAAATTAGTCTTCAAACATATGGATCTTGTCTACATTTAATGTCAGAAACACACAGATGCACACATAGGAAATATAAAATGAAACACAAAAAAATGAAGAGTGCTCTCGATCATACATATATATCAGTGCAGATTTTTTTTCCCAAGTAGGTATATAGGCATTACATTCCTTGGATGCATTTGTAGGGGTTTGTTCCTTTGATATATATAGACACAAAAAAAAATGTGTTAAAATGTATGTATATGGAATTACATATAGACAACAGGTAGACAATGGGAAATAAAAGGTCACGTGACAAGTAAAAGGGATAATCACTATTACAATAAATAAGGATGTGAGGACCAAATATTCAGATTTGACATTATTGACAGTGAGCGGACAAAAAATACATTTAATCACTTGTTTTGTGTTTTTTTGCATTGGGGGATGGTTGATAAAGCAATTGGAAAATTTTCGTGATGACACCATTGATTGAATTGATGGACAATGGATTTCTCCCTATGTGCATATATGTATGTATGTCATCATAGATGAAAAAAAAATTGATACATATTGATGCCTATGTTTATTCTATTAGGACTCTTGCAATGATAAGTTGTATTTTAACTATTATATGGAACATTGATGCAACCATTAACCACAATGATGAAAAATGCAATGTGAAAGTTTGGATGTATGTCATGTAGTAGATGCAAACAAGATTGATACATACTAGCACATTTTTGGAATGATAAGCTATATTTTGAGTGTTATATGGAATATTGGTTCCACCATTGTTCATAGTGGTGAAAAATGTATTTCACCTATGTAGAGATATGTATGTATGCCATAGTAGATGCAAACACCATTGATAAATAATGATCCCTATGTTTACTTTATGGGACATTCTTCAAATGATAAATTGTATTTTTAAGTGTTATATACAAGATTCATGCTTGCAAGAAATGGGAAAATAATTATCACAACTGACACTTTTTTAGTGCTTCTGCAACCATCGCCCCATGCAAAGAAAACAAAATAACATCCAACCACCTTCACATAAATTCCACAATGGCTAACTACACTTTCACCTTAACAGAAACCTGCCCTCATCACAATTGATCGCTATATTTTCCGATGTTTGAAATAGTAGGTATTACTTACAAGTGCTTGGTTGTTTTGGAAGAACATAGACTGCAAGATGATGGAAGGCAGTCTACATTTAACTTTGGATGGGATTTTCATCAGCCTTCCTAATTTTTAAGCCTTCTAGTGGTTGTGGAAAAGGTCGCAGTCATGGAAAAGGTGGTGGATGGTATTTTGTTTTTAAAATTAAAATTGTTTTGTGTGTCGATAGAGAATGCCAGTGAAATGGCATCAACATTAATTATAGTATGGTTTTTGTGTAGTGGTGATGGTTGTAAGTAATAGCTTCCTTTGAAATCCTTGGAAAACATAGCGAATGTCTACACAAACTTGTAGAGATCCTCATGGCATCATGAATAACTATTTTATGATACCATTACACTAAGATAGGAGGGTATGCATGAGGGTGAGATAGATATGTGGCTACATGTAATTTGACATATGTTGTGGATTATGTTCCCCATTTTTTTTGGCCAAAATAACTTGAAAATACTAAGCCTAAGATAATTACTTCACATAAGAACAGGTACCACATGTTTTAGTTGACAAAATCAATTTTGATAAATGGATGATGTTGGTCTCGAACAAAAAAACTGCAATTTTCAATTGAAACATATGTACTTGTTCTTTTGGTAGATATCACAAAAATTATCAATGAGTAGAGACAAGGCCAGGTGATTGCAAGTAGCAATTAATTTATGTGGAGAAGTTTAAGTATAGACATACAAAGAAAATAAGAAACTACCTTATGAAAAGAATAAACATGGCAAGGAGTATATATGAATGTTCTTTGCATCTGAGCTCACATACATACATATCTGCACATAGGGATGAATGTTGGCTGTGATGTGCAAAATATTGGCAAAAAAATATTTTTGTGTGTTTTCCCATCTGGGTGACTATTGATACCAATATTGTTTCATTTATGGATTTCATTTTGTGGTGATGGTTACAATTCTCCAGCTTAGGCTATATTGTTCCATTTATGACTACTGTTTTGTGTGAATGGTTGCAAAATAGTTAATATCGTGAGTTTTTTGTGATTTTTTTCATCTGGCTAATTGTTGAAATCAATATTATTTCATTTATGGTTTAGATTTTGATGGTGAAGGTTTTGGATTAGTTTGTTACTATGAGATAAAGTTTATAAGTAGACAACACACATATATTGTCACACGTGGACCTATCAATATAGAAATCACATTAGGAGAAAAGGAAATAAACATCACTTGGCATAGCTTGGCATGGAAATATCACTCATTTGCATATAATTTCACGTATCTACATAGCTGCACATAGTGATGAATGTTGTATTTGGCTAACTTCACAAATATACATATTTGAAAATAGGGAAAGTAAAATGGAACAACAAAAAGAAGGCTTTCTCTCCACCCTACCATATTGGGTCATCGAGCCTCATAGGCTCTCACCAAACTCCCAAGCAAGAATATACACTACCCACCAATGTGATGAATGGTGATATCAATGTTTCTTATTTGGCCTAATATAAACCATAATATTGTAATAATTCTTTTTTGAGGAGGAATCAAATAATAAATATCTTCCAAAAATAATAGACATAGGGAGGAGTATATGTTGTCAATATCTAATTTGACATACATACATATTTGTACACAAGAAAAGGAAAATGAAACACAATAGAAGAAGCACATACTTTTTTGTGGAAATACATTTTGAACCAATGGATCCCTATATATGCATCAAACACATGCAATAGACAAATATACAGGTGGCAAATAAAATGTACATCAATATAAATGTGTTTTGAGGGAGATCCAAATATATATGCTCTACTAATTTTTGCCCAATAGCTTAAAAACTAGGAGGGCTGATGAAAATTCCATCCAAAGTTGACACATATAGCCTATTGGCTATAAGTTTACATATAGAGACAATTTTTGCAAAGAAATAAATATTATTTCATTTATAGATTCCATATAGAGGCTATGGTTGCAAAGCAATAAAATAGACCAATAACAACATTGTTTCATATATGCTTTCCAAATAGTGCCAATGCCCATAATAATATTTAGAGTTCTAAAGTTACCAAAGAAATTGAATAGTTTATGTTATTTTCCATAAGGCATTGTTGAATATTGTCTATAGCTTTACTTGTTTTGAAGATTGTGAGCCACCAAAGTGACGACTGTTTTTGCAAAAAACATACATACATGTGAAAAGAAATATAGATAGGTTTAAATACACATATATGTGTTTTTTGTCTGGGTAGAGGAAACAAACATCACTTGGTACAACTTGTCATGAAAAAATGGTTTCATGTATGGGCTCCATGTAACAGCGATGGTTGCAATAATACCTTGCATTTAAAACTTACCAAAGTAATTGAGTAGTTTATGTTATTTTCAATAAGCAATTGTTCAGTGTTAGGCTATAGATTGAGCTACATAACATATGCAACAAAAATTATAGCCAAGAATCATATGATATCCATATGCAACATGACATTATGATTAGACATGGAAAAGTATTAGGAAGAAAATCTAAGAAGCATTAGATGCATATACAAACATACACACTTACACATAAAAATGCATTACCGACACATAATATATCTACATAAAACTCTATCAAGATATTTTATGCAATGGGAACATTCAAAACAAGATTATAAATTATAATAAAATGGACAGAAGAAAAATCACAAAAGCGTTGGATAGGCCATAGAGAATAGTCATCATTAAATATTACATAGAAATTATTATAAAAAAGTAAAGTTTTATGCAACTCTAAGAAAATGGAAGATAACCATATGTCACGTTCCTTTATGAATGCAAAGGAAAGATAAAATTCAATAGCAATGGATTCAATGGAACCAACAATATAGAAAACAATGATTTTGGAGAGATAAGAGTATATGGAAATTGAAATAGACAAGAAGCAAATAATTGTATTGATATTAAAAACAATTGAAAATTACATATAAATATTGAAGTATGCATGCATAGACGTATACAAATCCATTATAGACACGTATATCTACACACGTTTGTATCAAAAT
Organism: Sequoia sempervirens; assembly: GCA_007258455.2. Classification (NCBI taxonomy): domain Eukaryota; kingdom Viridiplantae; phylum Streptophyta; class Pinopsida; order Cupressales; family Cupressaceae; genus Sequoia; species Sequoia sempervirens. Next base: position 683,562,789 of record VDFB02281492.1, read on the forward strand.
GTTGTATGCATGCAAAAATTTGAATTACATGCATATATATTTATGTATATGCATATGTAAATGTATACATGCATACAACCATTTCCACAAGAATATATAAGAACAACTGTAAATACTAATACATGTGTTAAATGGAACGACATAACTATATAACCAAACAATATAAAATAAAATGAGGAACATACACTTAAAAAGCAGAACAAAACTATAAGAAACATAAACAATATAAAAGAAAACAAGTGTATCTATTTTTGTTAAACATTATAAGTTATACTTCATTGTCTTAATATATAACCAGTTAAACAAGCAACAAAGCAACATCAACATAAAGGAAAGGTCTTATGATGTGACAATAAATTGAAAAAAAGAAAAGGAAACACATGTCTAGTCAATAGAAACCATAATAGATATGCAAATTCACAATTAGGCATGGTTTTTTGGCATTCAAGGCAAGGTAGTACAAATACTATCTCTGAAGACTCTTGCATGGCAGGGGAAATTGCAAATAAATCTGACAACAACTTGCACTTAGCTTCAAAGTTAATTCTTACAACTTTGACTATTATTGTTTTAAGCCTTGTTTCTGAATTATAGGTCTGAGTTTTAAGAAGAAAAGTGAAAAAAATAAGGTGTAGGTGACACAATTGATAAAAAAATAAATAGTAATTGTAGCAAAAGAATCATATTGCAACATGTAAAGCTCTTTTGTTGACATCTATGATAAGCTTGTTGTAGCCTCATCAAAAGCAGTAGCCCAAATCTCACCTATGTCGTCTTCCATCTTTAGCTACAATAAATATCAAAAGTCACAATCAGCTATTGTTGTTTGGCATCTAGGGAAGAACCATGTATTTTGGGCATCCACTCTTCACACTTTTTCTTGCATTGTCTGCCATTGGCCTATAGGGGACATGCACTGTAACAAAATGCATTTTTTTTAATATATTTGATTGTTGCCTTGAAACTAACCTAGAAAGTTTTTGGCAAGACAAGGTAGTGATCCAAGGTATGTCCAATAGCGACTCTCCCATTTTCCAAAGCAACCTTTTGAGGTACTTTCTAGGAGGGATCAATGGTATGTGGCTCAATATGTCCTCATTGGGTCAAGGGTTGTGCTTTTGGGATGCCAGGATCTATGTACAGAAGTGTCCATGTGGTTGTGTTTAGAACCGTTCCATTGAAATACCCATGTGTATTTTCCATAGCAAGGATGACAACCAAACTAGGGGTGTACAACCTTTGTAGCTTGTCACCCTTTTCTTCCCAATTTGAGCCCCAAAAATTAACATCAATTTGAAAGGATGAAAAATCATTAAGTTTAACAGTCCTGTGAATTGTTTTAGGCTGATCCTTTCTTTGTATAGTTGATACCTTTCCTACATGCACCACAGTCCCAATAATATCAATTATACTATTATTGCTAAAATTTTCAATTTAATTTATTGGGATGAGTTTAAATAATTTCTTTGGCATAAAGGCCTCATCATCACAATATTTGAACATTGAGTTTTGATCCAAAATAATTTCCATGTGGTTGTTCAACTTATTAAATTTCCTATTTTCTTGTCTCGTTGAGCCTTAGACACATAATAAGTAGGACCCACCTCAACCCTATCATAATGCAATTATGCTATTTCATTAAAGAAAGTGATTTATATTTATGTTTCCTCACTTTCAATAATGTCAAAGCTAAATTTACTTTTCCCTCACGTCCCTATTTTTTGTAATGATGCATATCCCTTTTTCATTATTACCCGACCTTTTATTGTCCATTTGGTTTGGTAAACATTCAACCCTTTAATAAGGCTGATATTTCCAAGAGCATTATGTTGTCCTAGGGATGTATTAATCCAAAATGTTAAGGCTTGTTTTGATGGGGAGGGCGACTCAACCAACTATTTGTTCTTGTTGATCTCTAAACAAATATCTAGGTTTTCCAATTAGTTGGAAATCTAACATTTTGACATCTAAGGACAATATGACAATCACCCTAGAACCAAATGAACATCAAATACTTAAAAATGTGGTCCCCATAAACAAGAAATCCAAAAATAACAAGTACAAGTAGTGAAAAACAATAGCTAACCTTGATTCTTGTAGCTTCCTACATAAATAGTTTGTCAAGAATAATATGGAAGCTATATTCCAAGCCTCTATAAAAAAAAGGTCATTGCATTTTGTAGGAAAAGTCCCTATTTGCATGTGGGTTCCATAAAAAAGGAGAAATTTGTAGCGGTCAACCAAGCTTCCATTGCCTCCTATTTTTTGAAAAGACATTAGCTGGAGAGTGGAGATGGGACAACATTATTGGTATGTGGAGACTATTCATGCTATACTATAAACTCGACATGTATCGTCACTAGGGTCAGAGGTCGAGTTAGGCCCCAAGCAAGGGTTTGGGGGTGGTAAGCCCCGAGAAAAATTTTCTCCTACTTTTTTGAGTTGTCATCGAAAAAGGAAAAATCAATGGAAAAAAGAAAAAGCCAACTTTGTAGAAGACTAATATGGAAGCTTCTAAGCTTGTTATAATGGGTTTGTATGGGAGATACAATAGGTAGAAAAATGAAATTATTCATGAGATTGTAATAAATTTTGTACTAGATAATAAAATCATTGGATGGCTATGGTTTGGTGGATGTAGCCCGACATGGGTGAACCACAATAAATTCTCTGTGTTATAATTTTTTTGTGTGTTTTTAAGTTCTTTGTTTATTAATCAAATTTGCATTTAATTGTTAGATATCTTCCTTCTAACCCTAACAAGTGGTATCAGAGTGGGTTGTTTTTAATTATCATCTGTAGGAAGGTCTCATGGTTGAGTGGGAGAAATGGTAGATGAGGGTAAGCTGAAGGTTGAGAAGTTCAATGGGAAGAACTATCAGTTATGGAAGATTCAAATGGAGGACTATCTCTATAAAAAGGATTTATGGTGGCAATTGGAAGGGAAAACTAAGAAATCCTCATAAATGTCTAATGAGGACTGGGATATTTTGGATAGAAAGGCACTTGGCATTATTCACTTATGTCTGACACAATCGGTGGTGTTCAATATTACAACAACAAAGACAACTCAAGAATTGATGCAAACCTTGGTGAAGTTATATGAAAATCCTTCTGCTTCAAATAAGGTATTTCTTATGAAGCATTTGTTTAATATGAAAATGGTAGAAGGTGAGTCATTTTTTGATAATTTAAATGAGTTTAATATGGTTATCAATCAAATTATTTTTGTAAATATAAAATTTGATGAAGAAGTGAGGGCTCTTTTGATTATGTGTTCTTTTCCTAAAAGCTAGAATCATGGCTATTATTAATTATGTTTCTAGTTCAAATACATTGAAGTTTGATGATGTTGTTGGTGTTATATTGAGTGAGGAAATTCATAGGAAAAGTTTAGGTGGAACATCCACATCAGGTAGTGTTTTGAATACAGAAACTAGGGGTAGAACAAAGGAGAGAGGAAACAATTATGGATGTCATGGGAAATTACAAGGAAAATAAAAGGACAAAAGGTACCAATCTAGAGAAAGGAAGGATTGTTGGTATTGAGGTAAGCTAGGTCATTTCAAGAAACATTGTTGGTCTGCAAAAAATAAAGGAGACAAAAATGAAGGAAATAAAGAGGAAAATGTGTAAGTAATAAATTTGATGAGATTGCTTTGATTCTTTCCCTAGATAATCTTGATGATTATTGGGTGTTAGATTCAAGGTCTTCATTTCATGCTACACGCTATAGAAGTTATTTTCTTGATTATGTCCAAGGGAATTTTGGGCTGGTTTATTTGGGAGATAATGAACCCTATCAGATTGTTCTAGAAAGGGAAGAATCAAGATTAAATTTTAGAATGGGAATCATTGGCAAGTACATGAGGTAAGGCACATTCCAAAGTTAAGTAGAAATTTAATTTCAACAAGGAATTAGATGGTGAAGGTTGTGTTGTTATATTTAGTGATAAAAATTGGAAGGTTACAAAAGGTGTGAAATTAGGCACCTTATATGTTTGTATAGGTAATGATGTTCCGTTTGCTTTAGCTATTGCAGATAAAAATCAATGTTCAGGAATAGTTGTTGCAGTTGAGCAGGAAAAAAATCAAATAGTTGTTGTGGATTCTGAATCAGTGTTGTGGCATAATAGACTTGGGCATATCAGTGCAAAAGCTATGAAATTCCTTCATTCAAAGAATTTTTAACCAAGTGTAAAATTTGTTAATATGGATTTGTGTGAAAGTTTTTTGTATGGAAAATAAAAGAGAGTCAGTTTCCTCACAAATGGGAAGAAAAAGAAAGATGAGAAATTGGAGCTTGTGCATACGGATGTATGGGGACCAGCTCAAGTATCTTCTCTCGGTGGCTTTTAGTATTATGTTACATTCATTGATGATGCAACTAGGAAGGTATGGATTTATTTACTTAGGTAGAAATCTAATGTATTTGAAACTTTAAAAAAATGGAGAAGCTTGGTTGAGAATGAGATAGGTAAAAAGTTAAAATCTCTTAGATTTGATAATGGTGGTGAGTATCGTAGCAAATTGTTTGAAGATTTTTTTTTTTTTAATGGTATTCATAGGAAGAAAATGGTTCCAAGGACTCCATAGGAAAATGGAGTGGCTGAGCACATGAACCTGTAGAACAATAATGGAGCATGCACGAAAAATGATATTGCATGTTGGCCTGCTTTTAAACATGTGGTTAGAGGCTGTAAACACTGTTGTTTATTTAATTAATAGAGTTACCTCTAATCCTTTGGGTTGTGGTAATACATAGGAAGGATTGACAGGTAAGAAGGTGAGTTATTCTTTTCTTACGACCTTCAGTTGTGAAGCATTTGCACATGTAGATTTTGAAAATAGATCCAATCTTGATGCAAAATTGAAGAAATGTATATTTATTGGATATGGCATTAATGAATTTGGTTATAGGCTTTGGGATTTTGAAAATAAGAAAATTGTGAGAAGCAGGGGTGTCATATTCAATGAGAAAGTGTTGTACAAAGATCTATTGCAGCAGCATGAGAAGAAAAAAAAAATATTATGTAGTGCTAGATGATATTACAAACAATGATGTTCTAGTGGTTCCTCATGTTATTCAACAACAACAACAGCAAATACCACAAAATCCAATGAATGTTAGATGATCTTCAAGGATAAGTAGACCTCCACGAAAAAATTCTCCCTCTTGTTCTATTTTATTAACTGATGTTGGTGAACCAAAATGTTTTGATGAAGCTATGCAAGTGGATACCAAGGTTAAGTGGGAGAATGGAATGGAAGAAGAATGGACTTGTTGCTGAAAAATCAGACTTGGGAATTATGGAAGTTTCCTATAGGGAAAAATTATTTATCAAACAAATGGGTTTATAGCTTGAAAGAGGATGATGGAGGTAAGAAAATATTTAAACCCAGATTAGTTGTAAAAGGATTTGCATAGAAAAAGGGTATTGATTTTGATGAGATTTTTTCTTCAGTTGTTAAAATGACTTCTATTCGTGTTGTTTTAAGAATTGTGGCTACTGAAGATTTGTATTTGGAACAACTATATGTTAAAACAACCTTTCTCCATAGTGATTTGGAAGAGAAAATGTATATGGAACAACCACAAGGATTTGAGGTGAAAGGTAAGGAGAAACTTGTGTACAGATTAAAGAAAAGTTTATATGGCTTGAAGCAAGCACCTTAGGAATGGTATATCAAATTTGATAGTTTTATGGCTGAGCAAGGCTACAATAGGTGTAATTCTAACCACTATGTTTATTTTAAGAGGTTGGATAATGACAACTACATTATTTTATGTTTATATGTTGATGATGTGAATCCCATTTGAGTTAAAAGAACAGTTAGCAAATTCATTTGCTATGAATGATTTGGGAGAAACAAAAAATATCTTTGGTATGAAGATTATTAGAGATAGGGAAAATAGAAAATTGTTTTTATGTCAAGTTGATTATGTTGAAAAGGTGTTGCAGAGATTTCATATGGAGAATGCAAAAGCTGTCAGCACACCTTTTCCTAGTCATGTTAAATTAACTAAGGAGATGTGTTCAAAGACACAAGAGGAGCAAGAAAAAATGTGCAACATACCATATGCTTCAGTTGTAGGTAATTTAATGTACTCCATGGTATGCACAACATTGGATATTGCACATTCGATAGAATTTTTTAGCAGGTATATGAGTCATCTCAAAGTTGAGAATTGGAATGTGGTAAAATGGATTCTCAGGTATTTGAGAGGTACATCCTATAAGTGTTTATGTTTTTGGGGATCTAATATTGTTTTAAGAGGCTATGTTGACATAGATTTGGAATGGGATATAGATACCAAGAACAGTACCATATGTTATGTTTTTATAGTTCGTGGGACAACAATGAGTTTGATTTATCGGTTGCAAAAGGTGGTTGTGTTATGCACCAAGGAGGCAAAGTATGTTGCTGCAACAGAGGTGACAAAGGGGATTATATGGTTGAAAATTTTCATGATAGAGTTGGGAAAATAGTAGGGTAAAAATTATTTGATTACAGAAAGCCAGAGTGCTTTACATCTTGCAAAGAATTCTTCCATGCAATATAAAGACCAAACATAGATAGTTGAAATATCATTTCATTTGGTCAGTATTAGAGGATGGATAGGCCAAGCTAGAAAAGATACATATAGATCCCAATCCAGTGGATATGTTTATCAAGGTGGTGACAATGGAGAAGTTGAGTTCCTCTTTAGCTTCGATTGGCCTTCAAGGTTGAATTCAAGTATAATAGAGCATCATGGTCCAAGGTGATTATTTCTAGTGGGAGATGTAAGTGCAATAGTGTCATCCAGGATCAGTCTCCAAGTGGGAGATTGTTTGGTGTTGATCTTGATTAGTCTCCATGTGGGAGATTGTTGGTATGTGGGATATTTTTCTCCTACTTTTTTGTGTTTTCATCGAAAAAGGAAAAATCAATTGAAAAAATAAAAAGTTGAATTTGTAGAACCCTAATCTAGAAGCTCTTAAGCTTGTTATAAGGGGTTTGAATGGGAGTTATAGTGGGTAGAAAAATGTGATTATTTGTGAGATTGTAGTAAATTTTGTACTAGATAATAAAATCATTGGACGGTTGTGGTTTTGTGGATCTAGGCTGGATTGGGTGAACCACTCTAAATTCTCTATGTTATAATTTTTTTATGTGGTATTAGTTCTCTGTTTATTAATCAAATCTACATTTAATTGTTAGATATCTACCTTCTAGCCCTAAAATCATCTCCAACATGAATAGATCATATCACATGTGCTATCAAGTTTGGATGTAAATTTGTATCCTACAAGGTAGTTTTACTCAGTGAATGGGAAGCAATGATATATTCATGGTTGTGACACAAGTCTACAAGCAAACAAAAAAGTTGACACATTTGAAAACTATGACCCTTTTTTCCCTAACACATAGGTCTCTCTCAAATGACCAACAAATTGAAATGAAAAGAAAAGAAAAAGAGTTTGAATATAAATTATTTAGAATATATCTGACAACAACTATTAATTCAAATGAAGCATATTCAAAGTTAACTAGATGCACATGGAAAAGTTTCAATTTAATTGTTAGAAAAAAAAAAAAAAAAGAATAGACTTATAGGATTAGTGCTTAAAGATTGTTCGTCAGCCTGGGCAGAGCCAAAGTCCACCGACATTGTTGGGGCTTCTCTTTTAAAAGCTAAGAGCTACAATGCTAGCGGCTGACTACAAGCTCTATGACTTCCAAACGCAACATGATCTCTCATTATTTTTGCAAAAAAAATAAAGAATATTATAGCATAGGATTAATAAAAAAAGGGTTCAATGATTCAAATAACACATTATATACAATTTATTATTCCAATTTTTTTGTTTTATTTTTTTCATATTTCATTTATTTTTCTAAAGACATCAACAATATGAGGAAAAAGAAAAAATTACAAAAAATTCTTCAATGTTCTTGCTATAGTAGCATCCTTGGGTCGTAGCAATCTTGCATCAACCAAAAATATTTTCATTCTAGTTTGTCTCAGTTTTCCTAGTTCAAGTTGGTAGATTTGGTAGATCTTCATGTTTGCTCATAAAACCTCATGGATCTGTGTGTTCTTCATGGGCATGCTCATCTACCTTATTCCATATTTTAAATGAGATTAGTTTCATTTTTGGCAAGTTATTATTTTTGAAATAATTTGCATTTTCCTAATCCAGTTTCGGGATGGTTTTCAGGCCCAACGGCTACTTGGATTGTTTGTGGATCATCTTCATTGTTTTCAGATCATGATGGTGTGTTTCTAATTTTTCTTTCACGTGTCCTTGACCTTCATTTGGGTCCACACTTCATTCCATGCATTCACCAAAAATTTATTCAAGATTTGAGGCCGACCTACTCTTGCGACCATTGTATTTTCCTTTTTGTATTTAACTTAAATTGTTGGTCTACACAGTTCTCTCTAGCCTTGCAAATGTATATAAAGCAATGCATTTAATAATTGGAAGGAAGTGAACTAGTAGATATGTTAGTAGATTGAGTAGAGAGATAGCTCTATAGGATTTTCACTTATTGAGGAGAATGTAGGAAGATGGCTAATTAAGTGTTTTGTAATCAACCTTGCAAGCCAGATTTTGTAAGCCTAGATGTTGCCAGCTACTTGTAATTGAATTATCTAATTATGAGAATTTTTTTATTTGTGTTTGCATCAATTTTATGTGTTGCTTTTGTTGTGTGACTCTTGTTGCATGGTTGGAATGTACTCTATGAGGACCCTCTAGCCATGGTTGCATCAGTTTGTATTAGAGTAGGTTGTGAACTTGCAAATCTAGAGATGAGGGTAGACTATGAACCTACGAATTTGGAGACGAGACTCTAAGTAGGTTGCATTCCTTGAGGCATTCCTTGGGGTGAATAGAGTGTCAACTGGAGGAAGGTTGTAGGTATGTTCAATAGATCACTGAGGAGAGGAAATTTAAATCATACATTCAAATTTTCAATTTGAGGTAGTTGCACCGAGCAATGGGAGAGATGCCACCAAGAAGGATGAACCCTAGAGAAATGGAGTAGATGATGGATGACTTTAAGAATAAGATGAGGATTTAGATCCAAAAATTCTTGGGTGATTTAAGGGGAAACCCTAAATTGGAAGATGAATATGAAGAAGTTGTAGAAGAGCTTGATACTGAAGATGTTGAGGGACCGAAAAATGAGGGAGAAGAGAGATTGTTGAGGGAAGTCACACAAGTAAGTAAAATTCATAAGTTGGAGATTTTGAATTTCTCTAGTACATTGAATGCGAAAGAATTGATAGACTAGATAGGAGAATTGGAAGACTATTTTGAGTTATAAGATGTTAGAGATCCTTTGAGGGTGAAGTTAGCAGAAACTAAGTTGAAAGGACATGCTTACTTATGGTGGAAAAAGTTGCAAAAAGACAGAGTGGAGAATGGTGAAATGAGAATCACCTGGTGGAGAAAAATGGTTGGGTATGTGTGGGATCATCATGGAAAAAAAAATCCCTTAAGTGGCAAAAAAAATTTGAAAAAATAGAAGTCTATTTGGTGAAAATTTGAAATTTCAATGCAGTTGTACTTCAATTTCAGGGGAAAAAAAGAAGTAGGTGTCTATCTGACCACCCTAACCACGATAAAATGATAATATTTTTTTATAGGATTTTAGCTATAAGTAGAGGACTCACGTCCTGATGTGATGCATATTTTTTTGTATTTTTTCTAGGTAAATAATTAAAAAAATTAAAAACTTGTATGTATAACCACCTTAACTTGGTAAAAATTCATGAAATTCCTTTCTTTTTTTAAATCCTATAGTATGCGAATCATAGAATGTGACACATGTTTCAGATTCAAAAAATGTGGTACCGTTTGAAAGCTATATATGTTTTTCAATAAGCCTATCAATTAGGACTTTAGTTGTAAATTAAATAAAAAATAAATAATAATCATTTATTGAATTCAAGGTAAAGAATAATTTATATTGGTGGAAAGCTAAGAATCTCCTTTAAAAACCCTTTTCGTATCATCAATTTTGGGTAAAAAGAATCGTCAGCCACATACCCTACAAAACCCCATCATATTGCCACTTTTTGGCCCATCATGATCCTGTACATACCTGGTTGCTAGGTTGAAAGCTAAGTTTTTCCTAGAATATTATGAGTTAGAGCTATTTAAGAAGTTATAGAACCTGAAGAAGGACATGAGTGTGAAAGAGTATATTGAGGAATTCTACAAGATGACAATCAGATATGGACACAGGAAGATGACCAGATAGAAGGTGGCTAGATATATAAATGGCCTTAGATATAATATTTAGGATGAGATGATTATGTTGAGAATCTCTATAGTTGAGGATGTGTTTCAATATTCTCTTAAGGTTGAGGATAAAGTGAAGAAGAGACAACATTCCTCTAGGAGGAAGGGGAGATAGATGTGCAGTGGCAAGTAGAAGAAGACAAGTGAACAAGGACATAGACCTAAGTAGAGTAAAGAACCTGACCAGACATTGCAGAGGAGAGGAAATAGTAGTAAAGAGTTCTATGGAAAATGCTTCAAGTGTGGAGAATTTTGACACAAATATTTTGAGTGTCCTAAGGGATCAATTAAACAAACTGTTAAGAAGAATTGTGTGCAACATGAAGAGTAGGTAGCTGAAGAAGGGATACATCTTGAACAAGGTGAATCTTTGATGCTTAGAAAATTTTTGATCAAAAAGGAAGAGATTGAAACTTTGAAGAGAAAGAATTTTTTTCAGACTGTATGAAAATTAGAAGGTAAGTGTTGTAATGTTATTGTGGAGAGTGGAAGTACTGATAACTTGGTATATGAGGAGATGGTGGAGAAGCTTGGTTTGAGGAATTTTCTACATTATAATCTGTATAGGATAAGTTGGTTACATAATGATAATGCAATGGAGGTAAAAGAGAAGTTTTGGGTGGACTTTAATATTGTCCCTTTTAGAGATGTAGTTTTGTATGACATTTTTGTCTATGAGTTCCTGTCATGTTTTTCTGGGGAAACCTTGGTAGTGAAATCTATGATTGTAGGAGAAATCTAATCACTATAGAGAAGGATATAAGGAAGTTTACTTTGTCTCCCTTGAAGAAGACAGAGGAGGGAGTGATGAACTTGAGCCTTGTGACGAGTTTCAATACTGAGAGGAACAATATAAAGATCATACTAAAGAGAGAAAAGGATTTGAAAGAGATTCTTATGAACAAACCTGAGAGCAAGGTGGTAGAGGATGGAGGTAAAGATAGTATTGTGTAGTAGAAGACTTCAATAGTGAATGAGAATATAGTTAAGAAGAAGCCCTGTAGAAAGGGAGGGATAGGTGGAAAGAAGAATGTGGGTGGTGGTAAGTGTCACTTACTATCTTGTGTAGGTACGAAGTAGAAAGGTGGAAAAGAGAGGGATTTGAAGGATATGATAGGAGAGAAAAGAAAATACAACAAAAGGAGAAGTTCAGATAGGGAATATGTTTTGATCAAGAATGAGCATGGATCTAATTCCCAAATCCAATTCAATGTTCATGATTTCCTCTCATGGAACCTATTTTCTCACCAGGGGTGTCTGATGCAAGAGCATCCTTGGGTCACAACAATCTTGCATCACCCAAAAATATTTTCATTCCAGTTTGTCTTAGTTTTCCTAGTTTGAGTTGGTAGATCTGGTAGATCTTTATGTTTGATTGTCATACCTCATGGATCTATGTGTTCTTCATGGGCATATGCATTTACCTTATTCCGTATTTTGAGTGAGATCGATTTATTTTCCAGAAAGTTATCACTTCTGGAATAATTGGTAGTTTCTTAATCTAGTTTCAAGATGGTTTTCGGACCCCACAACTAGTTGAATTGTTTGTGGATCATCTCCATTGCTTGTGGATCATGGAATTGTGTTTATAATTTTTCTTTGGGGTGCCCTCAACCTTCATTTGCGTCCACACTTCATTCCATGCATTCACCAAAAATTTATTCAAGATTTGAGGTCGACTTGTTCTTTCAACCATTGTATTTTCCTTTTTGTATTTAACTTAAATTATTGGCCGACGTGGTTATCTCTTGCCTTGTAAATGTATATAAAGTGATGTATTTGATCATTGGAAGGTAGTCAACTAGTAGAGATGTTAGTAGATTGAGTAGAGAGATAGCTCTGTAGGATATTTGCTCATTGAGGAGCATGTAGGAAGATGGCTAATTGAGCATGTTGTAATTAGGCCTGCGAGCCAAATTTTGTAAGCCTAGATGTTGTCGGCTAGTTGTAATTCAATTATCTGATAATGAGAATGTTTTCATTTGTCTTTGCATCAAATTTTTTTGTTGCTCCCATTGTGTGACTCTTGTTGCATTGTTGGATTGTTCTCTCTAAGGACCCTCTGGTCGTGGTTGCATCAGTTCTATATAATAGTTGACATACAGTATATCGTTTGAAGAAGAATACCTTGTCAAAGTTCAAACATATAACAACTATTTTCGCAAAATAACAAACATCACAAAGAGTACATATGTACATTTTTTACATCTACTTTAACATAGATACATATCTACACACAAAAAATATTAATGTTGTTTCATATATGGCTTTTGTTCTGTGCCAATGGTTGCAACACAATAAAATAGTTTGTGTTGTTTTCCATAACACATTGTTAATTTTTGTTCTCTAGATTTGGCTATATTGTTTCATTTTTTATACATAATAAAATGGTAAATTCTATTGAGTTTATGTTGTTATCCAAATACATTCTTGACTATCATTGCCACTCATTTTATTTCCCCTATGTGCAGAAATCTACATATGTGATATTAGATGTAAAACAAATTATTATAGAACACTTAAAATATAGCTTATGATTCCAAGGATGTCCCAATAGAAGAAATATAGGGATCACTATCTATCAATGTTCTTTCCATCCACTATGGCACACATTCATTCTTGCACATAGGGGAAATAAATTGTCCATCAGTGCGATCAAATGTCTACATAATTTTGGACAAGGAATTGTTGGTTGTCATTATGTGGCTTTACAAACTATCACAACTATGAGAAAGGAGAGAAAGCTTATGTGAAGGTGCAAGTTTGATCATGCATTGTCAAGATCCTGTCTAGCTGGGAGCAACTTTTTTTTGTCTTTTTTTTATGGGGTGATAGTTGGAAAAGCAATACAAAAGTGTCGTCTTTGATAATTTATTGCCCATTTTTTTTAGATGTTGAATAAATCAAGTAGAAAAGAGAAAGCAAGTAGGAAGAGGTACATTTGAACCAAGCAAGAAGAGGTGCAATTTGAAAAAACCCTTTATATTTCTAGTTGTTCTTAAATATACTTGTAGACATGGTTGTATGCATGTATACATCTACATATACATATACAAAAATATGTCTGCATTCAATTCAATGTTCTTAGTGCATACAACATCTTGATACAGTTGTGTGTAGACAAACGTGTCTATAATGAATTTGTACATGTGTGAGTGTGTATGTGTGTACATGTATTTTCTACATGTATCTTTTAGGATATGCATCTATGTATATATAGATATGTCTAGTTTTCAATATCAATATAGCCATTTTCTTATTGTCTATCTCAATTTCCACATACTCTTATATCTCCACAATTGCTATTCACTATTTTGAATGTCTATATGTATTTGTCGTTATGTATGTGCCTATATGCATTTTCCACATGTATTGCTAAAGCCACAAGTCAACGATCACCAATGCTCTAAGGAAAATAACTATGCAAATTGTCACCACAAGCTAGAAAAAGAAAACCAACAACATCGTATTGAGAAGAGCATGAACTATTTTATTACATTGCAAATGTTTCCAATAGATAGAAACCATACAAAAAACACTAAAGTATGTCTTTGTTTTTTGTGTTTCATTGTTCTTCCCTTGTGTGCAGATATGTATGTATGTAATTTAAGATGTAGAAAACATTCATATAAAATCGCCTCCCTGGTTATTGCTTTGCTAGGATAGTTGTTAGTTTTTTCATCCTCAAGAGGAATTCTTGAAATAATAGGCTTCATATTAAGCATAATAAGAAACATTGCTTGCCACAGACAATGTGTTGAAAATCTCTTTGAAGTTAGGAAAATATCATAAACTATTTTATCACTTCAACTCTGGCTACATTGTTTCATATTTGATTCGCAATGCAATAGTAAATGCTATAAAATTTATGTTGTCCATAAGGCATTGTTGATTGTTGGTCTATATATCTAGCTATATTGTTTCCTTTTTGATAAGTTGCTATTAAAAAATAAAATTTACTAGGTTGTTGTTGAAACTAATATTGCTTTATTTATGGCATGAGTGTGTATGTTTGTATATGCATTTGATACATGTATCTTTGAGGTTATGCATTTAATTTATGAATATTTTATCTATTTATGTATCCTTCACCATTTTTGTTTGCTAGTCATTTGGAATAATCCTATGCACTACAAAGAAATCATTCCAATTTTTAGATGTGTCAAAAATCCTTTTTTTTTGCTTCTTGATACAACACATTATCAAAAATCAAACAATATAGACTATTAAACAACCTCTTATTGAAAATGAAACAATGTATGCTAACCTAGAGAACAACAATCACCAATGTCTTATGTAATCAATGTTGTTTGCATATGCTATTACATACATACATATATGTGCATAGGGGTCATACACTATCCATCACTCTGATCAATAGTTCCATTACCAATACTATTGTACTGCTTTTGGAAAGTGTGAAGAGGTGCATTTGAGCAAGAAAGTACAGGTTCGAGTGGAGGAGCATATTGGAAAAGCTCTTTCTAGAGTATTTCAAAAATAGTTCATGTTAATTTTCATAGGCCATTATTCATTGTTGCTCTCTAGCATAGGGTATATTATTTCATTTATGCTCTCCATGCAGCCATGATGGTTGGAAGGAAATATTGTTTTTTTTTTTTGCATTGGATTATAACTATGAATTGTTGTGTTTTGTGGGTTTTTCCATCTAGGTCACTATTCAATGCAACATAGTTTTGGAAATAGTTTATGTTATTTTCTATAGGCCACTATTAATTATAGTTCTCTAGCTTAGAGTATATTTTTTCATTTATCATCTTGTTGTAGGCATGCTGATTGGAAGGTGATATTATTTATTTTTTGCATTGGATTGTTACTGTGAATTGTTCTATTTTGTGGGTTTTTTCATTTGGGGCGATGTTGAAAGCAATAAAGTTTGGAAAATAGTTTATGTTATTTTTCATACGCAAATGTTGATTCTTGTTCTCTACCTTAGGATATATTGTTTCATTTATGGTCTTCATGTATCTGAAATGAATGGAAGGCAATATTGTTTGTTTTCTTTGTTGTATTGTTATTGTGAATTATTGTGTTTTTGTTGGTATTTTCATCTAGATCATTGTTTAAACCAATATAGTTTCATTTATGGTTTATGTTTTGTGGAAAAGGTTTTCAATGGGTTTTTCACTATCATATTTTTATTGTTCTATGGTTTTTGTGTAGTGACAATGGTTGTAAATAACACCTGCCATTTAAATCCTCAAAAAATATAGTAAATATCTAGACAATTTTCAACAAGCCATTATTTGGTGTGGTTTTGTGGCTTTACATTCTATCAGAGGTGTGCGTGAGGAGGGAAAGCTTCTGTGAACATGCAAGCATAACTATCTATTATGGAATTTCTATGAAGATGGTTGGAGCCTATTTTGTGTTTTTTTCATGGTGCAATCATTGCAAAAGCAATGATTTTGTTTTGCAAATATTGGCATACATTATGTAGGAATTGCATGCCTTGGTTGCATTTGTAGGAATCTGTTGCAAAAATATATATAGACACAAAAATAATATGTGGGAATGTAATGATATACAATTTATGTGAATTTCCATAGGGTATTGTTGGTTTGTGTGTGGTGCCAATGTTTGCAAGGGAAACACTGATGCAAAATGCCATGTGTAGATTTGGATGTATGTCATAACAGTTGCAAACAACATTGATACATATTGAAACATTGTTGGAATAATAAGTTGTATTTTAAGTGTTATATCAAACATTGATTCCACCATCTCTATAGACATTCTTCCTTAAATAACTTCTAAGAGGTTTTCAACACATTGTATGTCAAAAAATGTTTCTTATTATGCTTACTATAAAGTTGAGTATATATGAATGATGTCTACATCTAATTTTATATACATACATATGTGCACAAAAGAAAATAAAAATGAAACACTACATCAGATGGAGAAATCCACATAGCACAAAAATTCACAGTAACAAACCCATCCAAAACCACTACCACAAAAGGTGAAGCATAAATCAAACAATATAGTATTTTGTACAGTACAATCAACAATGTGTATATATGTGCATCTAACTTGAGATATCTATATATCAGTGTAGCTTTTTTTTTGTAGCTACATATATATATATTGCATGTGTTAAATACACCTTTTTAGTTATTATTTCTTTTAGCCTAAAAAAATGAGCTATTAGAATGATAGACTATATAGTAAGTTTAATAAGAAAGATTTATTTCACCATTGATCAAAGTGGTAGACGATGTATGTTCTTGCTCACGGGTTTGGTGAGAGACCATTAGGCTTCATGACCCAATATGATAGGGTCAAGAGCAAGCCTCATTTTTTTGTGTTTGATTTTATATTTTCTATCCATAGATCTATGTGTTTTTGACATTAGATGCAGACAACATTCATTTTTTTGAAGACCACCTATGGATATATCTGTGTAATAGCTTATGATGTTCCATGGACAAATACAGTAGAGTGGAGAATAGGGTTTCTTTTGTTACATTTCATTTTATTTTCCTTATGCATAGATATGTATCTATGTGAAATTAGATGTAGACAACATTTATATGGACAAAAACCTCTTTATTAACTGCAATAAAAAACATTGATATCGCCATTGATTATAGTGGTGGAAAATGTATTTTTTGTTTGCCACCATAATCAATAGTGAGACCAATGTTTCATCTCACACTCAATACATAGCCTTCCATTCTAAGAAATCCCTATTAAGGCCTATACAAATAAGAACTATACTTAAAGACACAAAAAAATAGCTAAGTATGCCTTATCAAGAAGAACATGGACTTATTTATTACTTTGCAATAATTGCCACCACACAAAAACCATAAATCAAATAGTTTATTCAAGGCCATAGAAGAACAATCAACAATGCCCTATGGAAAATACCATAATCTATTTTATTACTTAAACAAGTATTAAATGCAAGGTCTGAAAAATTAGAATGTAACATATCAACAATTAAGAGAAATAGGTATGTACCTTTGAGTCATTCTATTATGAAGTAATTGAATTGTGAACACATTATTATAAGTAAAACTGCTAATATCATCTTGATTAAACCTTAAGGTCTTTATTCTAAAATTTTGTGACTAAATATTTGACTCTCAACACCTTGTTATGCTAATTGTATCAAGGATGCCTTATCAAAAATGAAACAATATAGCCAAAGCTAGATGAGAAAACTTGACAATTCCTTATGGGAAACAACATAAACTGTATAACATTAACTATTTGGCTATGTTGAAAGCATAAACACAAAATTATTCAAGCCATAAATTAATAAACAATAGTTTTTATTACAACCATCGCTAGCACAAGAAAACCTTACAATAATTAATGTTGATTCCAACTAGCGTTTAAGAGGGAAAACATCCACACTGCATTTTCTGTCAATTGGCTAACTGAGAAGGCTATGAATTTAAACCTTTGTTGACTATAATAATGCCTTAATTTGGACTAGACAATATACTATAGGCAACAAAAGGTTTGAATTTGTAGCCTTTTTAGTGAGTTAATTGAGGGAAAATTCAGTTTGGATATTTGCTCTCTTCATACATTTGAAGGGGAGGAGTTACATAGTGAGGAAAAAATATGGTATACACATCTATTTAGATATAGCGGTTTGTATATAAATATATGTATATATATATACATGTGTACATATATATATATATATATAATCTTAAGGTCTTTATTCTCAAATTCCATGAATAAATATTTGACTCTCAACACCTTATTATGCTAATTAAGTATCATATGAACCATGAATGGAATTCATTTTAATAATAATTATATATTAAACAAAACATTATTTGGAAAGGCAAACAAAGCATTCATATTTATTGTTTGAGAAGATAGTTTTTTATTTGGGAAGAAATTTGTTATTTGTTCCATCCTCAAAAAGGAATTCTTACAATAATAGGCTTTATATTAAGCATACTAAGAAACACTAGTTTCCACATGAAATGTGCTCAAAACCTTTTTGAAGGTATTCAATGAAGAAGTCAAATACTTTTCCTAAGATTGTATTATCAAAAATGAAACAATACAACCAAAGCTAGACAATAACACTTGACAATGCCATATGGAAAACAACATAAACTATGTAAAGCACTACTATTTGGTTATGTTACAACCATGACCACAAAATGGAAGAAAAAAATGAATAAATAACAGGTATTATTACAACCATCTCCATCACATGCAAACCATACAACAAATAATGTTGATGCAAACCAACGTTTAATTTTTCCAGACTTCTCTGTCCATGTGGCGAAAAATATACCAAGATATTCCCAACACATGCCAAGCACCTCCACCACCTTTCCATGACTATATGAAAGGCTTAAAAATTAGGAAGGATGGTGGATAACCAAGATGAAAATTCCAACCAAAGTTGAAGAACATCTACCACCTATTTTCATAGCCACCAGAAGCATCAAAAATTGAGAAGACTGACAAAAATTCTAACCACAATTCACACAAATAGCCTATTAGATAACAAGCTAGAGAAAAATAATCAACATAAAATATATAACATTAACTATTTTATTCTGTGGCAACCATAATGACAAAACAAAAACCATAAACCAAATAATATTGGTTTCAAAATTGACACAAATGGTAAAGTTGACAAAACACAAAAAAAGCACTGTAACAAACCCATGCAAAACTATAGTCTTTTCTCAATCGCACCTTATTAAATGAAACAATGTAACCTAAGCTAGAGCACAACAATCAACAATACCCTATGTAAATCAACATAAATTGTATAACATTAAGTATTGTATTCAGTTGCAACCATACCCACAAAACATATGGCATAAATCAAATAATATTCATTTGAACAGTGACCCAGATGGAGAAACCCACAAAAAACAATAAATCACACTAAAAAACCCATAATAAACCATACCCGTACAACAAAAACCATAAAAAAAAATATTCATGTTAACAAACAATATAGTCTTCTCTCAATAGTACCCTATTGAAAATGAGACAATATAGCCTTATCAATAATGAAATAATATAACACAAGCTAGAGAACTGATGGAGCTTCTGAAATTCTTTTGAATTTCATCCCTACCATATGGTCTTGATCTTCATGTAAAACCCTTGTTTCCATGAAAGAAATAGGGTTTTTATCAGTGCATGGTTTGTGTTATAATTCTCAATTGACTGTCCTATCAGTTAGCTAGTCTTTTAAGTCACTATTGAAGTCATGCTTTCTTGTTGGTTACTGGCCCTGTTACCCAATGCACTAGTCATTATTTTTCCTGTCACCCCAAGTCCCTTTTCCTAAGTCTTGATTTATATTTTATGTGGTAACTTAAGCCTTAAGTCATCCACCTGGGTGGTCATGTCATTTTGAAACCCAACCATGTCCATTTAATGCTAACACTACTTGGCATGCAGGTTGTAGTGATTCATAGATCTCGGGGTAAATCTCCACCATACCCTGCTAGCTCATGGGAGTCAAGTGTTGATGGGTTAAAAGTACCGAGATGAGTGGAAATTTGACACAGGTCTTGGTACAACTGCAAGACCCACTCTCCACTACTGCATCCATGACCTAGCATCTTTGATGAACAACAAGGATATAGTTTGAAGAATGATCCCCACCATTCCCCACTCTCTCACTAGTTTGAAATGATTGACAGATAAAACCAACAAGATTAGTGATATGGTGACACCTGTTTGGATCAGTGCAGCTCACAGAGGCCCCACAAGGTGAAGATGACATCCGACATGGGTGAATTTGACTAGTTATAATGCACCTTAGCATGTAGCTTCGCTGGAGGTCAGCATTGGTCAAGGATAATCCAATCAGTTGATTGGCCATCAAGACAAGTGATCAATGGATTATATTTAAAGGGTGGTAGAGACCATGTGATGGTCGCGTCTGCTATGTAACTAGAATACATTAATTGCTAAATTATTGCAACACGATCAAGTCAATCCCAATTTTGTGTGAACACACAAATATGGTAACCATGGTGAGTGGTCTACAAATTCCCATCAAAATGGGAAATAAACAGTGATGGTATAGCTACGAATGAATTTACAATATTTTTCATGTGTTTGGTATTGATTACGAAAGCCATCTCTCCTCATGATAAATATGGCAAGAACACTTTCAATTTTTTTCATTTGGTTCTAGTCATATTTGTTTTCTTAAGTATTGCAAGGTCAATGTGAGTTAAAAGCAACAAAATGAGTAGGGTAGGATGAAAGATGACTAGGTTGAGCTCACAGGAGCATAATTCAAGTGCAACATAAGCTTCTACTACCATTAAGGATGACAAGCCTAGGATAGCCCCAACCAGATGTAGTTGTAGGCTACAATTTCAAGGTGTCACTAGTGAGCGAATGAGTAGAAAAGCAAAGGAGTCAATGCAGTATACTAGAAAAACCTGATAAAGGGTGTGGTACAGATGTTGTTCGTATGGACATTAGCATTCACATCTTAATCTCACCAATGGTTAGGCAGATAGTGCTAGCAAGGACAATTTTGAATACACCTGCTACTTGGAGTTCCTGAATGAAGGGTAACCCTCTGACCTAGAGTTAATTGAAATTTTGTCTATAGCTACTAAGACCCCTAGTGGGCATGATATCCCCATCCTGGGTAGTCACAAAGATGAGACAGAGGCCAAGGTTTCTTCTCCTCTCCCTCCTACTTGCACCTGAGGTGGACATCTTTATTGGGGAAGGGGTGCTGGTGGGGTTGTGTAATGGATTGGTGATGTGGTTGAGTGTTTGTGTGTGTGAAGGGTCTAAAATTTTTGTTGTGGATAATAATTAAGTGCTAGTGGTTTTTTTTATTTTTGGCTTGTGTAGCACCTTTTTTAGTGTATAGTGATTTTCCTATGCTTTCATTACATTTTGGTTGTTCGGTCGCAATGATGTGGATATCACTAATAAATATTTTGGTGGGTCTTCTACAATCCTATCTTTGGTGGTGACTGCACTTTTAGTCTCTACTCACTTTTGACATGTCCTATTCAGGGCTTTTATGTGGAGAATTTTGAAATGTAATTAAAATTGCAATGAAATGAAAAATATTTAATGAAATTGCATGTGATCCTGAAGCTTGTTGCTCCCTTACCTTATAAAATGGAAATCAAGGCTCAGTTATAAAAGAGGAAGAAAATTTTCTAGTTAAGTCTAGGTCAGGTGCATAGGAATACATGATAGGGATAGAATAGTATGTCTATTTTTAGGATTTTGGAAGAATATTGGCATATTATTTTAAATTGTTATGCAAATTTGACTAATGAATATGAATACAAGTCTAGTTCTAATACATTTTCTCTCCTTTAGTGGGTTTGAGTAGATTTGGCATGGAATTGTTAATGGTGTTTTCATTTTTCCTTTGAATGTTAATTCAAATGTATGTCTTTGTTTTATGCTTTGGTTCAATCAATTAGTTAAATGCTCAAAGGGAGTCAAAAATTTACAATTATTTGCTGAGGATTCAATAAGTAGTAATTTATCAGACATTTTGAGCTCAATAATGCAAATTTGTTATGTGGGTAGTCCATTTTATTGAAATATGAAGTCATCTTTGTATTATTGATCATTGTTTATGTGACTCCATTTCCTAAAAAAGTAAGGCACTAGTCTATTTCCTTAAAGATCTACCTAATGGGTTGGTCAAATAATGATACGATGACTGTCCCGGCTATAAATCTGAATTTATCTAAAATTTTACCTTAATCTTTACATGAATTTTGTGTTCTTTGTCAGTTGGGATAACATTTACTGAAATGGTAGAAAATTACTTGGAAACAAGCCAACTTCCTAGTAAGCTTTGCATATTTTCCTATTGGTTCAAATGATCTGTGAAAATGATGTGTTCTGTCAAGTATAATATTAATGAACACCAATAGGAACACCCTCCTTGGTCCCACAGAGCCTAAAGTATAGAAGAATTGTGTCTTTGATGTGGTCTTGTCAGTGGGCCAATCATTTTAGAGGTATTGAAAATAGGAATTGGCTATCCCTTAGAGATTTTTGAAGATGCACTAGGAAAAAACAACCAATAGAAAGGTGACTCTACTAAGGATGTACTCTGAAATCCGGTTAGAATTCACCTTGTCATAGAGTCATCCAAGTCTTGAAATGTCAAGCCTCAAGGGTCATTGTAGAGTATCAAATTATATTCCATTCTGAATGTTGTGTCTGAACATCTCCATTTAGGCAATTGATAAGTTCTTGAATCTGAATAAGATTTATTGCAACTAAGATTGAAGAAATTGGGTGTGATTTTGCTGCTGGAGAAATCGCAGAACAATATTTACCTTCAAATATTATTCCTATGTAAGAAGAGGTGGTGACTCTATCTAAGGAACTAGCTGAACCAATTAAAATATGAAGAAGAGTACCAGATTTGCATCATTTGTAGTCAAGTGAAAAGATTAATCATTGCTATAAGATTTATAGGTATTTTCATAGATCTAGTAAGCATATTACTCCGCTTTAAAGAACTTTGTGAGAATTGTTCAAGATCAAAATTCATAGAGGATTCCCTATTTGATGAATTAGCATTAAGGCAGGGAACAATTGTAGTCCTATTCATACTTCTAAGTTAGAAAAGTCTCTAGTCATATAAGAAGTGTGTTATTCATTTGAATCAACTAAAAGCATGTAGGGAGTGAAAGATGTATCAATCCCTTGAATGGATTTTTTTATTGAAAGGCATATGCCATTGATTTTTAAGTGGCATTAAATATTTCCCAAATGTAATTCTTCAAAAGGTTAGGAAGTATTTCCCTAAATTTATAGGGCAAAGTTTAGAATCAACTTCTAAGAACTTGCAAAATTTCTTGGATATAATGGGGGATTATGAAATAATTCATGAAGATGTTGTAATGAAAATATTCATCCAATATTTGAAGGGTGATGCCATAGATTGGTATTCATATCTACCTTCATGTTTTATTTCTTCATGTAGTCAATTCATGAGTGTCTTTGTTGAACAATTTGGGGAAAGCGTAAAGCCTAGTGTAGTGAGAATTTTTTTAATGGAAATCCATATAGGTGAAGGGGAATTAATTCATGCTTTCAATCTCCAATTTGAAAAATAAATTAGAGACATACCAAAGGAGATAAGGCCAAATGATAATGAATGTCTGGTTGTCTATTTAGGATCATTTGATAGGAAAATGAGCTTCCTGATAAGAGACAAAGAACCTATATCACTGCACCAAGCTTATTAGGTTGCAATTGACATTAAAAATAACTTGAGATATTCAATGATGAAAGGATCTACAACTACTAGTATTAGTTCTAGCATTGTGCATAATTCTGACTCAAATAAATTAGAGGATAGAATGATTTGTCAATATGGAGAGCTTATGAATGTTGTATGCAGTTTACTCCCAAGAGATGTAGAGTATGAACAAGAATCAACCTCACAACAAGCTAGGATGGGGAAATTTTACATAATCAACTCTATCAATAAGTTATGTGGAATAAAAAGACAACCAAGTGAGTCACCATATGAGTTATATTCAGTATTTTTTGATATTTTGATGGAGATACCTAAGAATTTTAGACCAAGTTATTTAATGAGCATCAATTTTTTTTGTGAAGCCTACAAGTCAGGATCAAGGCAATGGTTTGAATATCATAGACCTCACAATCTTAATCAGGTAATAGATTGGATATATACTATGGAAAATATGGATCATGGGAATGCACCCTTTTTTGTCTCCCAGAGTATGGAAAATAATTTCCATATGGAAAGAGATCAAAAATCAAGATTGTCTGATTAGATAGAAGCATTAAAATTAGAGCAAGCAATTGTTGAATGTTGTTATTTCACCAGTGACCTAGAAGTAGAAACATGTAGTGATGGTGATGGTGTAGAGGAAAAATATGAAGACAAGGAGGTAGTGTCAAATTATCATCCTTGGGATGTTATAATTTTTTAAGAAACACAAGAGGTGCAAGGGGAAGATCGCCCGATCAACCCAATGAGCAATCTTCGTGCACCAATTATTGAAGAAAATGCATTTTCCTTAGGGATATAGCACAAATGAGTAACCAATATGAGGAGACTAAAGTTGAATAGTCTATAATTGAAAATTACTCCTCATATGAAGTGGAGATTGAATCCCTTGCTTCTAGTAGAGGGTATGTGAATATTTTAGTAGATTTATGCTTTTAAGGCAGTGTTCAACTCTCTTCATGTGAAGTGTTATCTAAATATGGATCAATTGTTGAGGATATAAATGATGAAGAGAGTAATGAGGTGGCTTCCTTGACTTCTTTTGATGATTGCATTGGCTTTGAATACATTGGTAATCAAGATTAGTAGCATCCTTATGTGAAAGATGATTAGATGCATTCAATTAATGTATGGAAAAATATTCTATTTAATGAAGATGACTTGGATGGTGTAGTTATAAATGAAAATCATCATTGGTGTATGAACAATCATCTTTTTGAAGATCTCCCAAGAGAGTCCTCGACAAATTTCATTAATGGACATGTTCAGTTGGATTTATTGATAGATTCAAAAGGTGTTGATGTTAATAGCTTTGTCAATAGAAATATCAATTCTAATTTTCTAGGTTTTAAACAGCAAGGAGCATGCAGTAGTACAAGTGATTGTGATATTTCTCCCATGATGAAAAGTGGTGCACCTGATGAAAGCACTAAAATTTTAGTCACTCATGTCCCACATAATTGTAGGGATATTCTAAAAACTGAGCCCTGTGATAAGAAGGAGGGTTCACTGGATGAGCTTCTATAATTTTTCAATATTGCAATATTGTTTCAACCACAAGAAGAGCAATTTGAGGATGTAGGGAATCATGAAATCAAGGTAAGGCAATATGAAGTTGTAGTGGAGTTCTTTGTAGAAACTCCTTACCCGATGGATCTGATTATGGAGCTTCTTTCACCTGATAATGGGACTGCTTCTGGTAAGTGTGATAACAATGTGCCTAATTATGATTTCATCCATGAATTCACTGAGGATTCATCTGGTTTCAACTAGAGTGTTTATGAGCTTTTAAAAATTTCTAAAAAAGAAGAGTATGATGCCACATCTCATGAAAATGTGGAGTATGAGGGATTCCTTTTTCTTGAGTCATTTAATGGGTCTAAAATGAAACAGAAAAAATGTGGAAAGATTATTGTAAGATTGATGGGAAATGTGGATCAAAATGATGATAATAATCAAGAATTACATAATTCTCATGTCAATTCACAGTGTGATACACATGCCATAGTTTTTGATAGAGGGAAGAACTGCCCTTAGGTTTTCAATGTATATTTTGTAAATAGTGTATATATGTTGGTCTGGTTTGTTTACTTCTTATTGGGTCTTCTTACCTTGTCCTTGTAAGTTCCTTGGTTTTGGTTTCCTACCCTAGTCTGCTTCAACTAGAGATTTGTTTCTCAACATGCCCACTAGGGGTATGCATCCCCGAGCATGAGCCACTGATGGAGCTTCTTAAATTATTTTGTATTTCATCCCTACCATATGGTCTTGATCTTCATGTCAAACCCTTGTTTCCATGAAATAAATAGGGTTTTTTCACTACATGTTCTATGTGTTATAATTCTCAGTTGACTTGTCCTATTGATTAGCTAGTCTTTGAAGTTGTTGTCAAAGTCATGCTTTCTTGTTGGTTATTGGCCCTGTTACCCAATGCACTAGTCATTTTCTTTCCCGTCACCCCAAGTCCCTTTTCCTAAGGCTTGAATTAAATTTTATGTAGCAACTTATGCCTTAATTAATCCACCTGGGAAATCATGTCATGGTTAAACCCAATCATGTCAATTTAATTATAACACTACTTGGCATGTAGGTTGCAGTGATTCAAAAATCTTGGGGTAAATCTACACTGTACCCTGCCAACTCATGGGAGTCAAGTACTGGTGGGTTAAAAGTAGTGAGATGAGTGAAAAGTCGACACGTGTCTTGGTATGACTGAGGGACCCACTCTCCACTATTGTTTCCATTACCTAACATCTTCGATGAATGTCCAAGATACACTTTGAAGAATGGTCCCCACCATTCCCCACTCTCTCACTGGTTTGAAATGATCAACAGATAAAACTAGTGAGATCAATGATATGATGACACCTTTCCAAGTCAGTGCAGCTCACAGATGCCCCACAAGGTGAAGATTTCATTAGACATGGGTGAATGTAATTGGTTATATTGTACCTCAGCATAACATCGCTAGAGGTTAGTAGTAGTCAAGGAGAAGCCAATCGTCTGATCAACAATCAAGGCAGGTGATCAATGAATTATATTTGAAGGGTGGAAGAGACCATGTGATGGTTCAGTCTACTATGTAACTAGACTACGTTAATGGCTAAATTCTTGCATTATAATCAAGTTGATCCC
The DNA here is from genome assembly GCA_007258455.2 of Sequoia sempervirens. Classification (NCBI taxonomy): domain Eukaryota; kingdom Viridiplantae; phylum Streptophyta; class Pinopsida; order Cupressales; family Cupressaceae; genus Sequoia; species Sequoia sempervirens. The sequence continues at coordinate 683,589,471 of VDFB02281492.1, forward strand.
AAGTTCATGTGAAGACACAAATAGTGGTAATCATGGCGAGTGGCTTATGGATTCCCATGCAAATGGGAAATAAATAGTGATGGTACAGCTACCAATGAATTGTTAGGGTCACGTATATGTTTGGCATTGATTGTGAAAGTCATCTCTCCTCAAGATAAATATGGAAAGAATAGTTGCAAATTTTTTCATCTGGTTCTAGTCATATTTGTTTTCTTAAGTATTTCAAGATTAGTGTGAGTTAAAAGAAACAAAATGAGCAGAGCAAGAAGAAAGATGACTAGGTTAGGCTCACAAGAACATAATTTAGGTGTAGTAGAATCTTTTGCTACCATGAAGGCTGACAATCCTATGATAGCCCCAACTAGATGTAGTCGTAGGCTACAGTTTCAAGGTATCACCGAAAAGTGAATGAGTAGCAAAGGAAAGGAGTCGATGTAGTATACCAGTGGAACTTAGCGAATGGTGAGGTATAGATGTGATTCCTATGGTCATCAACATTCACTTGTTAATCTCACTAGTGGTTCAGCAGATAGTGATAGCAAGGCCAATTCTAAATAAGCCCACTACTTGGAGTTCATGAATGAAGGAAAATCCTCTGACCTAGAGGTAATTGACATGTTTCCTATAAGATCTAAGACCACTAGTGGGTATGATATCCCCATCCCGAGTAGTGATAAAGATGAGGGAGAGGCCGAGGTTTCTTCTCCTCTCCCTTCTACTTACACCTAGAGTGGACATCTTTACCAAGGAAGGGATGCTAATGGGGTTGTGTAATGGATTGGTTATGTGGATGGGTGTGTGTGTGTGAAGGGTCTAGAAATTTTGTTGTGGATGATAATTAACTACTGGTGGTTTTTTATTTTTGGCGTGTGTAGTACCTTTCTGAGTCTACAGTGATATTCCTATGCTTTTGTGGCATTTTAGGTGCTAGGTCACGACAATGTAGATGGCAATAATAAAGATTTTGGTAGGTCTTCTACATTCCTCTCTTGGGTGGCAACTGCACCTTTCGTCTCTCCTCACTTTTGATGTGTCCTTCTAAGGGATTTTACATGGAGAATTTTGAAATGCAGTTGAAATTCTAACCAAATGAAAAATCTATAATGAAATTACATTTGAGCCTAAAGCTTGTTGCTCCCTTACCTTATAAAAGGGAAATCAAGGCTCACTTGTAAAGGAGGAAGAAATTTTTATGGTTAAGTCAGGGTCAGGTGCATAGGAATATATGATAGGGATAGAATAGTGTGTCTATTTTTAGGCTTTTGGAAGAATATTAGCATATTATCTTAAATTGCTATGAAAATTTGACAAATGAATATTAATACAAGTCTAGTTCTGATAAATTTTCTCTCCTTCGATGGGTTTGAGTAAATTTGGAATGGAATTGTTAATGATGTTTTCATTTTTGCTTTGAATGTTAATTAAAATTTATGTCTTTGTTTTATGCTTTGGTTCAAGTAGTCAATTAAATGCTCAAATGGAGTCATAAATTTACAATTATTTGTTGAGGATTCAAGAAGTAATGATGTATCAGACATTATGAGCTCAATAATGCAAAGTTATTATGTGGGTAGACCATTTTCTTGAAATTTGAAGTCATCTTTGTATTACTGATCATTGTTTATGTGACTACATTTCCCAAATAAGTAAGGCACTAGTCTATTTCCTTAAATATCTACCTAATGGGTTGGTCAAATAATCATACGATGACTAGCCTAGCTATAAATATAAATTTATCTAAAAAATTTACCTTAATCTTCACATGAATTTTGTGTTCTTTGTTAGTTGGGTTAAAATTTGCTGAAATGGTAGAAAATTACTTGGAACAAGCCAACTTCCTAGTAAACTTTGCATATTTTCCCTTCAGTTGAGATGATCTATGAAAAAGTTGTGTTACATAGTCAAGTACAATATTAATGAACACCAATATGAACACCCTCCTTTGTCTCACAAAGCCTAAATTGTAGAAGACTTGTGTCTTTAACATTGTCTTGTTAGTTGACCAGCCATTTTAGAGGTCTTGAAAATACGATTTGGCTATCCCTTAGAGATTTCTCAAGATGCATTGGGAAAAAACAACCAAAAAGAACAATAATCAACAATACACAAAACCCATTCAAAAACATAGCCACAAAACCCATGGAAAATGATTTCCACAAAATGCCAACCATAAACATAACAATATTGCTTCTTACAAATTATATAGTCTTTTCTTAATAGTGCCTTATAAAAAATTGAAACAATATAACCTTTTCAACAATGCCTTATGAAAAAAGAGATAATATTACCCAAGATAGCCAACAACAATTGAAAAAAACTACATAACGTTAACAATTTTATTGTGTTGTAAACATATCCAGAAAATGGAAGCCATAAAAAGAAACCCATAAAAATTCATAGTAATAAACCCATGCAAAAATATACTCTTTTCTCAATAGAACCTTATGAAAAATTTAAATAATATAGCCTTTTCAACAACACCTTATTGAAAATTGAGACAATATAGTATTTTCAACACCTTATCAAAAATGAAACAATATAGCCTAAGCTAGAGAACAATAATCAACAATTCCTAATGGAATCAAACATAAACTGTATAACATTAACTATTTTATTACATTGCAACCATAACCACAAAATGGAAGCCATAAATCAAACAATATTGATTTCAACAATGACCAAGATGCTCTCTTAAAGCTCTCTCTAGGATTGGTTCTGATCATTTCCCTATCAGTTTTATTTTAGATCCCATAAAAAAGAAGAAAAACATCCCTTTCAGATTTGAAAAAATGTTGATCTCTCATCCCACTCTTAAAGAGGAAATTAGGAAATGGTGGAATATAAGTATTCTTGGTACAACTATGTTTAGAATAGCTAAAAAGCTAAGGGAAGTGAAATTTAATTTGAAAAAATGGAAAAAGGAGTCCTTTGGGAACATCTTTAGGATCAAGTCTGACCTCTAGATGGATCTGGGAGAAATTCAATATAAAATCTAGAAGAAGGGATATTTGAACAACACTAAGGAAAAAGAGAATGAGATCCTCACTAAGATGCATGACATAATCATAAAGGAGGAGTTCTGGAGGCAAAGATCTAGAGCTCTATGGTTATCTGCAGTTGACAGAAATACTAGGTACTTTCATCTATCGGCTTCAAAACATAGAGAAATCAACATAATATCTCAAATTGAAGTGAATGGCATTAGGTATGAGGAGGAGGAGGATATTAGAAAGCATGCTAGCTCTTTCTTCAAACATCTTCTTTCGGCAAGTGATGAAATAAACCAAAATGATCAGGATTAGTTAGTTGAAGCTATACCGAGAATTATCAACTAGGAAAATAACTCCTTGTCTGCTATCCCCACAAATGAGGAAGTCAAGAAGGTTGTTTTCTCCTTTGATGGGAGTAAAGCTCTAGATCAGGATGGTTTCCCTTTATTTTTCTTTCAATGGCTCTGGGAGATTGTTGGAGAAGATGCGGTGAATGTTGTTAAAAAAAATTTGGATCCGAAAGTCTCCTAAAAGAATTAAATGCCACCTTCTTGGTCCTTATCCCCAAAAAACCTAGAGCTAATAATTTTGAGGCTTTCAGGCCCATAAGTCTTTGTAATTCTATATACAAAATGATTTCTAAGGTTTTAACCTCAAGATTTTTAACCCTTTTTCCCTCTTTGATTTCTCCTCAACAGAATGGCTTTGTCCCTCGTAGAAAAATCCTTGACTCTATTGTTACGGTACATGAGAATATTCATTCCTTAGTGGAATCGAAGACTAAAGGCTTTTTATTAAAGCTTGATATATCAAAATCCTATGACAGAGTTGACTGGATTTTCTTATTTAAAATATTAAAGGCTTTTGGTTTTTGTAACAGGGTTCTCCAAATGGTGGAACAGCTAGTGTCTACTGCTTCCATATTGGTTATGGTTAATGGATCCCCTACCTCTTTTTTGCAAAGTACCAGAGGTCTAAGACAGGGTGATCCTATTTATCCTATTTTATTCACTATTATGGTTGAAATTCTAGGCAGAAATCTAAAAAAGTTGGTTGACTATAGATCTCTTTTTGGTCTCAAACCTTCTTCTGGTAACCTGGTTTGTTCCCATCAAAAATTCATTGATGATACTATGCTAATGGTTAAAGCTTCGGTCTTTGAAGGAAAAACTTTAAAACATCTACTAGATAAATATGGGAGAGCTTCAGGACAGTTGATCAACAATCAAAAAAATTCTTTGTTCTTCTTCAACATGCTGGTTCATAGATAGACCAAAATTTCCAGAATACTGGGCAGCAGGGTGGATTCCTTACCTGCCACCTATCTTGGTATACCCTTAACCCTTAAACCTCCTAATTATTTTTGGCTTTCATTGGTTGAAAGATTTAGAAAGAAGCTTGCTGGTTGGAAAGGAGCTCTGTTAAGTCAAGCAGGGAAACTTTAGCTCCTCAAAGTCTCACTCCAGAATTTGCCTATATATGCCCTAATCCTTTTCAAGATTCCTGCTAAATTTGTTGATGCTATAGAAAAGATTCAATAAATATTTCTATGGTCGAGTGTTGAAGAAATAAAAATACTTCCTTTAATTGGATGGAATTTGGTTTGTAGACCAAAAAAGGCCAGAGGATTAGGTCTTAGAAGAATCTGAACAGTTAACAAAATCCTTCTAGCAAAAAAAATTTGGAGAATCTTTTCATCTTCAGGGGAATGGAAAAACATCCTGGCTAGAAAATATTTAGAAAACAACCATTCCTTTATTATTCTAAAGGATTCCCACCTTCTTCCCAGAGGTTCTACTTGCTAGAATAATCTAATCAATGGTAAAAATATTGTCGACTCTAGAACTGGATGGCAAGTGAGAAATGGAAACCATACTAGATTTTGGGAGGATAGATGGCTTTTCAAGTAGCCCCTTTTAAAAACCAATTCCTTTAGTGAATGGGCTAAGACTTGAAAGGCCTGTTACAAATCTTATGTGAAAGACTACAAAGTGAATGGTAAATGGGTGGATCTGTGTATTGTCACTCAGGATCTTGCTCCTATCCAGTCTTCTTTGTTGGCTATTAGACTTTGTTCTAACCAGTTGGAAGATCGTCTTGTCTGGTTTGACAAACCCTCAGGAAATTATTCTATTTCTTCTGCCTTCACCAAGATTACTTCATCTCAGGACTCTCCTCCTTTTTGGTTGAAGGCTTGGTTCAAACATTTGATCCCTAAAATCAAGATTTTTTCTTGGATCCTTCTCCAAAAAAAGGTGCTCACGATTGATAACCTTTGCAAACATGGATTTCAAATACCTAATAGATGTTTTCTTTGTAGGATCGAGGCTGAATCTGTGCGTCATTTTTTCCTTCATTGCTCATTTGCTACTGCTATTTGGAAAAACATTATCAGTTTGAGGCATCTTTCTTGGGTTTTTCCTTTGACCATTGAAGACTTCTTCCTTCAATGGAATGCCTTGACTAAAAATTCAATGCTCAAGCTTTTATGGAATTTCTCTTTCCCTCATGTTGTTTGGGGTCTTTGGAAAGAATGCAACAATAGAATTTATAGAGATAAAGAAGCTCCTGTGGAATTTTTTTTTTAGAAAATAGTTAGATTCTTGAAGGAAAATGTCAATGTCTTGTCCCAGAAGGTTTGCTTTTCGGAGAAAGTGGGACATTCACCCTATGACCTTATAGTTTTTAAGGATTGGAACATTAGCCTTGACTTTCCTTGTGCTCCTAAGAAAGCCAAGAAGGATAGAGAGGGTATTTGCTGGTATTTTCTTCCTAATGGATGGGTCAAAGCTAACTTTGATGGTGTGGCTAAAGGTAACCTAGGGGCGGCGGGCTATGGTGGAGTCATAAAGGATTCCGTTGGAAATTTCCTTGGTGTGATGGCCTCTCCTCTCAACTCCTATACCAATCATTTGGCAAAGGCTACTGGCACTTTTCACATTATAAATTTAGCCCAAAGTCTTAACTTTAAAAATATATGGCTAGAAGGCGATTTCAAAAAAATAATTGACTACCTCCGTGGAAAGTCTCCCCCCTCATGGACAATAAAATATTGGGTTGACAATGCCATCTTGACCTTGGATAAATTTGATAAAGTTAAAATATCACATGCTTATAGAGAAGCCAATGCTATTGCAAATTTTTTTGCTAATGAAGGAGTTAGGAGTAATGATTTGTCCTCCTAGCTTAATGTTAGTGATCTAAATTTTAATGTCTGTGCTTTATTGAATTATGATAAATCACATGGACAAGAGGCATGTCATCCCTTTAATGAAGACAGGTTGGATTTTTTACATCATAATCATTAGATTGTATGGGACTGAGCTCAGTGGCTTAGTTTGCAAGAAAGCTCTGTACGCTTTGTGGGTTCTCAGATTTGGTGGGGCCAATTTTAGTAAAGAATTTGTCTATGTCTACCCCACTATGTTGCCCAAGATGGGTTGAGAAAGGAAAAGAATCGAGCCAGATAGCTATGAGATGCACACACAAAATGTTAAGGTTTGGAATAAAGTTAAAAGCGGTGGGTTACTTCCTTTCCTAGAGAAGCTCCATGGTTCCAATCAGGTGGCTATGGACCTTTTTGTGAAAAAATTGAATAATGGAAACCTTACCCTATTTGGAAGGAATGTGGAGCTCAATGAAAATTTGATAGTTGAAGTGATGGGTTTGTCTACTAATGGGAAGAAGTTCTTCAAGGACAGGGTTTTTTTTTACGATGATGTGATCAAATTTCCTAAAAAAAGAAAGAAAGGCTAAATCTTGTGAAAATAGATAATAGCTACTTTGAAGCTAACACCACAAAATCCCTTTGGAGAAAGGTCCTATGGGTCATCATGGAGTACATTACGGTGGACGGGCGCTTAACCAGGGTCTATGGCTATCACTTTGCTCTGCTCAATCACTTCTGCTACAAGGTAAGGGTTTCATTCCCCTATTATCTTTTATGTTCTCTAAGGAAAATCTTGGATGATCATAAGAAAAATCCTAAAAGATTCCCTATCCTGCATACTGGGTTGATTAGATTGATTATTGAGCATTATCAAAAAATGCATGTCCCTGCTAATCTAGATACTCTTCCTAATTCTGAGGGTGATGACACTGAGCCCAGTTGCTCAAAGTTTTTTCCCAATTTAAGTCTTGCTAGAATTGTCCTTAGCCCGCATGTTGTCCCTTCTAGAAAAAAAAACCCTATCCCTTTTTCTGATAAATCTCGTGCTAAGTTTGAGTCGGGAAGCCCCTCCCTTAAGACTAGTCTTGTTGATAAGAACCCCAGGCTAAAAAACTTGTTTCCTATTCTAAAGATTCTGAGGATTCTGAGGATTCTGGTGCTAACAATACTAAGTCATGTGCTGACCCGTTGCTGGAAAGACCTACTAGAGACAATTCCCCTGTTACTCCTGACCCTGAAAAAACTTGTTTTAATACTAGAAGGGATCCCTCTATGGATGTTCTAAATTAAGCCAAAACTAATGTTGATTCCCATTTCAAACTTTCGAAATGGACTTTCAATGAAATTAATGAGTTAAAGATAAAAAATTTGGCACTTCAAAGCAATTTGGAAGAGCTGGGAGCCAAGATTACTACAATTGAAAAGAAAGATGTGGATTGTGGAGATCATGGTCTCAGCAAAGAAACTTTGTACCACGCTGACAAAAATAGAAATATTGAAATTGAGGTTGAGAATATGAGGAACACCATCAAAATTGTTGCAGAGAAAAAAATTTGAATGGCCAGACACAACACCATTATAATTAATGCTATGACTGAGAAGTTAGACAAAACCCAATAGGGGTCTCTTGTGGTGGATCTGGAGGAAACTGATGATAAAAGCCAGGAAATGGATGTTGGCATATCAAAGAGAACCAAAGCCAATCTGAAGAGAAAGGATCCCCTACTCTGAAGATGATTCAAATTTTTAAAAAGGGAGTCCATGACATGAAGAACTTGGAGGTGGAGACAAAGTGTATCCTCAAGACTTTGGGTTAATTACAGCCAGTTTTTTGTTGTTTGCTCTACTGGCCCTTTTTTCTTGATCTTTCTAGTCTGTTACGGTTGGATGCTACTTGCTCCTTCCTTTACCTTTTGGGCAGCTGGCGTTCTCTATTGGACTTTTGTTTCCTTTCTTTATTTTTGTAAACTTTGTGGTTTCGGGTCCCTGTAAAACCCGTTTTACCCTTTATCAAAAACAATGACCGAGATGCTGAAACCCACAAAACCCATGCAAAATGATAGCCACAAATCAGCAACCATAAACGAAATAATATTACTTTTAACAAAAAATATATTCTTTTCTCAAGGACGCCTTATTGTAAATTGAACAATATATCCTTTTCAACAACAACTTATTGAAAATGAGACAATATAGCCCAAGTTAGACAAAAACAATCGACAAAGACTACATAATGTTAACAATTTTATTCCATTTCAAACATAGCCACAAAATGGAATCCATAAAGAGAAACCCAAAAAAATTCATAGTAACAAACCCATGCAAAAATATACTTTTTTCTCAATAGAACCTTATTGAAAATTGAAATAATATAGCCTTTTCCACAACACCTTATCAAAAATGAAACATTATAGCCTAAGCTAGAGAACAATAATCAACAATTCCTAATGGAATCAAAAATAAACTATATAACATTAATTATTTTATTCCATTGCAACCATAACCACAAAATGGAAGCCATAAATCAAACAATATTGGTTTCAATAGTGACCCATATGGAGAAACCCACAAAACCCATGAAAAATGATAGCCTTATCAAAACTTGAAACAACGTAGCCTTTTCAACAACATCTTATCGAAAATAAGACAATATAGCCCAAGCTAGAATACAACAATCGACAAAAACTGCATAATGTCAACAATTTTATTTTGTTGCAAAAATAGCCATAAAACTAAAGCCATAAAGGAAAACCCAAAACAAAATCATAGTAACAAACCCATGCAAAAATATACTATGTTCTCAATAGAACCTTATCAAAAATTGAAACAATATAGCCTTTTCAACAACACCTTTTCAAAAATGAAACAATATAGCCTAGGCTAGAGAATAATAAGCAATAATGCCCATTGGAATCAAACATAAACTATATAACATTAACTATTATATTCTATTGCAACCATAACCACAAAATGAAAGCCATAAATCAAACAATATTGGTTTCAATAGCGAACCATATGGGAAAACCCATAAAACACAAAAATTCATAGTTACAAACCCATGCAAAACCATAGGCACAAAACACAAACCATAAACCAAATAATATTCATTTTTAAAAACATAGTCTTTTCTCAACAACACCTTATCAAAATTTGAAACAATCAACAATACCTTATCAAAAATCAAACAATATAGCCTACCACAAGCTGCGAACCACAAATGAAACAATATCACAAAGGTTTTTTTGGTTATGCACCTCTTCCTGCTAGCTTTCTCTACACTGCCTTGTTTCTCGAACCTACAATAAACTGCATAATGTTTAAAAAAAAATTCATTGCAAACATATCCAGAAAATGGAGCCATAAAGAGAAACCCACAAAAGTTCATAGTAACAAACCCATGAAAAACCATAGCTACAAAATGCAAACCATAAATGAAACAATATTCACTTTTACAAACTATATAGTGTTTTCTGAACAACAACTTATCAAAATTTGAAACAATCAACAATACCTTATTAGAAATCAAATAATATATCCTACCACAAACCATGAACCACAAATGAAATAATATCACAAATGGTTTTTTTTTTATATGCACCTCTTCCTACTTACTTCAAACACACCTCTTTCCACTAGCTTTCTTGGAAAAAATAACCTCCAACCACCTTCACAAAAGCTATAAAACACTTGATTGAACTTGCACTCTCACAAAAGGTTACCCTCACCCATGGCTCTGATAGCAGCTATAACAATAGAGCAAGACCCAAAAATGCCTTATCAAAAATTTCATAGACATTCACTATGTTTCTTGAGGTTTTAAACGACAGGTGTTATTGCAACCATCACCAATACACAAAAATAATACAACAATGAATGTTGATGTGAACCAACATTTAATTTTGATGGCCTTCTCTATCCACATAGTGGGAAATCCACCAACCTATTCCCAATACATGCCAATTGCCTTTGTTGCCTTTTTTACAACCGCTAGAAGGCTTAAAAAATGGGAAGGTTGACAAATAACTAGGAGACTAATGAAAATTCCAACCAAAGTTAGAAAAAAATCTGCCATCTTTTTCATGACCATTGGAAGGCTCAAAAACTAGGAAGGTTGAGGAAAGTTTTCACCAAAGTTCACAAAAATAGGCTATCGGCTAATTAAAATGTTTACAATTGGCTCACCGAATCTATTTAATGATAATGAAAAAGTTTTGTAATTACATGTATTGTTGATGGTGTTTAACAAGGGCGACCAAGATTGGATCAAGTTGTTGGACCATTAAATAATATGAAATAGAAAATTTACAATACACTATTTTTCTTGAATGTTTATTGTATCTATGTAGCATTATAAAGGAAATAATCTAGATATACAATAAAAGAGGTTAGCATTATTTTTTGTAAATAGAAAGAGATAAAATGAAACATTTTGAATACATGACATCTTGGTAAAGAATTGTGTATAAGTGATCTATTGGATAAGTTGAAAAGAGAGCTATGGAAATAATGAAAAATGCAATGGATAGAATAGAGTATTTTTTTGGTAGACAAATGAATGCATGTGATAATTTGTGTGTCCATGTATATAAGCAACAAAAAATATATGATGATGTAAGGAAAAAGCACTAAACCCATGCCCATTCTCCTTCCTACCATATTGGCATTATGAAGCCTTGCGGACTCTAGCCAAACCCCCAAGCAAGAAAGGTAGGTAAGTTCCATGGATTTCAATCTCATGGACTTATATCATATATCACAAAATCACAAAGTTGGGGGAAAATGGGTATTCTCAAACAAGATCTCTAATATGGTAGTATTTTTCTGTTGTGACAACTAGATGAAAACAAGTATCCTGATAAAGAATTGACATCATGATGCAGGAGCATCCAGTGGTGTAAGAGCAATCTTGCATCACCCAAAATAGTTAAATTTCAAGTTTCTCGGTTTTTAGATGTTTTTACATTTTTGGATACCCTTTTTGTCATAATGAAATTCCCAGCTTACAATTTTTATTTTCTATTCCTCGGTTGAAAGATATATAGATGATTTTGAGCATGTTCTTGACTTTGAGATCTTTCCAATAGTTCAAACGGTTCATGAATTGGAGTCCCGGATCAAAAGTTATGGCCCTGGGAAATTGGTGCACTTTCTAGAAGATACCATTGCAAATGCTCTTTTGAAATTTGAACATCATGTTGTAAATTTTCGGCGCCAAACCGCCTAAACTCAATTTGAATGTTGTTTTGGCTCCAAACTAATGAGGAGCTCTATTTATGGGCGGGTTTTCTAATTTTTGGGTAACCTTTTGGGGACAAGCTCGCATATTGCGAAAGGGTTATTCTGTAGCTTTCTGTAGCTTACATGTGTTGTAGAACTTGGGGATTTGAGATCCTCTACATGTAAGAAGCTCCATTTTCTGAATAATAAAATTATTCTCTTGTTTGTGGATTTTTTTTTGTGTCTCGGGTTGCGCCCTCATCAAGTGGTATCAGAGTGGGTTTTTCTTGAGCGTGTGGACAAATCGCCGATCGTGGGGTAGTTCGCACTAGGACCGTGGTTGTGGGTTGAGGTGAAGAAAGATGCCTCCAAGAGTGATGCCTGGTAGGCATAGTGGTGCCAGAGGTGGTCGAGGCGGCAGAGATGTTGGTGGAAGAGATGAACTGGCAGCCCTCAAGAGACAGGTTGATGCGTTACAAGAGCAGTTGAGAAGAGGGTTAAACCTGAGGGAGGAAACTGAGGATGAAGGAGAGGAAGAAGGTTTAGATGTAGAAGAGGAAGAAGAAGAAATTTATCAAGACCAAATGCAGCTAATAAGTGCCATTTCAAAGATTAGGAAAAGACCCAGAGCAAAAGTCCCCAGTTGTTCCAAAAGTCTGAACCTGAAAGAGTTGATCGATTGGATCAATGAGCTAGAAGAATATTTTGAGTATGAGGAAATAGAGGACCCGTGACTGTTAAGCTTGCAAAATGAAGTCAAGGGCCATGCCGATTTGTAAAAGGGGTCTGGAAAGAAATTGAAGAGGAAAAGTGAAGATCACTAGATGGGATCGCATGGTAAAGAAACTGAAGAAGCAGTTCATACCAATGGACTACGAGTTAGATATGTTGAAGAAATTGCAAGGGTTGAAGAAAGGAAGTAGATCTATGAAAGAATA